>OOIL02002583.1:2301179-2314584 GCA_900332095.2 Cuscuta campestris
TACAAGGGACTAGGTGGCATCGCCTCTTCATGATGCGGGCCGAGTCTAGCCTGCCACTGACGATCGAGTTCCTGTGCTCTCTAGAGTTGGAGCCATCTACAGGGTCGAGGTCGATGAACTTCCAGTCCATCGACTCTCGTACAACCCTCACTTTCACTCTCTTGGGGCGAGGATTTCAGCTGACGGTCGCCGATCTGGCTACACACTTGGGTCTCTACAGTTGGGAGGAGACATCGGCGCCAGAATTCGAGGCCGCACCGTACCTTCTCCCTGCAGACATTGATCCCGCTGACTTTTGGGCGGAACACTCTTCCGACCCAGACCGTTTCGAGGGTATGGGCCGAGCCAGGTTTTGGATTCAGCCGACTTGGCGAATCCTATCTTTTGTGCTTTCGACATCTTTCTTTGGGAGGCCGTTGAACACGGATCGGGTATACCCCGATGATTTGATTGTCTTCCGGAGCCTGCACACACGCCGGGAGGTGAATATGGCTGTCTTTGTGGCCCGATTTCTCTACAGTCAGTCCATGGGGAATCGGACGCACATTGTCTGTGGTTTCGTAGTCACCATACTCTTCCGATCACTCGAGGGATCGGCGCCCATTCCGCGAGCTCAGATGATGATGCGAGATTTGGATGCCGGCATGCTGAGAAATGCCCACATTCGTAGGAGGTTGGGAGCTGGCTCTACCGAGAGCAACGCCGCTTCCTCATCTGCGCCCTCGACATTAGGAGCATCTTCGCAGGTCTCGTCTAGGAGAGCCACTCGCCGCCGACCCACTCCTCAGGCCACCCCAGCTACGACCCAGGCTGATCCGACCCCTGAATGGGCTAGGAGGATCCTGGAGCAGCAGGATACCATCCTGCAGAGGATGTCCGAAATCGGACAGCAGCAGGCATCCCAGGCGGAGAACTTCGCTCAGCTTCGAAGGACCTTTACTAGCTTTTACTCGAATGTGCACATCGGGCTCACCCCTCGTTCTCGTGAGGGCGACGATCCATCCACCTCAGTTCCTCCTCCTTCGTGATCTTCATATTATTTTCTTTTGAAAACTTTTATTTCTTTTCGTTATGAGCAGGAATTGATGATCAACTGGATTTGTTGGAACTTATTTTCCGCCGGTAACATTTACTTATGCACTTGCTCTATTTCTATTTCAATCAACTTCTTTTGATTTATTGATGTGTGAGTTCTTTTGTTATTAATCAATCATTTCAACCAGTATTCTACTCCTAACATTTTTTTCCAACTGCGGGGACGCGGTTGTGTTCAAGTGTGAGGAGGACAGTCACTTGGTTGAAATGATTGAATGAAATGTGTTTTACTTGCATACTTGTAGGCAACTTTGGTTTTAGCATAATCATCAGCCTAATATTGAATAGTTAATTGATAGGGTGTCAAGCATTTAAACTGAGAATTTCTAAGACTTTGGCAGACTTCTATTTTTACATGATTTTTTTTCAAATAGACTACTACCATTGCTGAAGTTAACTAGTATTTTCTTTAAAGTTTTTAAGTCAGATACTTTAATTACCTTTAAGAACTATTGATTTCACTTGAATTCTTAACAATGTGTAAAGGTCTTCACTAAATATTTGCTTCTTGTAACTCTTAATCATGAATTTTCGCTAAGAATGCGCTTAAGTGACGAATTGGAAATTCTATCTCCATAAGGGGCTCTGCTTCTCCCGCTAATCGCATAAGGTGAGGGAGCAAGTACGCATTTGGCATTAAATAAATCCACAATCTTGGTGAAATAATTAAGTTTCTATGAAATGAGAAGTTTTCTCGTCGAGAAACAACAAAAATTGAAGTTATTAAGACCTTTATATTATTGACAATTATTCGTGAACAATGGGCTTCACAAGAGATAGTTGAATCTATTTGATCTTAATAACTCTTTTAAGAAATGCATCGTTTCAGTAAATGGTCTACTTCTATTTGATTTAATCAAGTAAAAATACTCGTTTGGTAAAAACTTGCACATTTTCGGGGAAAATGAGAGACAATTCTAAAAACTTAGCTATTCAACGAAGTCTGATGATTATGTTAGCTGAATTGGCCTCATAATGATGCAAATAAAACTCTTTTCGGTAATAATAATAGAATGTCATGCTCTCGGTGGTCTGAAGTTGTTGCTTGAGGGCAAGCAACGTTTAAGTGTGAGGAATTTGATAAGTTCATTTTGTTCTTATTTTATTCTACATATTTTAAGCGTTATTGCACGAAAATAGTGGTAAGCAGTACATAATTTTATGTTAAACTGAAAAATATCTTTGATTTGTTCTTTAAGGAATAATAATTGGTTTAAAGTTTATCCAGTCCTGATTGTTGATTTTTCTGTTTATATTTGAAAGAAAAAGAAGTTTTTAACTGAGAATTTTATCATGGGAATATCGGAGGAAGTTCAAACAAACTGCAAAGCAAAATAAGAATTGAAGTTGGGCCTTATTTGGATCAAACCGCGGAAAAAGGCCACGGGAAAAGGCCCAAAGCGTCCAACCTTGGACGCTTTGCAGGTTGGACGCTTCCCTTTGGACGCTTGGCAAAGATTGGGCATCACGAAAGGCGCGTGGCGCGCAGCGAATGGACGAGCTACGCAAGGCGTCCAACTTTGGACGCTTTGCATCCGGACGGCTGGGGTTGGACGCTTCGCGTCCAGTCCTATAAATACAGCACTTCCCCCCCTCCGATTACACACGCTGCACAGCGCCTTTCTCCTCCCTCAAGTCCGAATTTCTCCATTTTTAGGCTAGTTCTTCAAAGCTACTTTCATATTTTAGATTAGAATTATTTCTTGGAGTTTTCACGGAGCAAATTGTAGCCCGAACCTCCAGTTCTTCAGATTTGTTGAAGTAAGTTTGTCAACTCTCTACTTTTATTTGAAAAATGTCTTCTTATGATGCATGTGTGTTGAAGGTTTTTATTATGAGTAGCTAAATTAATTAGGGATGTGATTATTGGAATGGTGATGGTAATTTTCTGAGAAAATTATTGAGTTAAATTATATTGTTGTCAAGACAAATTACTAGTTTTTATTACTGAGAATTTATACTTGAGATTTGTAAATCGAGAGAAGGCAAATCTATTCTTGAAAATTAAATTTCTTGAGAAATCTGGAATTTAATTAAGTCAAGCCCAGTAATTTGATAATTGATCTTTAGACATTGGATTAATTGTTAAGTAATATTTTAAAAGATACTTACTTACTAGTAAAAAGATTTAAAGTAAAAGTAACCGGTGATTTTACCCTAAAAAGAATCATCACCTCACCAATAATTACATCCCTACTCTTTATTCCTGAAAAGTAAAATTCAATCTCCACTCCTTATTCGACTTATTGAAAACTTTTCAATTCAACGAGTAAATCTTGTCTAGCTAGTCTTGCTAAACTTTCCCTTGGGTCGATCCTTGAGACGACACGGGATAAACTGATCTTTTAAAGGTCTAGTCTACTCCCTTTACTACTACGGGAATTTTGAGTTAAACCAAAATTCCTCACCAGTACCCACGTAATTGATAGCATCGATCCACCGAATGCCCGTCCTTGCCGCAGTGGCTACACGAGTAGTGAGGCGGGTCACCACGACCCGCGGGAGGTGTAGGGCGCTGCATGGCAAAGGCCATCGCGTCCGTGCGGTCATCCCGACCACGGACGATACTTTTGTGCCGTTCTTCTTGGACAATCAATGCATACGCCCAGTGTATATCCGGAACAGGTTTGGTACCGATGATCTGAGAACGGATGTGACTAAACTGTTCATCGTCTAGACCAAGCAAAAAATGATGAGTTTTCTCCTGTTCTTCCCGAGTACGGATCAAAGCCGCGACTTCACAGCGACAGCCGCAGGTGGGATCAACAGAACCATATAATTTGTTCCATAAAGTCACAAATTGATTATAATAACCAAGCACAGTTTGACCTTTTTGACGCAGGGATTGGAACTCGGATTTTAATTGATGCACACGAGGAGCATTGGATCCCTCATACCGAGTCCTCAAATCCAACCACAATTCATGAGCAACCTTTTGAGAAATATTTGACAGTTGGATATGTTCATCAACGCTGTTACAGATCCATGAACAAATGACGGAATTATTGGCTTTCCATGCCGCAAGTTCCTGTTCATCAGTAGGCTTTGGAAACCCAGAAGGAATAAAAAAACCTGCACGACTTCGCCCCTCCAAAGCGTTCATAATAGTTTTCTCCCAAATATCATAATTATCACCCTTAAGGAGATGTTTCGTCAGAGAATAACCCGCGCTTTCCGACGGATGAATGTAATAGGGTGACGTTGGATCGTGGATGAGCCGTACCTTCGTTGGTGTTACGGCTGCCATGGTGACGTGAGGCACCGGTGATGTATCCGACGTGAGCCGGCGTCGTGGAGAAGATCAAGATGAGCCGACCGGTGACTGTCATGAGCCGGTCGAAACAGTGCCAGCAACGGCACGAAAGAAAAAAACGAGCCTAGGGTTTAAAGGAATCCCGGAAAATTGGCTCTGATACCATGTAGAAATTTGTAAAAGACCGAATGATTTTCATTGAGTATTCACAACGTATAAATACAAGTAGGTTTGAGGCTACGTTGGGCCAAGCCCGATTACATACAAGGAAAAATACATACATGGAAATAATATACAAATATGCAAATAAAACTATGTATGCTAACAGTTGTTGCATTATGAGGTGATGGTCATGACTTTTCAAACCATAAATCTTACCATCAACAATTCATCGTTTGATGTTTGAGGCATACCCATCTAGTACTTTGACAGAGGCTAAAACATTAACAAAATCTTCCTTCTCTTTCTTGCTTAGAGTGTGACGATTGAAGAACACGCTCAGATGAAGAAGACGAAGAGGAGTTCCAAACTTCCAACCGCGTCACAGAGGGGTACTTCCGGCCGCATCACAGAGGAGTTCCGAACTTCCGAGCTTCCGCGATGACGATGTCTTGTTCTCGATTGATGAGTCTATGTGGCCGACGGACGATGTTCTCCTGTTCTCGATCAATGAGTCTCTTTGGCCAGCGGACGATGTCCTGTTCTCGATCGAAGAGTCTCTGTGGCCAACGGTTTTAGGAGATTAGAATTAGGCAATTTACTAGTGGTGACTAGGGAGTGTGTGTGTGTGTTTGTGTGTGTGTGTGTGTGTGTGTGTGTATATATATACATATATATATATATACATATATATATATGTGTGTGTGTGTGTGTGTATGTATGTATATATCTGTGTGTGCGCGCGCGTATATGAGACATATGACATTTTGTGGAGTGGAGACTACTTTGATTACGATCAATATTCGGTTTGTTTGAAAATTCCCATAGTTCATTTTTTTGTGTGTGGTTTTTACTGTTTCTTTGTTCTGTTCTAGTTGTTTGTTATTTTTGGCCAATTCTGTATGCTATATGGTTGCCTACAGAACCTGGTTTTGCTAACTCTGAGTGGTTTACGTTGGAAACTGCGACGACATATTTCTGTGGCAAAGTCCGTCATAGATTTACGATGCCGTGGTCACACTAACGTTTGCGGCCCACAAACTACGACGGATGCGCGGACGTCGCAAAAGCTCTCGCAAATGTTAATTGCAAGAGAAAAGAATCTATCTACGATGGAAATTTTCGGTCGCAAATTCCTGAAATTCTTGTAGTGACTATATGGGTGTTACAGTAACTTTTTACTAGTATTATCATACAACCATTAATATAGCTATCTTTTGACTTGAAGACATTACGATCTTCAATTTTTGACCTGCATTCTTTGATCTATTACTAATACCATCTGAATCATTGGTGGACATATAGTTTTTTATAATTAGTCCCTAATTCTAGGACATTACATTCATGATCCTTAAATTTTGAAATCTATTCTATAATTAGTCCTTTGGGAACTATATATGGAATTTTTTATCATCTTTATTAGCATAATATGATAAAATTGAAGTATATTACTCCCTTGACCCTTTGTTCCATATCTTTCTTCGCATTTCATATTTCAACATTTCTATTTCAACACTTTGATAATTAATATCTTATATCTCTATTTATATATTAAAGATAAAACTATGTGTGCATGAATCTCCGCTCATAAGAGTTGAGGGCAGACTTTGTGAATTATATATGGACTGGAATGGCATGGAGCTAAGCGACAGAGTAGCGCCCGTGGATGGTTCCTCTCTTGAGCCCTCCCTCAGCTTCTGCCTCAAGTGCCAAAATGATCCACTTGAAGATCTTTAGATTGTCTTGGGCACAACTACAAAAGACAACAACAAGGCACTTTGATTAGCAAAATTATAAAAGCTAAACTTTCCTACCAATTCAATTACTGTCTAAGGAAATAAATGTAATCCTTGAAAATGATTGGCTATCCCTATATTGTATCATCTCATTGTTGACTTCTATTTTACTAAGAGCAATGGACAATGGGAAGTTGTACCTTGACTAGAATGCCACATGCTGACATGATACTATTTAGCCAATCAAAAACAATCTAGTCACACAGTGGCATAAGTGATGTGCCCTTTAATTTTGTCTCTATTTATATTTTTGAGATATTTTAATCACTCGGTTACACTTTCAGTTCAACTCGATGCATTTTGTTTTTTGTTCTGTATAAACATTTATATTTTGCAGCGCTGACGCGAACGGTGGAGCAGCATCGATGGGCGGCGGGAAGAAAGTTTTTTTTAATATTGCATAAGAGATAACACAGCGTGTGGATAGATTTAATAAAACTTTTAACATTGGGTATTTAAAAAACCGATGTAAATAACTTTTCACATCGGTTGTTAGATATAACTGATTTAAAAGACTTTAATTATTTACATTGGTTATATCTATTAATCGATGCAAAAGGTTATTTCCATTGGTTATTTTAAATAACCGAGGTAAAAAAAGCGGTTGGCGAAAAAATTTACACTTATTAAATCGTCTATTTACGTAACCAATGCAAATGAGGTAATTTATTTGCTCGTTTTGTAGTAGTGAATGGGTCCAAATCTAGGATTAAACTTCAAGACCCATCGGGTATTTGCGTACGGGTCAGGATCAATTTTTTTTAAAAAGGATATGGGTATAGAATACTATGGACTGACCAGAACCCGACCCATTGACATGCCTACTTCCTTCATTCGATATCTTTCTTCACATTTAATTTGATATTTCAAACGTTTCTAATTCAACATTTTGATCATTAATATCTCTATTTATCTATAAAGATAAACCCACGTGTGCTTTAAAGTGAATCTATTAATATTAAATTTATGTCATAATTCAATGCATGTCTTCGGTATTTTGAAATGAGTCGAAGTTTTAAAATGAGTAGAACAATATGAGATAAGAGTACTAATGAATTAAAATCCTTTTAATTAAACTTACTAATTGTACGTGCTAAGACTTAAACCTCCTATCGTTAGAGTTGAGCTAAGCGAGAGAGTAGCGCCCGTAGATGGTGCCTCGCTTGAGCCCTCACTCAGCTCCTGCCTCGAGTGCCCAAATGTTCCACTTGAAGATCCTTAAACTGTCATTGATCCTTAAACGGATCTCTCCATTTGGAAAAACCCTTCCCATTTGATTTGGGGGCAAAAATAAGGAAGTGTTAAATTATAGTTGATTTCCAATTTTGCCCCTGATGTGATGGGTAAAAGTAAGATGTGATGGATAGATTATCTGAGAAAAAGTATGATGTGATAGGTAGGGTATGAAAAAGTAAGGGTAAAAGTGGTTTTTTAATAGAAAGGGGAAGTGTTTTGTTGGAAGTTGAAAAAATGAAAGAGGAAGTGTTTTTGAGAACGGAGGAAGTAAAAGTTAAGCTTTCCTAAGAAAGATCCGATTCAATTAATGTGCAAGGAAATAAATGTAATCCTTAAAAATGACGGGCTATTCCTGTATTGTATCATCTCACCACTGACTCTTATTCTGCTAAGAGCAATGAACAACGGCAAGTCGTAGCTTGACTCTAATGCCACATGCTGACATGACACTGTTTAGCCAATAAAAAACGATATAGTCGCGGAGTGGCATGACATTGAAGTGATGTGCCCTTTGATTTTGCCTCTATATACTTTTCTGAGATATTTTAATCACTCAGTAACACTTTCTGTTCAACTCAATGCATTTAGTTTTTTGGTTTTTTTGTAAATATTTATATTTTGCAAATAGTATATCAAAGTACGTGCCATGTAAGTAATTACTCCGTATTGTTTATTAAGAATTCATTTGAAAAAAAGACTTAATTATAAAGGAACATTTTGCATCTTTACTCTAAAATTTTCTATGAATAAAATGTTTGTTGCAGCACCAAAATACATAGGGGTGAGCAAGTACCGAACCGATACCGAAATTTCCCGAAAAAACCGAGAATACCGAACCGAAAAATACTGAACCGAAAAAGTACCGAGAAAAAACCGAACCGTACCGAACCGAATGGCCGGTACGGTATTTGGGAACGGTACGAGGTGACTTCCCATACCGAAAATCCCGAACCGAACATATATACTAAAATATTATAAAAATAATACCCCGGAGTAATATTTTTATATTCCTTCACTAAATAATAATTTTTTAAAAAAAAGTTGGTTCAAGTTCTATTATGTGTAAATTATACTTTTATTTGAGTTTTAATTTTTGTGTTCGAACATAAAAATATTCACAAAGATTCAAAATACTCCTTTATTGTCGTTCATTTTTTTAGTTTGTGAAATATAAACTAAGTTTTGATACGCATTTCTTGCATTTAAATATTCATTTTTTAATCTTTAATGTTTTTTTATTTAAATTCATTTTAATTTTCAAAAATAAAAGGACATTGTTAAATTTTAAGGTGTAAAGTAGGTATGTATATTCATCCCGATTTGTTGGGGAAGCACGGAACAAAACACAACGGAAGCGTATAAAATCTTTTCCCCAAATTAATGAGATGAATAACAAGCACAATGAACTCTGAAAAATCAGCAGCACACACACAAATAAATGGCGGGATAATAAAGTAGGTGACACACGATTTACGTGGAAACCCCAAATCGGGGAGAAAACCACGGCCGCTCAACAACGGCTCCCAAACTTCCACTAATCACCAAGAATCAAGTGGGTACAACAAGTTTTCCTCTCTAGTAAACACTAGAGGCATACACAATCATCAAGGAGCAACCTTGGAACAACAACAATCAACAATTCACCATAAAATGGAGTAAAAACTCCCAAAAACGCAGGTCTGAAAACGCAGCTCGAAAATAGCCTTCCGGGCATCAAAATGAGAATCTGACCGTTGGATTTGAAGAGGAGTATGTGAGGAACAACATACTAAAATTTGAGCACGATCCGACTTTGTTTGGCCTTCGATCCGGAGGTGAAAAGTTGCTGCTGTAGAGAGTGGCGGAAATCTTCTTTTTCTTCCTCTTTCCTGCGTTTAGCTACTGCCAGCCCTCAGTGCTTCTCCACTTCTTTTTGCTCTCTTATCTCTTTAGTTAGTAGCCACACACAACACAAGAGAATGGGCCACTAAAAAAACAATTGGGCTAAAACTTTACACACAAAAATAAGCTCAAATATAAAAGAGAGATTTAAAGTGTTGTCCAATTAAAATTGGACACTTCCTCCATGTAGGAGGGAAAATTCCCAACAAATTCCCCCCTCACTCCTACATGGAGTGAGTAAACAAACCAGCCTTCTCACGGCAGAACACGAGCTTCTCCTTCGGCAATGTCTTGGTCAACATATCCGAGCAATTCTCACTAGTGTGAATCTTCACAAGTTCAAAAGACTTGTCCTCCACGGCTTCTCGAATCCAATGATACCTTCTCTTAATGTGTTTGGTTCGAGAATGAAATGCGGCATCCTTGGCAAGGTGGATGGCACTTTGTGAATCACAATGATCAGATAATTTTCTTGTCCCAAACCAAGCTCCTCAAGAAAATTCCTCATCCATAACAACTCCTTGCCTGCCTCAACAGCTGCTATATACTCTGCCTCAGTAGTGGACAAAGCAACACACTTCTGCAATCTTGATTGCCATGAAACTGCAGCTCCAGCAAATGTCATCAAGTATCCCGAGGTAGACTTTGCAGTATCAACATCTCCAGACATATCTGCATCTGTGTACCCATCTAACACAAGCTGTCCAATACCAAAACATAAACAAACTCTTGAGGTACCTCTAAGATATCTGAGAATCCATTTCACAGCTGCCCAGTGCTCTTTACCCGGATTCGACTTGTAGCGGCTAACAACCCCAACTGAATGTGCAATATCTGGCCTCGTACATACCATGGCATACATCAAACTACCCACGGGTGAAGCATAAGGCACCTTGTTCATCTCTTGCTTTTCTTTCTCACTTGTAGGGCAATGGTCCATACTCAACTTCATGTGTCCTGCAAGTGGAGAGCTCACGGGTTTAGCATTGCTCATGTTGAATCTACCAAGCACCTTCTCAATGTATCTCTCTTGGGATACCCAAAGTTTCTTGTTCTTTCTATCTCGCGTGATCCTCATGGCTAAAATCTCTTTAGCAGGGCCTAAGTCCTTCATTGCAAAGGACTTACTCAATGACTTCTTCAAGCTAGGAATCTTCTTGGTGTCCTGTCCAACAATCAACATATCATTTACATATAAAAGGAGAATAAGAAAGTCACCTTCGGAGTAATTCTTCACAAACACACAATGATCAGCGTGTGTTTTGTGGAAGCCATGATCAACCATAAAGGACTCAAACTTCTTATACCACTGCTGAGGTGCTTGCTTCAGACCATACAAACTTTTCTTCAAACGACAAACTAAGTTCTCCTTTCCCTTAACCTGGAAGCCTTCAGGTTGCTCCATGTAGATTTCCTTATCAAGATCACCATGAAGAAATGCTGTCTTCACATCAAGTTGCTCAATCTCCAAATCCATGCTCGCAGCTAAGCCAAGTATAACTCGAATAGAGGTCATCTTCACAACTGGAGAAAATATCTCTTCAAAATCTATGCCCTTCTTCTGACTGAATTCCTTCACAACCAATCTTGCCTTGTACCTTGGTTGTGAGCTACTCTCATCACACTTCAATCTGTATACCCATTTGTTCTTGAGTGCTCTCTGGCCTTTAGGCAACTCTACAAGCTCATATGTGTGGTTCTCATGCAAGGACGTCATCTCATCTTGCATGGCATCGTACCACTTCTCGCGGTGCACATGTGACATAGCCTCATCATATGTCTTTGGCTCTCCTCCATTCGTGACTAACACAAAATCATCCTCTGAAAGTCTTGTGGAAGGTTTTCTGACTCTGGTGGATCTTCTCAACTGAGGTGCTGGTGGCGGATCTTAATGTGGCTGTGACTCTGGAACACCATCACCCCCATCATCATGATGGTCATCTGCATGGGACTCAACTGTATGATCATGCATATCTCCCCCATGATCTTGAGGGACTACAACAGGAGGAAGAGATGGAACTGGATCAACTGTGATGCATGGAGAAGGATTTGCCTGCTTCTTCTCACAATCTTCAATAGTCTGATCTTCAAAGAAAACCACATCTCTGCTTCTGATTACTTTCCTATCACGTGGATCCCATAGTCTCTACCCAAACTCATCCTCTGAATACCCCAAAAATATGCACTCTTTCGTCTTCTTATCAAGCTTGGATCTCTCATCTCAGGGAATATGAACAAATGCTCTGCAACCAAAGACTCTCAAATGCTTATAAGAGACATCTTTCCCTGACCAAACTCTCTGAGGAACATCACCTTCAAGAGGAACTGAGGGGGAAAGGTTAATCAGGTAAATGGCAGTGAACATTGCCTCCGCCCAAAAGGACTTTGGCAGCTTAGCATGAGATAGCATACACCTGGTTCTCTCTTCAATTGTTCTGTTCATTCTTTCTGCAACTCCATTAAGCTGAGGTGTCTTCGGAACTGTCTTCTCAAGCTTGATGCCCTGACTTTTGCAATAATTCTCAAATGGACCCCTGTACTCACCACCATTGTCTGGTCTGACACACTTGAGCTTTCTACCACTTTCTCTTTCAACTCTAGCATGAAACTCCTTAAAAGCTTCAGGTACCTGATCTTTATGTTTCAAAACAAAAGCCCACACTTTTCTAGAAAAATCATCAATAAAAGTCACAAAATATAGTGCACCACGGTGTGATCTAGCATCCATAGAGCAAACATCAGTATGAACAAGATCTAAAGCATGCTTTCTTCTATGTGGGGGACGAGTATGAAATGCAACTCTATGTTGTTTTCCTGCTAAACAATCAACACAAGAGTTTAAAGGCATACCTGAAATGTCGGGTAGATAATCTTTCCTGGAAAGGATCTGCATGCCCTTTTGACTCATGTGGCCAAGCCTCTTATGCCACAAATCACCGGAGGCATCATCTGCTACATTGGCATCTCCGCTACATACTCTGGCTTGCATAACATAAAGTGAATTCTGCTTCTTACCTCGAGCCATAATCAAGGTGCCCTTAGAGAGTTTCCATCTTCCATCACAAAAGTTGTTGGCATAACCTTCATCATCAAGCAAACCAGCTGAAATCAAACTCAATCTGATATCGGGGACGTGCCTCACATCCCTGAGCACCAACCTGCAACCAGTGGAAGTCTCTAAACAAACATCACCCATACCGATGATCTTAGGCGAACCATCATTTCCCATCCTCACGTGGCCAAAGTCACCACTAGTATAGGATGAGAAGTACTCCCTGTGTGAAGTAATATGATAAGATGCACCTGAATCAATCACCCAGGTGCAGTCATTACAGGCTACATTTAATAGTCCATGATCACCGATAACAAATAAATCATCATCACTAGATGCCAAGGCTGTAGTGTTCTTCTCTTCTGGCTTCTGCTCGGAATTCTCATTTTTATCTTTTCTCTCCCTAGACATGTCCCTCTTTTTCTTTCTGCAGAATCTCTCAATGTGACCCGGCTTCTGACAATAATGGCAAATAAAATTTCTTTTTCTGGATTTTGATCTCCCCTTGGACTTGTCTCTATGGTGAGGATTTCTGCTCTTGCTTCTCCCCCTGCTGGATTCTGGAATCACATTTGCTTCGGCTTGGCTAGGGTAACCTGATTCTTTTCTCCTAGCCTCTTCATTCAAAAGACTAGCCTTGACCATCTCCATAGTCATCTTGCCATCCGGAGCAGAGTTGCTAAGTGAAACCACCAATGTATCCCAACTGTCGGGCAATGAGGAAAGCAACAACAAAGCTTGAAGTTCATCCTCCAATTTCATCTTCATTCCGGCTAGTTGGTTTACCACACCTTGAAACTCGTTCATGTGAACCACAATGCTATCACCATCTTTGTATTGCAATTTAACAAGCTTCCTAATCAAAGAAGCTTTTCCCATAGCATTGTTCCTCTCGTACATGGATTCAAGTTTCTTCCACATCTCAAAAGCATT
>OOIL02002583.1:2314644-2327174 GCA_900332095.2 Cuscuta campestris
GATTCTGGAATCACATTTGCTTCGGCTTGGCTAGGGTAACCTGATTCTTTTCTCCTAGCCTCTTCATTCAAAAGACTAGCCTTGACCATCTCCATAGTCATCTTGCCATCCGGAGCAGAGTTGCTAAGTGAAACCACCAATGTATCCCAACTGTCGGGCAATGAGGAAAGCAACAACAAAGCTTGAAGTTCATCCTCCAATTTCATCTTCATTCCGGCTAGTTGGTTTACCACACTTTGAAACTCGTTCATGTGAACCACAATGCTATCACCATCTTTGTATTGCAATTTAACAAGCTTCCTAATCAAAGAAGCTTTTCCCATAGCATTGTTCCTCTCGTACATGGATTTAAGTTTCTTCCACATCTCAAAAGCATTGGTTTCATTAGCAACATGTTGCAACACACTTAAAGAAACATATTGTCTTATTGATGCAATAGCTTTCCGGTTCAAGGTAGTCCAAGCTTTCTCATCAACACCTGTTGGACGTTCTTTATACAAAATTGGGTCAAGCAAATCTTTAGACCATAAATAATCCTCAATACGAATTTTCCAAATTGAATAATTCGTAGAGTCCAAACTAACCATTCCTTGAACAATTACTTTGTCATCCATCATAAAAAACACAAGAAGCCAACCAAAAATAATCAAGCTCCAATAACACTTTGTTGGGGAAGCACGGAACAAAACACAACGGAAGCGTATAAAATCTTTTCCCCAAATTAATGAGAGACGATTAACTCTGAAAAATCAGCATCACACACACAAATAAATGGCAGCGATAATAAAGTAGGTGACACACGATTTACGTGGAAACCCGAAATCGGGGAGAAAATCACGGCCGCTCAACAACGGCTCCCAAACTTCCACTAATCACCAAGAATCAAGTGGGTACAACAAGTTCTCCTCTCTAGTAAACACTAGAGGCATACACAATCATCAAGGAGCAACCTTGGAACAACAACAATCAACAATTCACCATAAAATGGAGTAAAAACTCCCAAAAACGGAGGTCTGAAAACGCAGCTAGAAAACAGCCTTCCGAGCATCAAAATGAGAATCTGACCGTTGGATTTGAAGAGTATGTGAGGAACAACATACTAAAATTTGAGCACGATCCAACTTCGTTTGGTCTTCGATCCGGAGGTGAAAAGTTGCTGCTGTAGAGAGTGGCAGAAATCTTCTTTTTCTTCCTCTTTCCTGCGTTTAGCTAGTGCCAGCCCTCACTGCTTCTCCACTTCTTTTTGCTCTCTTATCTCTTTAGTTAGTAGCCACACACAACACAAGAGAATGGGCCACTAAAAAAAACAATTGGGCTAAAACTTTACACACAAAAATAAGTCCAAATATAAAAGAGAGATTTAAAGTGTTGTCCAATTAAAATTGGGCACTTCCTCCATGTAGGAGGGAAAATTCCCAACACGATTTATACCGAAACCGATATCAAACCATCCCGAACCATACTGAACCGATATTTTGGGATCGGGATCGGTACGGAGTAAAATCCCATACCGAACCGAAATATTTGGTACAGTATCGGTACGAGCAAAATACCGTACCATGCTCACCCCTAAAAATACACCATCCCTTGCTTCAAACCGGGGCTTCAAACTGGTAATGGTCATGAAGTCCCGGGGCTTCAAACTTTCTCTCTCTGCCACGTCAGCTTTAACTTACACCCAAAAATCACTGGAAATGATTTTGAAGCCCCGGGGCTTCAAACCTTCATTTTTTACATTTTTAAATACACATCTTCTAAATTTAAATTTATAAATTTAAATTAATTTATAATTTTAATTAATCGCAATGACACTATTGCATAAAAAAATTAAATTCATTATAAAAAAATCTTACATTCATAAAAAAACATTTAAAAAATTACATTCATTAAAAAAAATTACATAAAAAAAAAACAATAGTACAAAGAAATCACTAATTATTCGAACGACTAAAGATATTCTCGATCAAATCCGCCGTTAGTGCATTGTGAATCTCTCGGCTTCGAATTTCTTGGCGGTTGCGTCGCTTCTTTTCTTCGGTGATTTCTTCGTACATAGGCACCTCCTTGTCCAGGTTGTATTGACAAATCGCAGACCCGTTATCCTCTATGATCATATTATGAAGAATAATACATGCGTACATGATATTCCTCATTTTTGTCTGAGAATAACATTTCGACGGACGATCTAGAATGTGCCACTTAGCCTTCAATACCCCAAAGGCTCGTTCAATATCTTTTCTCGCCGCCTCTTGAGCTTTTTTGTAGGTTTGGCGTTTAAGACCCATTGGTTCGGAGAGAGATTTAACAATCGTGGAATAATCCGGATATATTCCATCAGTCAAATAATATCCACGCTTGTAAAGCATCCCTCTAAGCTCAAAAGAGGAGTCCGGTGCGGTCTCATTAACCCAATCATCAAAAATAGGCGATTGATCGAGAACGTTGATGTCGTTGTTCGAGCCCGCGACACCGAAAAAAGCATGCCAAATCCACAAGTCATTCGAAGCAACAGCTTCGAGCATGATGGTAGGCTTGGGATGATCTCCCCGGGAGAATTGACCGTGCCACGCAGTGGGACAATTTTTCCATTCCCAATGCGTGCAATCAATACTCCCAAGCATGCCGACAAAGCCGTGTTTTGCGGCATGCCTCGCCTGCAANGAACATATCGGATGTCGTCCCGTACGCCAACTGACAGAGCGCGGCAGTGCACTTTTGGACGCTACTAAACCCGCGTCGGCCTCTCGCATCAAACCGTTGGTTGAACCAAGGAACTTCGCGTTCAACATCGGCGAGTATGCGTAAGAACAGAGGACGACTCATCCGAAAACGATTACTAAAATCCTCCGGTGTATAAACACACGGATTATTAAAGTAGTCGTTTAGAAGTGAATCATGGGCGGCCGCTCAATCCCGGTTTAGACGTTGGCGTCGGGTCCGTCGTCGGGAGGATTCAGCTTCTTCTTGCCCATCTTCCCACCATTGAATACAATTCGTCGCGAAACAATGAAAAAATAAAGCTCTTCTAGTCTTCTTTCATCGTCGGAAGATGAACCCATTTTTAAATTATATTTTATAAATATTTATAATAAATAACAAATATTTTTGAGAGAATATATAGTAATAAAGAGAGATTTGTTAGAGAGAGGTGTGAAGAAGATGTATGAGAAGGGGGGATTTTTTAGGTTTTTTTTAAATTTAGATTTTTTTTTAATTGGGGGGGGGGTAACGGCTCTATAGCCGTTGGGAAGGGGAACGGCTAAAAAATCGGCCCTCACGCCGCGTCAAACGAATGACGCAGCGCTCCTCACGCCCGTCTCACGCCGGCGGGGGGCGGTGTTTCACGCCCCGGGGCGTTAAACGCCCCGTAACGCCGGTGGGCGTGAAGAGTATTACCAGTGCTCTAAGTGTGATACTATACATTTGACACCAAATGCATTTCTCATGCACATTTGAATTGTTTCATGAATTCCGAGGGTGTGGACTGTGGACTGTTCAAATTACCAAAACAAAACGTGCATTAATCGTATCCTGGGAATCAGTAGTGCTCTGTAAATTCAATACAGGGAGTACCCATTTTGCTTTATAAACTCACGCGAATTCTTTATCATGTCATCTTCAACTTCAAATGTTCCTTTATAAATATGGATTCCGAACCTTATGTAGATGATTTATACTTCTCTGCCCTTTACGATGAGGACGAAATCTTCCCCGTTTCAGACGAGAAATACGCAGAGGAGCTGCAAATGCAAGAGGCCCTAATGTCCTCTGTTCTCGTTACAATGGCGTCCAGAACCTCAGAGACAAAAACCCAAACACCTGGTGAGCAATCAGACGCCGGCGAATCCTCCGTAGCGTTCTGCGGAATCTGTATGGACAGGAAGCCCGGAGGCGAGATGTTCCGGAACAATTCCTGCCGGCATACGTACTGCACGGAGTGCATCGGCCGGCACGTCGCCGTGAAAATCCAGGAAAACATAAGCTCCGTCAGGTGCCCCGACGTCTCCTGCCCGGGAACCATCGACCCCCACCTCTGCCGCCCGATCCTTCCCCGGGAGGTGTTCGAGCGCTGGGAGGACGCGATCTGCGAGTCGCTGGTGCTCGGATCGGAGAGGTTCTACTGCCCCTACGCCGATTGCTCGGCGATGATGGTGGACGACGGCGGGGAGGCGGTGACCGCCTCGGAGTGCCCGAATTGCCGGAGACTGTTCTGCGCCCAGTGCCGGGTCGCGTGGCACGCCGGGTTGGATTGCGGGGAGTTTCGAGTGCTGAATGCGGACGAGAGGGGGAGAGATGACGTCATGATGCTCGGGTTGGCCAAGGAGAAGCAATGGCGGAGATGCCCCTTTTGTAAGTTCTTCGTGGAAAAGAAATCTGGCTGTCTCCATATTCTCTGCAGGTATGGGTCATGTGTTTCCCTTTAACACTCCTATTCCATTTTTACCCTTCATAACAAAAAAAACTCTGGACTATCTTCTTTTGAATATGTAAAATTGTAAATAAGGAATTTGTCTCTTTTAAATTGATTTGTTTTTAAATTAAAAAAAGGTAGTAACAAAAATATTTTATTTTATCAAAAAAATAATAAAAAGGCATTCACAAATACTCTGTAAAAATTATCGAATGTCTATGACAATAAATAGACTATTTTTTAAGACAGAGGGAGCAAAATATTTAATAATCTCTTCTTCTCAAATTAATTGGTACTCGGTACATTTTATTATTGGTAGTTAAAATTTAGAGTAAATTTTATAAAAGGTATCCAATTATAGGTTGTTTTACATATTTAGTCCCTACATATCAAATATTACTAATTTAGTTCTCAATTATTATATTCATTTCCACGAATGGTTCTTTGTTAACATTTTCATTAAGAATGTAGATAAAATTGTAAATTCACACTCCTTTCTCTCCTCAATTAAGCTTCCTCCCTCCATTTGCACTCCTTTCCTAAACCCGTCACTGAGTTTGAAGCTTTGAACCCAAAACTGAAATTATCACTCTTCTCTCAATTGTTTGTCTAATGGGTAGAACCCAAACTCAAAACCAGTAATCTTCATGAATGAGTTTTAATGTTTATTTTCTTTGCAATTTCTTGAGATTAATCGATAAAAATCATCCATAAAGATTATTGATTTTGATTTTAAGTTCCACCAGGAAGACTAATAATTGAGAGATGAATGATCATTTCAATTTTGGGTTTAGAGTTTCAAACTCAGCGATGAGTTTGGGAAAGAGTACGAGAGGAGAGAGGAAGCTTAATTGAGGAGAGAGAGAAGTATGAATGTACAATTTTATCCATGTTCTTTACGTAACAAAAATGTTAACAAAAGACCATTCATGAAAAATGATATAATAATTGGGGACTAAATTATTAAAATTTGATATGTAGGTACTAAATATGTAAAACGACCTATAACTAGGGACCTTTTATAAAATTTAATCTAAAATTTACTCTCCTTGTCTCATAATTTGTTTTCTTTTTGTTTTTCACCACATTACTTTGACCATTATATCATAACCTAATACTTTGTATTATTTATTTATTTTTATATTTTTTTATCAAAACTAAAAACTATTAATCATAAAAATGCAAACAAGACGAAAATTATGAGACGAAGAGCCTATAATTAATTTATACTCCCTCCGTCTCCTAGTTTTTGTTCAGTTTTGACTTTTGGAACTGTTCATCTAAGCACTTTGACTCATCAAATTCTCTCAATGCATGTGTAAGCCTAAATATAGTCATGTGTGATCCTGTTTGATTTGTCTTAACATATATATTATTAATATATAATTTCTATATTTTTTTAATATACAAATTACAAGATAAAATAGATTAAAGAAGTGTATTGGATGATGTGTAAAAATGAAAGTGGCCGGACAAATACTCTGGGACGGAGGTAGTAATTTATTTATCTAATTTTATTACTTTTTATGGAGTAAATTTTATAGTTGGTTCTTTATAATATTGGGGTTCCCTATGTAGTCCTCTATTATCAAATATTACTCCAGTGGTCCTTTTTTTATGGGTATCTTTCCGCAAATAGTCCTTTTTTTCATCTTCTATTATGTTGGTGTTAATTTGAGGGCTAAAAGTATAATTTCACAATGATAATATATTTTTTATGTCATACACAATTTCAAATGTTGTCCCGTTTGTATCGTTTGTGAATTACAGTCGCTTTCTACTACAACCATGTATAGACTACACATGTGGTCTTTCGTTAGAATTATAGCCCACAATCATAGTCATTATTTTTGTGTTATTCGTTTAACTAATATCAAAAATGTCACTAGACATATGTTGATGTCAAATTATACTTTTAGCATTTAAATTAATATTAACACCTTAGAAGATAAAAAACTATTTGTAGAAAGGTATCCTAAAAAAGGAATACGGGAGTAATATTGGATAATAGACGACTAAATATGGAAACTGCGCTATTATAAAGGACCAATTATGAAATTTAGAACTTTTTTATGCAACATCTATATATATTTACAGGTGTGGACAAGAGTTTTGCTATGGGTGTGGAGCACGATATACCGCTGCTCACGTATGTCGTTCTGCTTAACTAATTAGGAGAGGACAATAATGGGAAAGCAGGATGCGAGAGGACAATAATGGGAAAGCAGGATGCATGAGACACGTTCGTGCTTCAATTTTGCATAATGTAGTAGGCAATGTTATGAAATCCAGCCCCGACCGGACCGGCCGGTCTTCAGGTTTAGATCAAAATCACTTTTTCTATTAACTAGCATTCCAAGAAATGATAATATTTGACATTGACTTTTATCCATAGTTATAACAAAACATAAATTGTTCATCGTCCTATATCTTTTTCCGGTGTTCATTCTTGTTTCTCAATAAATGTAATATCAATATTTTTTGAAACGTTATTTTGAAATATGAAGTTTTCATAATATATGATAAGGATAAGTATTGTTACTAACAATCAAAATGTTAGGTTGAAGATTGTTAATAGTCAAATGAGAAGATTAAGTTCACTCATACAATGAAGAATCTTAAAGTTGTCATTTTTTCAAGATAAGTAGCGGCCAAACGAACTCGTATATCAAGAAGTATATATATGCATAACAAATTATTCCATAAAAATTAATGACTTTAAATAACTTTTTTTATTCAAAATATAAGAGAAAACCTCTGGATAATATAGTAAGAAACTAGGAAATACCAAAAGAGTAAAAATTCTTTTAAAACTAAAATAGGAGATCACACTGCTATTGTGACACTGTCACACCATATTGTCATATTGCAACTACTACACTGCCATTCTTTTAAAATAGCGTATTTAGTAATTGAAAATTTTGTTATAAATGAAAAAAATACTGAATTATGAAAAGGTATTATTATAGAAATGAATATACCTATTTCATAACTAAATTTATTCATAGATTTCATATAGAAATATTTTTCTGTATTTTATATCTTAAATTAGGTGACATATTAGGTGTAAAAAAGTTACATAAGTAATACACATGTCAACTTTCTAAAGATAAAAGTTTAATCTTTTTATATAAAGGATTTATTGAATATATTTTAATTTTTCTTAATAATTTAATATAAAGATTTATTAAAAATGTTTTTTTAATAATTTTATTTTTGATAAAAAATAAAAGTTTAATCACATGTTAAATAATAATGAATGTTTAGCTCATAAATCAAATACCACATAATATGTTCATATCATTCCACATGTATACCTCATATTCCATATATTCCATATGTCATGCTGTTATGCATTGAACTCTTAAATTTATACGGAGTATATAAAGGAAATTTATATATACCCCTGAGTATAAAGGAATTTCTAGTACTAAAAAGAGAGTATGCGCGCATAGCTGTTTCATACCCGCATTTACTTGGCAAGGGGGTGATTCCGATGTGTCCGAATTTGGTTTTTAAAAAATCAAATGAGAAGTTAATTTTAGGACGGATAGAGTATATAAAGGAAATAATTTCTAGTATTAAAAAGAGAGTATGCGCGCATAGCTGTTTCATACCCGCATTTACTTGGCAAGGAATTTTTAGTAATTTTTTCAAACTATAATATATTTTCTTTTATTAAAATGAATTCGGTTTTTAAAAAGTCACATACTTGTGGTCCTCCAAGGTAACTTCCATTATTTGCTCTGGGGCATTATTAACCATACGGGTTTCAGGCGCACTTCGACTAACTACTTTCCTGATTATATCTAAAATCCAGAAAGATACAATTTTATAAATTTCATAATCATAATATATGAAATGTATTTCATATGTGTAAGTATTTAAGTTATGTAAATGTAAATGACTCTTACCAACTAAAAAGAATTGGTCAGCAAACTTTGTTTTGAGTACATCTTCAAAACTCTTAAAGTAGAATCGAAAATTAGGAAATCCATTTTCTAATATTTTTTTGAATCTTGGTCCTTCCCAAAAATTGGAGCATGCAAGGGTGATTGGTGGTTTTTGTGCCTTGGAAATTGCGTATAACCTTGACCCTCATGATTAAGTAAACCACATTTTCTTGCAAATCTTGTTTGAATGTGCGTATATTAGTATCTTTGATCTGAGCATGGATTCGATCGCCCTAACAACAAATATAAAATGTTAATCTATAATTAAATTTATATTTTTTATTTAAAGTTTTATTGTATGTAAAATATAAAACAATGTAGAACTAACCTCTGAGTTGTGGAAAACAATATCTAATGAGTCCGGCCCTCGAGAATGAGCAGGAACGTGGTAAACTCTAATCGCTCTTAGCTTCATCATCAATAATCTGGAATTTTCATGAACATTTTTTAAGGCGGTAATCATTCCCATGTTCGTACAAAAACGATGGTGGAGCACCGATTAATTGAAATTCTCGTTTCATGAACACTCGTTTACTTTTCTGGCTGGTAAAGTAGCGTATTTATGCTACATGAATTGGAGATTTTTGGTGTTCCTTTTTTATTACCATTTTGGTATACGTGTTAAAAATGAACATTACTCTATACGTATTTTAATTTCTAATTTCGTTTATGCAAGTTATGGTATGAAGAATCTGCCATAATTTGTTTCGCTGCATTAATGTTCAACATCTCTACCATTAATAATTTTTTATTACCATTTTTGTATACGTGTTAAAAATGTACATTACTCTATACGTATTTTCCTACTACTCTACATATTTTAATTTCTAATTACTCTATACGTATTTTAGTTTCTAATTTCATTTATGCAAGTTATGGTATGAAGAATCCGCCCAAATTTGTTTCGCTGCATTAATGTTCAACATCTCTACCATTAATAATTTTTTATTACCATTTTTGTATACGTGTTAAAAATGTACATTACTCTATACGTATTTTCCTATTTTTATTACTCTATACGTATTTTAATTTCTAATTACTCTATACGTATTTTAATTTCTAATTTCGTTTATGCAAGTTATGGTATGAAGAATCTGCCCAATTATTACCATTTGTATAAACTGGTTAAAAAATGATTGATTTATTAACGGTAAGTGTAATTATGTTTGAATATTTTATTATTACTTATCTTTTTTACAATTAAAGCACTCGTTTGTATATTTTATTATTACTTTAAATATTTTATTATTACTTACCTTTTTACAATTAGAACACCTACGAATTTGAATATTTTATTAATTGAGTAATTACTTAATTACGGTAACTCCATTAATGATTACAGTTAATTACGATAACTCCAATTGGAAATTTGTTTCAATTGATTACAGTTAATTACGGTAACTCCATTTCTAAATTATTAATTGAGTAAAAAAATTCCCCTTGCTTTAAGTATAGTATATAGATGGCGAATCTAGGAAAAATATTTACTAAAGCACGTTAAAAACAACATGGCCGGGGTCTAATGGCAAAGATCTTATAATTGTTTTTAAGATAATGTTCTTGTGGTATAAATTTTTAAGTTGATGTGAAACAATAATAATCCTTTAAATTACATAAGTAATTTTAATTTACGGAATTTTTTTTAAAAAGTACATTATAATTCATGTATTTTACTTCACTAATTTAATTATCAAGTTTTTAATGTAAAATAATGTGAGGTGGTACCTTTATCAAGTTTTTAATTCTCATATATTCTGATAATTGACAAACACAAATTATTCAAGTCAAAATTAAAATGCTATATTGACAAACACGAAGACTTAAAGTGTTATTCCTTGAAATACTCAAAAAGGTGCATAGACTTTATTTTGAGACTTCTGAAAACTTTTTAATTTGTTTGAGTCTTAGGAAATATTGTAAGAATGACAAAAATATTCTTCACTCCAAAATTATTTTTATGAGAGTTATATAAAAATTATACTACGGGTAGTTATTTTGCCTGTTTAAAATGACTTTCTTTGAGTTAGTTACAAAAGGTGTGTCAAACATTTATCAAAATACCTATTTTGATATTAGAAAATATTTTTGGTACCAAAAATATTTTATTAAAATATTTTTCTTATACATCAATTGACACACAAAATATTTTTTGGAACTCAATTTCTACGCCCCGATTTCATTTAATTGTTCAAAATTTATTTTGAATAATTGTTTGATCGGAGGTGATAGGGAGCCTCCTTCACCCTGTTATCTTGTGGGAAACAAGAAGAGTTGGACAAAAATGATTTATCTGCATGCACATGCATGTTTTTATCCTGTTTGTGCATTTTTTGCTCCAAAAATCGATTTGTTACTTTAGCAAAAATCAATTTTTTTCTTCTAGATGAATTTTATGAATAATCAAAACCAATAATCGATTTTTTAATTAAATAATAAGTTTTTGCATTATTTTTTTTATATTTCACTTCTTTTCTTGGACCAACGGACATATTCTCTTTACCCTATTTAAACCCCTCGTCATTTTTGGACACTTAAAACACTCTAAAAACACCTCTTTATTGTGGTCTTAATAGAATCCTCCGTTAATTCCTTCCTCAAAAATAAGTTATTTTGTGAGTATTTGAAATAATGATAGAATGAATTCACAACTTAATTGTTCATCTTATTGAGTACATGACTCTTGATGTCTATAAATATTACAAAGAGTACATAAAGAGGACAATTAAAGAAAGTGATTGGAACTTAATCAAATATCTTGATTGGTAATTTGAATATTCCAATCAAGGATATTATCTTAGTCATCAAGATATTACAATCAATTCCTTTGTTTGACACTATTCCTTTGTTTGACATTTCTAACACTCCCCCTCAAGTTGAATCATCTGTTCCGGATATTTAGCTTGCTTAATGTTGCTTGAAAGACTCCGGCCGCTACTGCTTTTGTTAAAATGTTTGCCAACTGATCTTCAGATCGGACATATGGAAGACTGATGATATCTGCCTCGAGTTTTTCTTTGACAAAGTGACGATCAATCTCAATGTGCTTGGTACGATCATGTTGTTTTGGATTCTTTGATATACGGATAGCAGAGGTATTATCGCACATCAGTCTACACTTTCCTTTCGACGGGTACCCCAAATCTTTAAGGAGTTTTCTTAGCCAAATGACTTCGGTAATTCCTCGAGCGATACCTCTGATTTCTGCTTCTGCGCTTGATAGAGCAACTACCTTTAATTTCTTGCTTTTCCAAGTGACTAGATTACCTCCAACAGAGGTGAAATACCCTGAAGTGGATCTTCGATCGTTTAGATTTCCTGCCTCAGCATCTGTGTAGGCTTGAATGTCTAAGTGACCATGTTTTTTGAATGTAACTCCCATATCAATGGTCCCCTTAAGATATCTCACAATTCAGATAGCCGCATCCTAGTGTTCCTTCTGTGATTTGTGCATGAACTGACTTACCACTCCGACAGCATCTGCAATATCAGGTCTTATGAGTACGAGGTATATAAGTCTGCCTACAAGTCTTCGGTACTTATCTTTATCTGCTTGTATTCTTTCCTCACTAATTTGAAGTCCATGGTTAACCATCATCGGAGTGACAGGCGGTTTGCAATCCATTAATCCAGTTTTAACTTAAAGATCAAGGATATACTTCTTTTGACAAATAAAGATCTCCTCTTGAGATTTGAGGACTTCAATGCAAGGAAAAGGTTAAGTTCTCCAAGATCCTTCATGTCAAATTCCTGGAATAACTTGCCTTTTATTATATCCATCGCTTCTATGTCACTGCCAGTAATTATCATGTCATCCACATAGATGATCAAACATGTTATGAGCTTGCCTCGTCTTTTTAAAAACAAGGTATGATCAAAGTTGCTTTGATGATATCCATATTTTTTCATGGCTATCGCGAATCTGCTAAACCATGCACGTGGAGATTGTTTTAGACCATACAAAGCTTTTCGCAATCTCCAACCTTCGCCTTTTCTGAAATCTGATGAGAACCCGGGTGGTGCTCCCATGTAAACCTCATCTTTTAGTTCTCCATGGAGAAAAGCATTCTTCACATCAAACTTATATAAGGGCCATTCTAGATTAGATGCTACGGAGAATAATAGACGGATAGTATTAATTTTGGCTACTAGTGAGCGAGTCTCAAAGT
>OOIL02002583.1:2341381-2353047 GCA_900332095.2 Cuscuta campestris
TTTACACTCATTTTTCACGTTTTCAAAAGAAACGAAAAAGATTTTAAATTTGTAACAAAGTCTATTCACCCCCCCTCTAGACTTTGTATCTCACCACTTTGGGACCACCAATTGGTATCGGAGCAAACTTCTCACTATCTACGTTTAGATTAACGAGAAGCGATCAAAATGGTGAACAATATGGATCACGTTTTGCCCAAGTTTTCTCTCCTAGGTTATGATGATTGGAAGATCATGATGGAAGCACATCTCTATGCTCTACACGATTGCATGTGGATGGTGCTTGAGGATGGACCCTTGAAAATCCAAATGGAGAATCCTGAGAGGAATCCAGCAACTCCAGACGTAGTCCAGTACATTCCAAAGCCTAAGGAAAAATGGGATGATAGAGATCGCAAAAAGCATAATCTGGACAACGTCGCCAAAGCAGCCATCTTCAAGACACTTGATCCCATCACCTTCTCCAAAATCAAGCATCTCAAGACTGCCATGGAGATATGGCAAGGCCTTGGGAAGCTATGTGAGGGATCAAGTGTATCTCACCACTTTGGGACCACCATAATGAATAACTAGTCGGGTCCACATTGTCGCTCATCACCCAGTCGTCCGGGTCAGGCTCCATGATCCTCTGACCTACCTGCGTATAGCAAAGGGAAACAACGTTATACGCTCAGCAAAAGTTGAGTGGTAATCTAACAGTAGAACACTTAGTATATTCACATTGATATAAACATAATCGTACTGGTACTAAAGTACGAGATACCACATACAAGTTTGATGAATAATAGGTTGCGAATAAACAATGATGCAATGCCAAATAATCATGATGCATGAGTTAGACTGCGCAAGGACCCCCTGCCCTCGAAGATCATCCCCACGCGGTAGATAAGCCTAGGAGTGCCTTAGTCATCCTGATGGAGACTAGAATATGGGTGATAGCTAAGCCTAGCTACCATGTACGTACACTAGCCCTCGTGATGAAAACTCGTTGGATCCTGTAGGTTCCTGGACGGGCCCACGGAAGAGGCGCACTAGGCCTGACCTCTTGCCGTGGTATGCAACATATGCCATGATTCTAAACATGCGTCTAGGATACACATGATGGTATGAATGCATTGATTGGAGAAAATGAAGTTATGTTCAACGCATACAAACATATTTCATTCCATATGAAAACAACTTGTTCAACATGGCGGACCTGGGTTCAGAACTGGCTGATAATTGATTAAACACTGTTGATAATCGATTATCATGTAGTGCAGTTCATTTTCCCAAGTTCCACAGGCCATGATAGTCGATTGTCACCTCATGACAATCGATTGTCAAGGTATTCTGTTCAAGACACCCAAGTTTAGAGAGGCCTGATAATCGATTATAGCTATGTGATAATCGATTATCAGTAGAACCAGCCAAGACTTGAGAATCCGCAGGGCCTGATAATCGATTATAGCTCTGTGATAATCAATTGTCACACTGTGATGATTCTAATGAGAAGTTCAGCACAGCCTGGTAATCGATTATCCAACTCTGTAAATTGATTATCATGGCTCGTAGCTCCACGTTTAACCAGTTTGAATAGAGTCTTTACGTTGGGAGTTATCGGGATGAATGTTATTGTTTTCCCTTTGAATAAGCTATGAAATTATGAATTACCAAACGTTTATATTAATAGGGTTATAAACGAAAAGTCTAGATAACGGATAACCCTGATAATGCGGATACACGTATCTTTAGCCGGGTAGTCCTATGAATATAACGATATGTTTATACTACGAATTCTAAAGTTAGAGGGCAACGTACACACCTCTAAACGAAGGGATTGAGGATACGGAAACGGATGAATGAACGGCTAACGAACGGATGGTGATGGACAATGAACGGATGAACCTCTTGCATGCATGATCTTCCTTCTCTTCTACCTCCAGTCTTCCCCCGCCGAAATCCACTCTGTGCCTGCTTGTTGCCCTGGCCGAACAGAGAAAAGGGAGAGGGAGAGAGTGTTGAGAGCTTGGGGGTTACAAAGGTGAGGGGGGGGGGGGAATGAATGGGGAGAGTGGAGTTTTAAATTAAGAAATGAATGGGGGAATTATGGAGAATTAAGGGGAGGATTAAATGAGAATGATGGTGATGAGTTGTGGCATGTGAGTTGGTGCTGGGAGTTACATCCCTAAATTTTGTTCCGTTGTGTAAAATCTTACTTGAACGGTATACGGTATTTCCCCCGAACGGGTCCGAATTGAAATCCATTTGCGTTTCTGGAATCAGACAGACGGAACGAATATTATGACGTAATTGAATAATTCTTCTAAGGATTTTATTTTTCCCAATCCCGGTCTAGGTTTGTAATTAATTAATTAAATTAATCAATTCTAATAGACCGAGTCATAGGGCGTTACACCATAAGTTTGAGTATATCCTTTAGCTACTAATCTAGCCTTATATCTCTCGATTGTACCATCTGCTTTGTGTTTGACTGTAAATATCCATCGGAATCCGACTGGTTTCTTTCCTGGAAAGAGTTGACATTTCTCCCATGTGTTGTTTTTCTCTAGTGCCTTCATCTCCTCCTCCATTGTTTTTCTCCATTCTGGTATTTGTAAGGCTTCGTCTACTGTTCTATGGACTTCATGGCTGGATGTGTGAAGAGCCCGTGATACACTCCCCCTGACTAAATCAGCAACATGATATCTTGAGTTTTGAGGGTTGTATTCTGGTTCATATCTTACTGGAGGAATTCCCCAATTCTTCCGTGGTGGGAGAACATATCTATTTGATATATTCAATTCTTCCACGGTATCATTAGATTTATCAATGCAATCATTAGAAGTGGGAGAAATATTAACCTCGGGAGTCTTTTTAGACGGAGTAGAATCGGACATGAGTTTTGAGTTGTTGGACTGTACAATGTTCTCAAAAGATGATCCCACAAAGCGACTTACTTCCTCAGTTGGAACAGTTTCAGGTGGCAAGACTGGGCTGTGTAACCACTCTAGAGAGTCATTCATAACTTTCTCCCCCTGACTACTAGAGTGGTTTTGGAAATAATACTCAGTTTCCAAAAAAATTACAATCCATTGTCGTGTACATCCGTCTAGGATCATAACATCTATATCCCTTTTTGTGAACCCCATACCCAACAAAGACACATCAGATAGCACAAGGATCAATTTTTGACCGTTTGGCTTTTGGAATATGTACATATATAGTGCAACCAAACACACGAGGAGTGAGAGTCAAGGAGGTAGGAACAGTGGAAAATCTCGCAAGTGGAAGACGATTTATGAGGTAAATGGTGGTTGCAATTGCTTCGGGCCAGTAATAAATCGGAACATTGGACTCAACCATAAGAGGTGATTTCGAGTATGATCCGATTCTTACGTTCAGCAACGCCATTTTGTTGAGGGGTATCAAGACAAGTAGTGGTTTGATGGATAAGACCTTTTTCCTTACAGAAATTTTCCATGGGATGATTTATGTATTCTTCTCCATTATCAGATCGAAGAATACAAATCTGTTTTTGGTATTGTGTGTGGATTAATTTGTAGAATGAGGTGAACTTTTCAAAAGCTTCAGATTTGTGTTTAAGAAAGTACACTCAGGTCATACGGATACAGTCATCAACAAACAATAAAAAATATTGATACCCATTTGGACTCGGTTCTAGAGATGGACCCCACACATCAGAATAGATTAATGAGAAAGGTTGTGATGCAAGTATGTTATTTAATGGATATGAATGTTTATGACTTTTGGCTAGAATACAACTGTTGCAATGAAACTGACATGATTTATTGAATAAATTTGGAAAGAGAATTTTGAGATACCTCCAAGATGGATGTCCAAACAACGATGCCACAGCCATGCCTGCCTGGCCACTGTCCCATGAGCAAGTGTAGCTGTTCCGTAGTGATCAACTTCATTAACATAGTACAAGCCATGACACTCAGAATCACGCCCTATGATCTTCCCCGTCTGAATATCCTGTAATAAGCAAAAAGTGGGGTGTATTATGACTGTGCAATTTAATTGTTTTGTGACATGGCTTATTGACAGCAATTTATGAGATAGTGTGGGAACATATAAGAAGTTATCAAGACGGATAGATGAAGAGATAGATATTGGACCAGTGCCCTCGACACAAGAATAATCCCCATTGGCTGCTTGAATATGGACTTTTTTTTGACCAATTTAGGGAATTAAAATCGGAACGGTCGTAAGACATCATGTCAGTTGCCCCACAGTCAAAAATTCATTGAGTATTTTTAATTGGGTTTGCGTTGGGCCAAATTTCGGATTCTGACATGCATGTTGGGCTGGTTTGTCAGAATCATGGTTTGGAAGCCAACGCCGAAAACCGATGTCAAAAACCAAATTTCTCTAAAATGAAAAACAATTGTTGGAAACTCTTATATAATGTATTTTAGGTAGAAACCAAGCATAAAAACTTAAAAACTACTTCATTAAGGTAAAAACTATGGCTAGCTAAGTTTATGTCATTTCACATGGTTTTCATCAAAAGATCAAAAACAAAAGGTGGTTTTTAACATGTTTTTGGTGGAGGACTATTTGGATATTCCCAGAAGTAAAAACCAATCATAAAATTTTAAAAAGAACTTTATTGATTTGGACACCAAAAACCAATGTCGATAACTAGCGCCGAATGCCGTTAACCAACGCCGAAAAAACAACGGTTATGGTTTTTGAAAACTAATGATTTGGAAAACCTTTAAATGTGTCCAGAAGCAAAAAACAAAGATAAAACCCCAAAACCCATTTGGCTAAAACCAATGCCAATAACCAATGCCGAAAACTGAATGCCATAGCCGAACGTCGATAACCAATGGTTATGGTTTTGGTTGGGCAAAAATCAGGGGTTTTAGAAAATTAAAACCGTTTATGAAAACACTAATTTGATGCATGAAAAACATATCTTGTTTTGATCTATGACTTAAAGAAATTGAATGGGCTTGTTACAATAAAAACCTAAGTATTTAGACAACGTCTTCAAAACGCCAAACCAAAAACCAAGTCATCCGGCATTCGATTTTTAGAAATCGGCGTTTGGCATTCGGTTATCGGCGTTGGTTTTTGGCGTCCGAACCAACTAAGTTTTTTTCAACATTTTATGATTGGTTTTTACTTCTAGGCACATTTAAATAGTTCTCTAACAAAAACACTTAAGAAACCACCTTTTGTTTTTGGTCGTTTGGTAAAAACCATGTGAAACGGCATAAACTTGGCTAGCCGTAGTTTTTACTTAAATGATGTGGTTTTTAAGATGTCTCACTTGATTTCTTATCAAAATACATTAAGAAAATGTTTTCAACACTTGGTTTTTATTTTGGAGAACTTTGATTTTTGACATCGGCTTACGGCATAACTGACCAGCCATGGGTGTGGCTAAACCAGCCCAACAGCGATTTTGGAGTAACCAACATCGCTGTCTGGCGTTGGTCCTCTAACAACGATGTTGGACATTATACATCGCTGTTGAGCCTAGCCTGAAATTCCTGAAAGTTTTTGAACAACGATGTAGACATCTCTACATCGATGTGTTCAAGCCAAGCTAGAAGAAAACATTTTGGCAGAAACTTTTTGAACATCGCTGTTGACCTAGCAACAACAATGTCAGGCCATATTTCTTCCTTGAAGGTCAAGCCTAAACAGCGATGTTCAACTAATGAACATTGATGTAGGCATCTGACAGTTGGAAGAAATTTATGGCTAAAACTTTCTAAGTTTGGAAGTCAACAGCGAGAACAATGATGTTGTCTTTTTGGACATCGCTGTTGGCTTGACCGTTGCTTCCCAAATTTCAAAAAATAAGCCTACAACAGCAATGTCCAAGTAATGGAGATCACTGTCACGCTGATTTTCAGCAGATCCATTTTTAATCAAATCCCACAAATTGTGCTAATCACCCCCATATCAACTCCTACCCGTTGGAGCCTATTTTTATACTATAAAATGGAGTGTTTAGGTCTGCTTTTCATATCACAATACTTCACAACTCTTATTATTCATTGCATTACATTCATATATTTTCCATAGCTTTTCGAGAGCCATTTTTGTGAAGTTCGTGTTGTGTTCTTGAGTGTATTATTTTTCTCAATATCACTCTTTTGAGCGAGCATCATTCTGGAGTGTTCTTAGAGTTTTATACACATTAAGGGATCTTGTTTCCCTTGGTTGTACGAAGGAAATATATTTTTCTTCAGGTTGAAGTCTTGGAGTGCGTTATCTCCAAGAAAGTGTATTGAGACTCGTGGGATTTGAGTTCTCAAGTTGTAATGGTTTGTTAAGCACCCGTAAGCTTAACGGAAGTAGTGTAGCTCGAGAGAGTCTCTTGGGAGACTGGTCTAGCCACACGTTGTGGTGAACGAGTATAAATCTTGGTGTGCTCCCTTTACGCTTTCTACGCTCTTTACTTTTCACATTTTTATTTTTTTTATTCCAACAACGTTTTTCGTCTAAACGTTATTCACCCCCCCCCTCTAGCGTTGGGATATTATTCTAACAATAATAGCATTTGAAATTGGAATTCTGTTCACATGACTCACTAAGACATTTCATCGAATGAGTGGTGACTCTTCTATGCCTATGTGAATCTTCAAGCTGAAAATGGACGCCACCTTCTTGGGACCTTAAGGAACATTTATAAAAGGTGTACAACTATACAACAAAACTTAAAAGAATGAAAAAAAGCACCAAACACATTGTAAACTACCTGGGTCTATGCGCGAAGAAAATATGTAATTTTATTTGAGATGAAAATTTCTCTCCCAACTCTACAAACTGAGCCACGAAATTGTAGAGCATATCTTGATATCTAGAAAGATGATCAAAAGATTAAATCGATTCTGAAGGTGTGAAGGGAAGATGCTATGGAGGAGGTGCTGAGGAAGATGAGATGCAATGGAATAACAAAAGCAGCGATTGAGAAGCACATAGTTGAGTAGTGCTCTACGATTAGGAAAGAGAGAGAGAGATAGAGAGAGAGAACGTAACATGTGCGCGGTCTATTTAGGAAAGTTGCCGACTAAATATATTTTTTACTGTTCACGGAAACTTTGAGCGAGAAGTTTTTCTTGTTGCTATTGTAAATAGGGAAATTACATAAAATTAAATTCAATAGAGTTAAATATAATTAATTTTACATCTAAATTTAATGGTGTAGTTCAAATTTAAAAATAATAATACTAAATGTTGCGCTAGAGAGTATTTTCAAAACATTAACGCTAACTCCTAATGTTATTAATAAATATTGAATGAATTGATTTGAAACTAATCAAATTAACTCTCAAACCAATAAAATGTATTGTAATTGGATTAAATTAGAATAAAATCTAGTTTTTCAATACAATCCATCCTATATCCCTTTCCACTCAAAAAAATTATGACACTTCAATATTTAAAAGTTACAGAAATTTTATTTATTTGTGTATTTTCATTAATTATTTGATAAAATAAACTACGGAGTATTATTCTTGTAATATCTTATTTTGTAAAACTTTTGACGTATTTTTAAATATGTAAACTTTTTTATTTCTATTCCAATCTTTATATAAAATAAATTTAAAAAACTTAAATTTTTGCTTTGTTTTGCGTTATGTAACATTCTTTCCGAGATGGAGGAAGTATTTTTTTAAAATAAGATTATTAATGAGTTTTTGTAATTTAAATTAAAATTAGCACTTTATTTTTAACATAATATCTTATCAAATACTCCCTCTGTCCCAAAAAGAATGGGACGGTTTGACTTTTTGGGAAATTAAAGGAGGGATATTTTGGTATTGACTTTTCAAAAATACCCTTGATGTGATGGGTAAAAGTAGGATGTGATGGATAGATTATTAGAAAAAAGGTATGATGTGTTAGGTAGAGTATGAAAATGTAAGGGGTAAAAGTGGTTTTTTAATAGAAATGTAACGAACTTTACGGGACACAGTTTTTTCTAAACGTAACAAACTTTTTGGGACGGAGGGAGTATTTAATTTTACATGTCTAACCTTCCTCCCTAAAGTTCAAAGTTCCCCACATTCATTTTCACTTTTCCTCCTTAATCTTATCAGTTTTCTAATGCCACCATGAAATGAAAATGAACAAATTCATGTGACACAAAGGGAGATATATTTTTTGACTTTTGGTGGAGCTTGTACAAAACAATAGATGTATGTAATTTCGTAGAAGCCCTCTTTCCTACAAAACTAGAGACATAATAATTAATTAATCCAGAGTAAAGCTTACGGAGTATTATTCTAGTTATATACCACATTTCAAACTTCATTTAAGTTTTTAAATAAAGTTTTTAAAAATAGACTTATGTGGAATGTTAAGTTTTTTTCAAATTATTTTATTTAAATATATATATATAAAATAAATATATAAAAAATAAATTCCATGCATGAGATTTTATAATTTTTTTAAAGATGGTAATCAATTTTATGAGGGAATGAACAAGTAATGTAATTAGTTCGAATGGTAAGATAAAAGTAAAAATATTTAAAAATATAATATGTTTATTGAAAGGCAAACACACTTTCGTGTTTTATCTCAGTTCTAATTGGTTTCAGATATTATCGATTATGGATATAATTGGTTTTAGGTATTATCGATTTTAAATCTAATCGATTTGGAGTTTAGTTGGTTCGGATATAATTGGTTCCAGATCATTTCCGATTTTTTGTTATAGATTGGATCTTCATTTTTCGGATCATTTTGGTTTCAGTTTCAGATAATTCAATTCGGATAATCAATCTCGATTCTGTTTTGCCAGATCTAAATTTACCCATGTCCTTTTTAATTTTTATGAAATGAAAATGAACAAATTCATTTGACACAAAGGGAGATTTATTTTTGACTTTTGGTCGAGCTTGTACTAAACTATAGACGTATGTGATTACGCAGAAGCCCTCTTTGACATAATCAATTCATCCGGAGTAAAGCTTACCGAGTACGTAGTACGGAGTATTATTCTAGTTATATACCACGTACATTATATATACACTCCTTCCGCCATGGTAGTGAGACACAAACAAACATGTATGTAGAGTAATAGAGGGATCTTATATTACTGAATAATTTAGGTTTATAAAATGACAAGAGCTAAAAATCTTGTCAACCAAATTATTATACGGAGTAATTGCTTATTGTTATTGCTGCTTAAATCACTTATTACCCAGTGAGGCGGCGACCAGTAATGACTTCCACACCCTTCAACTCAGCTCTCTCCGCCTGAATCATCCTTCCACAGCTCATTGCAATGGTCCAGATTTTCGATTTTCGACCCGCGTCGGGAAATGCTACCCGCAGAATAACTCGATTTTCGACCCGCCTTCGTGGAGGAGATGAAATATTACCGAAATGCCCCACGCGATTCCTTACTGGACACCTGCTTCGACTTCAGCAACACAACCGAGGATAAGATTAAGCTCCCGAGGATAGGCTTTGGGTTCAGCGGGAACGTGAGTGTGGATGTACCGCCCAGCAGGATCTTGTATGTGATCGAAAGAAACTTGTCAAAGGTGTGCCTGCAGGCCTTCGCCGGTAACGAGGACCCCGCTGGAATGGGCATTTACGGAAACACGCAGCAGCAGACTCTTGATGTTGTGTACGACGTTGCAGGCGGGAGGCTGGGCTTCAGTCCTGGTGGCTGTTCTTAATGATGCATTATTGGTTCTATATATGATTCACTATATATAAATTGATCGAAACAAGAGGATGTTGTTGCATGTTTTTTGTTGTTCTCTTTTATTTTGGTGTGCTGTCCTATACTCCTATTAAAATAACACTACTACAAAAATGAGTAAATAGACTGCCTCAATTGCATCGGTTGTTTTAACAACCGATGCAAAAGATCAAAAGTGAAGAATGAATATTTTCACTTGAATTATTATGGGAGATTACATGTGTATATATATAGGAGTTTCCTAATGATAATAGGAAACAATATTAATTACACCCTATACAATTATGGAAGCTACCAATATACATAAGTATTAAATATAGTAAGAATATATTTAACATGCTCCCAACGGCACTAAAGAAGATCGCCGCACGCCCAGGCAATCTCGAAACTCGGAAAAGACCATGGAGGGTAGTCCCTTGGTGAAGATGTCAGCATACTGTAATGAAGAGGGCACATGGAGGACTCGTATCTGGCCAAGAGCTACTCTGTCTGGCACGAAATGAATATCTACCTCGATATGCTTTGTGCGCTGATGTTTGACTGGATTGGCTAAAAGGTAGACAGCACTGATGTTATCACTGGAAGACCAGTGTGGAGCGCATCAGAGGTTGCCGAAGCTCAAGAAGAAGATTGCGCACCCAACAGACTTCAGCGACGGCATTAGCGACAGCTCGATATTCTGCTTCAGCACTGGATCGAGAGGTGGTGAGTTGTCGCTTAGACGACCAGGAGATGAGATTGTCGCCTAGAAAAATGCAGTAACCGGATGTCAATTGACGAGTATCTGGGCAGCCAGCCCAATCAGCATCAGAGTATGCCCGCATATGATCTATCTGAGATGGTGAGATGGTGATTCCATGGGTGGGTGTACCGTGAAGATAGCGCAGGACGCGCTTTATAGCTGTGACATGCGGCACTCGAGGATCATGAAGAAAGAGACATAGCTTCTGTACGGCATAGGTAATGTCCGGGCGTGTGAAGTTGAGGTACTGCAGAGCTCCCACAATAGAGCGATAGAGAGAGGGATCTGGCGCTGGAGGACCAACAGTGGCCGAGAGCTTTCCGCGGGTGTCCATGGGTGTAGAAACAGGTTTGCACGTGGTCATGCCTGCCCGCTCCAGGATGTCATAGATAAACTGAGTCAGGGTGAGGAACAGGCCGTGAGAGGTCCGCTGAACATTGATCCCAAGAAAGAAGTGGAGGTCTCCCATATCTGTCATGGCAAACTCCCCTTTTAGTCGTTCTGTGAGCTGGTGTAGTAAGGCAGGAGATGATGCAGTGAGGACAATGTCATCAACATAGAGCAGAAGTAGGGCCATGTCCTATCCGCGACTGTATACAAACAAGGAGGCATCACTCTTGCACCCACTGAAGCCAAGAGAGAGAACAAATCACGTGAATCGCTGGTACCAAGAACGGGGGGCTTGCTTGAGTCCGTAGAGTGCCTTATTTAGTTTGCAGACATAGTGTGGGCGAGTAGGGTCCCGAAATCCCGAAGGCTGAGCGGTGTAAACAGTATCTGAGAGGTAGCCCTGCAAGAAAGCATTTTTGACGTCGAACTGGTGGATCGGCCATCCTCTGGACACGGTTAGGCTCAGAACGATGCGTATAGTGGCCGGTTTGATAACCGGGCTGAAAGTCTCGTCGTAGTCGATGCCATGGCGTTGGTTGAACCCACGAACAACCCATCGGGCTTTGTACCTGGATAGTTCACCTGTTGGGCCAAGTTTGTGGCGGAAGAGCCATTTTCCGGAGATCACATGTTGGTTAGGGGAGGGGGGTACTAGATCCCATGTATGATTAGCTATCAAGGCATTATATTCATCTAGCATAGCATTGTACCAGTTAGGATCTTTGAGAGCACTACGGTAGGTAGGGGGTAAGGGGGAGATGGGTACAACGGTGTTGAGGTTTAGGATTTGTTTAGGGCAAAAAATGCCGGCCTTGGATCGGGTAACCATCGGGTGGGAGGGGGCTG
>OOIL02002584.1:16338-40887 GCA_900332095.2 Cuscuta campestris
ACATCGCTGTCCAAAAACTTTCTGCCAATGCACTGTATTTTAGGCTTAGGTTGGACAGCGCTGTAGGGGAGCCTACATCGCTGTTCCAGAAGTCTCTGTAAATCCAACCTTGGCTCAACAGCGATGTCTAAAGTCCAACATCGCTGTTGGAAGACTTAACGCCAAACCATGTTTTTGGTTACCCAGGCCAGACAGCGCTGTTGATTACCCCAACATCGCTGTTGGGCTTGGTTTAGCCAGACCATGGTTGGTTTAGTCACGCCGTTAGCCGATGTCAAAAACGCAAGTTCTCCAAAATAAAAACCAAGTTTAGAAAACATTTTTTTATTGCAATTTGCTAAGAAATCAAGTAAAACATCTTAAAAACCATGTCATTTAGTTGAAAACCACGGCTAGCCAAGTTCGTGCCGTTTCGCATGGTTTTCACTAAACGATCAAAAACGGAAGGTGGTTTTTGAGGCGTTTTTGTTGGAGAACTATTTAAATATGCCCAGGAGTAAAAACCAGTTATAAAAAGTTAAAAACCACTTGGTTGGTTCGGACGCCAAAAACCGATGCCGAAAACCGAGAGCCGAACGCCGGTTTCTGAAAGCCGAACGCCGAATGGCTTGGTTTTTGGCTTGGGCGAACTCCAAGTGTTTTGACCCAAGTTTAAACTTTAAGAAAAGTATTTTTGAATATGTAAAAGAGATTTTTATGAATTAAGCCTAGAGAGCCAAGATTTGGAATTTTGTGCCGGTCTTGATCACATTAAGACCGACTCAATACAATTCTAGTTCTTCGTTCTTGATTCTGGGTTCTTGGTTCTTAAGTCATCATGCCATGTTCCTTCGCCTTAGTTTTGCTCACTTTAGCTTCGATATGTCGCGGCGGTTTGGCATTATCAAAACCTGTCATAAACGAACACAGTTTAGTGCAACGAAGGCGTAAACCCGTGTTCCAACAAGAACGAGATTAAGAGAATTCTTGATTATTGATTGATTCATAATAACCTTACAAGATCACAATATATAGGGATGAGAGTCACACCTCTTGACCTAATGAGATCAAGCCCATACTAAAACTATAAACCCTATTAACTATAGTTTATTAAATACTAAATGCTAATTTACTAATAAATAATTAAAGATGCTAATCATCATATGTATCATTTCCACCCCTTAAAAAGCTACCAGCTTGTCCTCAAGGTTGAACCAAAGAAGATCTCCACCTAGTGAGCCATCATTAAAAGACTTGACAATTCAAGCGTAACGGAGGACATTTGAGGCAAAACCAAACAGGTGGTGGAACCGCAAGGGAGCTAGGTATTCAAACTTTTCAATATCATCAAGGTGAAACAACTTGAGGGTATCCAACGAAAATCTCTTTTACTTTTGCTTACCGTTCTGCAAACGCGGTTATCCATGCTCTTGCCCAAGTAATCAGTTCACCTCTGAACACTAAGGTTTAGCTTAACATACACCTCCAACATTTGTACTCCCTTATATTATTAGTGATTCACATCTTCACTTTTCTTAAAAATAACTATTCATCTCAACCAAAATTTATTGTCCCATGGCAGACCAGTATGATTGACTAAGTTTATTTCCAATTCAATTTAGTTAAATAATAGAATCAAATAATAAAATAAAATTTATATATTAAAAATTAAATTAAATTTTATAATTAAATAAGAGGTGACATGACTATGCTATTTTAATAAATAATTAACACAGATTATTAAAGAAAGAAAACAAAAATTTGGTTTTCAATAGTGAAGTGGGACGATTAGTTCGAGGATTGTGTAACTATGAAATCTATATGTAGAGGCCGTGATAGTTCAGTATTTTTAAAGAATATGTACTATATCGTTACTATTCAAACAGCTTAGTACGGTTTCAGGTTTAAGCCTAAACCCATTTAGAACCATGTCGCTTGGCAACAGGATGGTACCATGCCATAATATTGCCAAACTATTCCATAATATATCGAAGCTTTGAAAATTTTTTATTTATAAAAAGCAATTGACGTAATTAAAAGAACTAGTGTACCAATATTTTTATGCATTCTTACTCAACAAATGTATTATTTAGTTACAATTTTTGATAAAATATAATTATATTTGATTTTTCAACAAATAAATTTATTATCTGAGTGGTACTTCGGGATAATAAATACTATAAAAACATAGGTTTAAGTATGTTAAAGTTACACACAAAAAATATTACCTAAACTTACTAAAAAATAAAAATTGAAAATGTATAATTAATTTATTAATTTATTATTTTAGTGTGAAAGAATTATTTGGGAAGAAATTGTTAGAATAATAGACCAACGCTAGAGGGGGGGGGGGTGAATAGCGTTTGATTAAGAAATCGCAGGAATTAAAAATGATTAAACGAGAAGTAAAGAGAAGAGTAAGAGGCACACCAAATTTACCCTGGTTCACCATAACTTGTGGCTAATCCAGCCTCCCGAGAGACTCTCTCGAGCTACACTACTATCTCGTTAAGCTTAACGGTGCTTAACAAACCCTTACAACTTGAGAGTTTGAGTCATACGAACCTCAACGAACCTTTGAAGGAAAGAACCCTTCCTTCGAACAACAAGAGAAATATTTTCTCTTGTCAAGTGTCTAAGAACACTAAAAACACTCAAGAACAATACTCTCTTTTAGAGTGGATAATGAGTAACTAAGAACGCTCAAGAACACAACACAAGCTTCACAAAAATGGCTCTCAAAAAGCTATGAATAAAGGATGAATGATTTGCAATGAAAGAGTAGGAGTTGTGAAGTAATGTGATATATAAAACAGACCCAAACACCCCATTTTATAGTGGAAAAATAGGCTCCAATGGACCAAAACATTTAAGGGGTGATTGGCACAATTTGTGGGATTTGATTAAATTTGGATGTGCTGAAATTCACCCTGAGAGCGCTGTCATAGGCTTGGACATCGCTGTTCTAGGCTTGGGTTTTGAAAATTGGGAAGCAACGGTCATGCCAACAGCGATGTACAATACCCCTACATCGCTGTTTTGGCTGTTGACTTCCAAACAAGGAAAGTTTTAGCCTTAAATTCCTTCCAACGGTCAGGTCCCTACATTGATGTTCATTTCTTGAACATCGCTGTTTAGGTCTGACTTTGAAGGTGGAAAGTTTGGCCTGACAGCGCTGTTGCAAGGTCAACATCGCTGTCCAAAAACTTTTTGCCAATGCAATTTATTTTTGGCTTAGGTTGGACAGCGATGTAGGGAAGGCTACATCGCTGTTCTAGATGTTTCTAGAAACCCAACCTTGGCTCAACAGCGATGTCTAACAACCAACATCGCTGTTGGATGACTTAACGCCAAACCATGATTTTCAGCTACCCAAGCCAGACAGCGCTGTTGGTTGCACCAATATCACTGTTAGGCTGGTTTAGCCAGACCCATGGTTGGTTTAGTCAGCCGTTAGCCGATGTCAAAAACGTAAGTTCTCCAAAATAAAAACCAATTATTGAAAACATTTTTTTATTGCATTTTGCAAAGAAATTAAGTAAGACATCTTGAAAACCACGTCTAGCCAAGTTTTACGCCGTTTCGCATGGTTTTCACTAAACGACCAAAAACGAAAGGTGGTTTTTGAAGCGTTTTTGTTGGAGAACTATTTAAATATGCCCATAAGTAAAAATCAATCATAAAAAGTTGAAAAACACTTTGTTGGTTCGGACGCCAAAAACCAACGCCGATAACCGAAAGTAGAATGCCGGTTTCTGAAAGCCGAATGCCGGATGGCTTGGTTTTTGGTTTGGGCGAACTCCAAGTGTTTTTAGGCAAGTTTAACACATGTGAAAAACATTTTGAATATGCAAAAAGATATTTTGATGAGATGAGCCTAGAGAGCCAAGTTTTGAAAGTTTGTGCCGGTCTTGATCACATTAAGACCGACTCAATACAATTCTAGGTCTTCGTTCTTGATTTTTTGTTCTTGGTTCTCAAATGATAATGCCATGTTCCTTAGCCTTGGTTTTGCTCACTTTAACGTTGTTATGTCGTGGCGGTTTGGCATTATCAAAACCTGTCATAAAACGAACACGGTTTAGTACGACGTAGGCGAAAACCCGTGTTCCAACAATTTCCCCCTTTTTGATAATGGCAAACAAGATGGGGATATGCATACTAAGGGATATTTGATTTTCAAAAAGTTGTGAAAAAGTTCCCCCTTAATTTGTACTTAAAACAAGTAGTCGGATTTAAAATCAAACGGTCTCGTTTTTAGAGACGTTCCCCCTTAGTGTATGCATAACCCTTTTCTTCCCCCTTTTGACATTAACAAAAAGAAAAAAGGATAATTTTATTTATTGAATTGGGAAAAAGCGGAGTACAACGGAAGCGATTAAATAAAAAGAAGACAATAAAAAAGAGATAGAAATTCTAGGGGTCTCCTAGTCTTCGTCTTCGGTTTCCTCCTCGTCGTCGTCGTCGTCCATCTCATCCCCATCGATGGCATCGTCAAACTCATCTTCATTCAGGGAGCTTGACGGGGCGTAGGAGGCATCGTCTTCGTCCTCATCACCGTACACTTGCCCAAAGAGCGTGCCATGGTACGGTGGGGGGACGTAGTTAACGCGTTGGAAGTACGCGTTCATGGCGTACCCTTGGCGTTGGACAACCTCGTCTAGCCGCTCAAGGTAGCCATCCATCCCGTCAACTTTGAAGTGAAGCCGGTTGAGGGAGTCGGCGATGGAGGCAAGGTTGGCCCGGGCCTGGGGTTCGGCTGGGCCAGCGGCAGTGACTGCGGTGTGGCGCGGCAGTGGCAGGCACGGCGTTGTCCGACCGCTTGGTGAAGGTTTGGGTGCTGATCGTCCAAAGCTTCGTGACCTTTGTGAGCGGGCCAATAGTGGTGGTTACCTTGAACCGTTCAAGGATGTCCATCACCACGAACGGGTACGGGAGGAGGTGATCGTGGTCGGTGGACGCGGCGACCGACATGTTAATCATGACAAATTTTTGCCCAATTGATCGGGGCCGTGTGCATGATCGCATGGATAAGATTGAGGTCCTCACTGGACATGATCGTGTGCCCATGCTTCCGGGGCTTGATTATTTGGGACACGATGTAGAGAAGGAGCCGGCTCTCTGGGGTCGCGGAGTGGATGGTGGGGCGACCCGAGGCATGGCGGATGAGCTCGGTGATGCCAAGCTCGTTGAGGATAAGGCCCTCGTTGTTGAGCACCCAGTCCTCTCCGCCATAGTGGGAGACGTCGTCGCCTTGGTAGGGGAGGCCGGCGATGCGCCCAAGCTGCTCAACGGAAAGCTCAATCGGCGTGCTCTTGACAAGAGAGTAGAGCACGTCGTCCTCACGCCGGAGGTTGGAGTAGAAGGTCCGGATCAGTGCCGGGTTGATCTCCTTCCGAGCCCGGGAGACGAACGGCCAAAGGCTGGCTTGATGAAGCTGCGCGTCTATATCGTCGTAGCCCTGCAACTCCGGGAAGAACTCCGAGACAATCCGCGGGGGAGCCACAACCCGTTTAGAGAAGAAGGTGAGGAAACGGGTGCGCTCCTCCTCGGAATCGAACCAGAGATACGATCCGTCGCCATAGTAGAGGCGCTACTCGGAGTTTGTTGACGGTGCCCGGGATTTGGACTTTGATTTCCCGGAGGGGGCAGCCCTGCTCTTGTCTTTGCCCATGGTGAAGAAATCTCAAAAGATTAGGGTAGAGAAGATGAAATATGTAAAGATATTGAAGGAAATTGTGTTTGTGTGTGTAAAAGTGAAGAGAGCAGGTCCTAATTTATAGAAAAAAGAGGTTCCCAACGTCCAGAATTTCAAAAATATGGCTGTTAGAGACATCGCTGTTTGAAAAATTTCTGGTTTTGGTTGAAAATAAGGTTTTTTGGGTAGACAGCGATGTTTTGAAAATAGACATCGATGTTCAAAAGGTTTCTGGAAAGCAAAGGTAAAGGGACTCCCTGTGACAGCGATGTTGGCTTGTTGTACAGCGCTGTTGGCTCAAGCTGGTTGACGGTGTTTCTCTCAACAGCGCTGTTGGGTCTCCTGGACAGCGATGTTTGCATGGTTCCCCCTGATTTTATGAATGGGGTACCTGCAAAAAAAGAAAAAGTTCTCCGACGCTCAAGTTAGTAAACGTTTAACAAGTTAAGATGCACAACTTAGATCATCGTGGAGTCAAGGATTCCTAGTTCACTTTGAATGCGGAAGAACGACTCTTTCTCTAAAGGTTTTGTGAAAATGTCGGCTAATTGGTTGTGTGTTTCAACAAACTCAATTTCGACATCACCTTTGAGAACATGATCTCTAATGAAATGATGCCTAATGTCAATGTGTTTCGTCCTTGAATGAAGAACGGGGTTCTTCGTCAAGCTTATGGCGCTAGTATTATCACAACGAAGAGGGACGTGATTGATACTAAGGCCATAGTCCACCAGTTGTTGCTTCGTCCAAAGGATTTAAGCACAACAACTACCACCGGCTACATATTCCGCTTCAGTTGTGGATAACGCAACACTGACTTGTTTCTTACTAAACCATGAGACTAGAGAGCTACCAAGTAAGTGGCAAGTCCCACTCGTGCTTTTACGGTCCAATTTGCAACCGGCAAAGTCCGAGTCGGAATAACCAACGAGATGACAAGAAGAGCCTTTTGGATACCAAAGTCCAACGTTAACCGTTCCAACAAGGTATTTCATGATCCGTTTCACCGCGGTTAAGTGCGATTCCTTCGGACACGATTGATACCTTGCGCAAAGGCATACGCTAAACATGATATCCGGCTTACTGGCGGTAAGATAGAGAAGGGATCCGATCATACCTCGATACTTTTTGACTTCTACTTCCTTACCTTTCTCGTCTTTGTCAAGATGGTCAGACGTGCTCATCGGGGTCGCCATGGCTTTGGCGTTGTCCATTTCAAACCGTTTTAGGAGCTCCTTGCAATATTTGGCTTGGCAAATGAATGTGCCATCTTTCATTTGCTTGACTTGGAGTCCCAAAAAGAATGTGAGCTCGCCCATCATTGACATTTTGAATTCACTTGTCATTAAAGTTGAGAATTCCTTGCACAAAGACTCGTTAGTAGCACCGAATATAATATCGTCTACATAAACTTGAACCAAAAGGATGTTATTGTTTTTACTCTTGATAAAAAGTGTAGTGTCAACCTTTCCCCTTTGGAAACCACTATCCAAAAGAAATTTACTCAAGCGTTTGTACCAAGCACGGGGTGCTTATTTAAGACCGTAGAGCGCTTTCTTGAGTTTGAAGACATGGTCGGGGAACTCAAAGTCTTCAAACCCTGGGGGCTGGTCAACATACACTTCCTCTTGAATAAAACCATTGAGGAAGGCACTCTTAACATCCATTTGATAAAGTTTAAAGTCCATAGACGAAGCAAAAGCAAGAAGTAAACGAATAGCTTCTAAACGTGCTACGGGTGCATAAGTTTCTTCGAAATCAATGCCTTCTTCTTGATTGTAGCCTTTAGCTACGAGCCTAGCTTTGTTTCTAGTGATTATTCCATTTTCATCAAGTTTGTTACGAAACTCCCATTTCGTACCAATAATCGTACGATCATCGGGCCTTGGCACCAATTCCCAAACGTCATTCCGTTTGAATTGGTTTAGCTCCTCTTGCATAGCCAAGGTCCAATGTTCGTCGTTTATTGCTTCGGAAATGGTTGTAGGTTCAATTTGAGAAACAAAAGCCATGTGTCCTACTGTGTCCCTAAGTGAGTTTCGAGTACTTAACCCGCGGTTGATGCTGCCAATTACCTGGTCAAGTGGATGATTCTTGTTCGTTCTCCAAGCGATGGGAAGCTCGGTTTCCTCTTGTTCCTGGGCTTCCTCGTGTTCTTCTTCGTTCGCTTGGTCCTCATTTTCGACCATCACTTGAGGTGTTTCCTCAGGTTGTGGTTCCGGATTGGTGTATAATGGCGTGTCTTCTTCATCGTCTTCAACGTGTAACTTTTCAAGTGAATCTGCAAGATCATCACAAATTGCCTTTCTCGCCAAGCGAGTATTATCTTCGGAAAACACAACGTGAGGGGACTCCTCAATAGTCAAAGTACGTTTATTAAACACTCTATAGGCCTTGCTACGAAGTGAGTAACCGAGAAAAATCCCTTCGTCCGACTTGGCATCAAATTTTCCCAAGTTATCTTTGCCGTTATTGTGAATAAAACATTTGCAACCAAAGACTCGAAGATGGGAAAGGTTTGGCTTTCTCCCTTTGTATAATTCATAGGGCGTTTTCATGAGTATCAGTCGAATGACGGCTCGGTTTAACACGTAGCTTGCGGTACTCACGGCATCTGCCCAAAAATACTTAGGGATTTTTGCCTCATTGATCATAGTTCTAGCCATCTCTCCGAGACATCTATTTTTACGTTCCACCACTCCATTTTGTTGTGGTGTACGTGGGGCTGAGAAGTTATGATCAATGCCAAGTTCGTCACACAAATCTGAAAACAGATTTCGTTCGAACTCTCCCCCATGCTCGCTTCTTATGGCTACTATGGTTGTGTCTTTTTCATTTTGAACTTTCTTTAGAAAATTTTTGAAAACATGAAATGCCTCACTTTTATGAGTAAGAAACAAGGTCCATGTAAACCTCGAGTAGTCATTGACAATCACAAACGCAAAGTAATTACCGCCAAAACTCTTTGTTCTAGAAGGGCCAAAGAGATCCATGTGCAAAAGTTGAAGCGGTCTAGACGTTGAAACAACGTTTTTAGACTTAAACGAAGCCCGAATTTGCTTCCCCTTTTGACATGCATCACAAATGGTGTCTTTTTCAAACTTGAGTTTTGGAATGCCGATTACTAAGTCTTGTGAAACCAATTTATTCAAGAGGTTCATGTTAATGTGAGCTTGTAACGCCCCGAAAACTGGTCTAGCATTTTTTATAAGATAATTACTTAATAACAAAACTGACCGATTAGATTAAAAAATTAAAATAGTAAATTAAATATTTATGCCAACTAATTTAGAAGGACATAATAATCCCAAAAAGAATATCAACGAATATTTTATTGGAATAAAATATAATTTGAACTAAAATGAAATTTATTAGAGTAAATAAATTAAAAGAAAAGTACTAATTAACCTTTCAAAGATGATAAGGTCAAACAACTTGACAATGTGATAAGGATAAAAACTAACCCTTATCATTACTTTCATTCCTTAACCATGAAGGAAATGTATCATTCCTTAACCATAAAGGAAAACTAACCCCCACCCACATATACGTATATATATATATACTACATCTATAAATATAAGGAGTATTCTCAAAAGAAATTATGACATACCATGGGAAACTAAGTACTGACAAAATATATTACTATTGATACCAAATATACTCATATAGTTAGGTATTTAGCACTGGGTTAGAAAGGAGCTTTCTACCGGAGGTTGTCAGGTCTAATAACCATCATTCGTCTTTTTTTTCCAAACCGTTTCGAACGACAAGGTGAGTATCGCCGCCCGTATAACAATCGATACTTAATATAATACGTAGATTTATACAATGATTTCATGTATATATTCTGTTTAATTTCGATACTAGAATTCGGAAAAAAAATAGCGTAAATTATTTCGAACATGCTTTACGTCCAAACTTCCTAGATTTAGCCCAATAAGGTTTTTAATAAGTTATTATATAAAAAAAGATGTTCTTAATGAGTTTTACCCAAATAAGAATAAAAATATGGTTTTGAAATACTATATGTTTATTATTAGATTTGCGTATTAATTATTTATATAAAAGTATAATATGAGTTGAATTTGAAATATGGATTTTAATGAGACACATACAGATACAAATTATATTTTCTAAATTTAATAAACGATTTCTGGTATGTGAACTATGGTTCACAAAGTTCCACAGGGTTAACCAGTACCCCTCCATTGCCGTACGTACGAGCCCGTCATAATGGACTAGTCGGGTACGTTAAGTACTCGGAGTCCCAGTTACATAATGGACTTGTCTTGTACTTGAAGTCCCAGCTAAACAAGAATAAAGCAGAGTAAAGAAAAAGTTCAAATATGTGAATATTGCACCTTTATGGAAAACTGAAACAGAAATGATTTGATATTATCAAAGTAAAGAATTTTGAGAAAAGTATATGTTTACGCTATTATATTTTGTACCTATTGTTATAATTGGTACCACTCAGCTTTTGCTGATCGGGTTGGCTCCATTTTTTTTAGGTACACAAACAGAATAGTGACCGAACTGGAGGACGATGCTAAGCCGATGGAAGGATGGACGAGATGATATAAAGAAAAATGATAATAATAAATATGTTATTTTGAAATGAATATTTTGTACGAATATGTTAAGCTTCCGCATGTATAATAGTTACTCTGATATTATCAATAAATAAATAAGTTTTGTTTAATGCTCCATTTTCCGATTCAAAAAGGTTACACCCATTAACACCGCGAGTCGGATATTTGAATAAATTCGGGTATCCGGGTCGTGGCGTTACAGAGCTACTCTTCGGTGCCATAACCAAGTGTCTTCCTCTTTACTCATGAGGCACTTAGCAAAGCCGGAAGGAGATTTGTCTAAGTTAACCATATAAATATTATCGATTCTATCACCACGTAGAATAACCTTATTGTCACTAAGGCGTTCTACCGTGCATGATTTTGAGTTGAAGGTCACACGATTTCCCTTGTCACATAATTGACTTATGCTCAAGAGATTGTGTTTAAGACCTTTAACAAGCAAGACATTATCTATAGAGGATTTTTCAGATTTACCTACCGAACCAATGCCGATAATCTTTCCCTTGCTATTATCTCCAAAAATTATGTTTCCTCCTTTAGCGGGCTTAATTTGGAGAAACTTGGATGCAACCCCGGTCATGTGCTTGGAGCATCTGCTATCAAGGTACCAAAGTACACTTGATGCCTTCAAGAACACCTATGAACCACATCAATGAGTTTTAGGTACCCAATTTACGTTGGGTCCTCGTGTGTTAGGTGTGTGATGGTAGTGTGCTTGATTTTGTGATAGGTGCCTATGCCTAGTATAACAGACAGGAGCAATATGGCCTATCCTATTACAATAATGGCAAACTACGGTGGGGTTGTACATGTGCCTAGGTTCATAATAGTTAGAGGGTTTAACCATTTTGTTCCTATTTTGTGAAAAAGATGGTCTTTGAAAATTTTGAAATTGGCCTTTTCTAGGTGCTCTAACATTATTTCTCCTAATTTGAGAAAATTTGTTTTTATGCACAAAATCATTTTTCTTAGGTTGTCTACCATGACTATTTTCATTCCTAGGTTTTAGTCTAGGTTGTTTAGTGTCCTTAGGTTGACTAGGTTTTCTATTATTTTTAGGTTTCTTATGTTGAACCTTAGATTATTGTCTAGGTGGTGGCTCAACATTTTCTTTAGCTTCATTTTTATTGAAACCTATTCCTTCCTTAGAAAAATGCATAGTGTCAAGAAGTAAATTTAAGTCTTTGTGAGAAGTATTAAATTTCTTGACCGTGCTCTCAAGTTTAGTGACTTGTTCTTTTAAAGCTTTACAAGACTCACATTCACTTGAGGAACTTTCCGGTTTGTCAGCGCTTCTTTTTCCAAAAAATTTGTTTTCTTGTTTTAGTTTTTCATTGTCTTTTTCCAATTTTTCAAAATCGTTTTCAAGTGTAGAAAGACGTTTCTTCAAGGATTTATTCGTTTTAGAAGCGCTAACAAATTCTTCATAAAGTTCATGAAGTGATTCTTGCATTTCTTCAAAAGAATAAGAGTCGGAAGAAATGGTACATACCTCTTAGACGTCGTCGTTTTGATCTTCGTGCGCCATGAGGCAAAGATTTGCAGCTTCATCCTCCTCTTGGTCGGTTGATTCGTCACCGGAATCGCCACCCCAAGAGATGTAAGCCCTTTGCTTCTTGAAGCCGGACTTGTCCTTGCCGTGCTTGGCTTTCGGACACCTTGGCTTGATGTGGCCAATCTCGCCACAACCGTAGCACTTGGGAGGACTGTCGTGCTTCCTTCCCTTCCGCTCAAATTCCTTCTTCATGAACTTGTGAAACTTCTTGATGACGAGTCCAAATTCGTTGTCGTCATCGCTAGAAACCTCTTCCACCGGTTCCTTGGTGGCTTTGAGAGCTATCCCCTTTTTCTTCTGTTCGTCCAATGATGGATTAAGAATGGTAGATTCGTAAGTTTTGAGATTACCTCTTAATCCATCAATTGTGACGTTGGAAACTCTAATTGACTCGTAAATGGTATCGGCCTTGGAGCGCCATTCGGGAGTTAAGCTTCGAAGGATCTTCCTCACTAGATCCTTGTTGGAGTAGCTTTTCTTCAAGGCGTGAAGATCGTTGATTATTTTTGAGAAACGGTCGAACATGTCATCGATTTTCTCACCTTCTTTCATTCGGAACATTTCGTATTCTTGGGTGAGAAAGTCGATCTTGGCTTCATGAACTTGATCGGTACCTTCGTACGTCACTTCAAGCTTGTCCAACATTTCCTTGGCGGTTGTGCAACAGGAGATCTTCCGGTAGTCATCGGGGTTGACCGATAAAGCATGTTGATAGCCTTTGCGTAGTTTTCAACCTTCTTGATGACTTCGGCATCAAACTCGTCCCCAGTCTTTGGGACCTTGGTTTCTCCCACTTTCTTCATTGGGATTTCCTCTCCGTTTTTGATGACCAACCATAATTGGAAGTTGGTGGAACGGATGTAGATTCTCATCCGTTCCTTCCAATAGGAGTAGTTGGTGCCATCAAAGAGCGGTGGCCTAGAAGTTGATTGACCTTCTCCAATTCCTGCATAGAGATTTCTAGAAGAAGAACCCATGATCGCTTTACTCTCAAACGGTTAAGTTTGGACGCGAGTTAGGCTCTGATGCCAATTGTTAGAATAAAAGACCAACGCTAGAGGGGGGGTGAATAGCGTTTGATCAAGAAATCGCAGGAATTAAAAATGAATAAACGAGAAGTAAAGAGAAGAGTAAGAGGCACACCGAATTTACCCTGGTTCACCACAACTTGTGGCTAATCCAGCCTCCCGAGAGACTCTCTCGAGCTACACTACTATCTCGTTAAGCTTAACGGTGCTTAACAAACCGGTACAACTTGAGAGTTCGAGTCACACGAACCTCAACGAACCTTCGAAGGAGACAACCCTTCCTTCGAACAACAAGAGAAATATTTTCTCTTGTCAAGTGTCTTAGAACACTAAAAACACTCAAGAACAATACTCTCTTTTAGAGTGGATAATGAGTAACTAAGAACGCTCAAGAACACAACACAAGCTTCAAAAAAATGGCTCTCAAAAAGCTATGAATAGAGGATGAATGATTTGCAATGAAAGAGTAGGAGTTGTGAAGTAATGTGATATATAAAACAGACCCAAACACCCCATTTTATAGTGGAAAAATAGGCTCCAACGGACCAAAACATTTAAGGGGTGATTGGCACAATTTGTGGGATTTGATTAAATTTGGATCTGCTGAAATTCACCCTGACAGCGCTGTCCTAGGCTTGGACATCGCTGTTCTAGGCTTGGGTTTTGAAAATTGGGAAGCAACGATCATGCCAACAGCGATGTCCAATACCCCTACATTGCTGTTTTGGCTGTTGACTTCCAAACAAGGAAAGTTTTAGCCTTAAGTTCCTTCCAACGGTCAGGTCCCTACATCGATGTTCATTTCTTGAACATCGCTGTTTAGGTCTGACTTTGAAGGTGGAAAGTTTGGCCTGACAGCGCTGTTGCAAGGTCAACATTGCTGTCCAAAAACTTTCTGCCAATGCAATAGATTTTTGGCTTAGGTTGGACAGCGATGTAGGGAAGGCTACATCGCTGTTCAAGATGTTTCTGGAAACCCAACCTTGGCTCAACAGCGATGTCTAACAACCAACATCGCTGTTGGATGACTTAACGCCAAACCATGGTTTTCAGCTACCCAAGCCAGACAGCGCTGTTGGTTGCACCAACATCGCTGTTGGGCTGGTTTAGCCAGACCCATGGTTGGTTTAGTCAGCCGTTAGCCGATGTCAAAAACGTAAGTTCTCCAAAATAAAAACCAAGTATTGAAAACATTTTTTTATTGCATTTTGCTAAGAAATCAAGTAAGACATCTTGAAAACCACGTCATTTAGTTGAAAACCACGTCTAGCCAAGTTTTACGCCGTTTCGCATGGTTTTCACTAAACGACCAAAAACGAAAGGTGGTTTTTGAAGCATTTTTGTTGGAGAACTATTTAAATATGCCCATAAGTAAAAATCAATCATAAAAAGTTGAAAACCACTTGGTTGGTTCTGACGCCAAAAACCAATGCCGATAACCGAAAGCCGAATGTCGGTTTCTGAAAGCCGAATGCCGGATGGCTTGGTTTTTGGTTTGGGCGAACTCCGAGTGTTTTTAGGCAAGTTTAACACATGTGAAAAACATTTTGAATATGCAAAAATATATTTTGATGAGATGAGCCTAGAGAGCCAAGTTTTGAAAGTTTGTGCCGGTCTTGATCACATTAAGACCGACTCAATACAATTCTAGGTCTTCGTTCTTGATTCTTGGTTCTTGGTTCTCAAATCATCATGCCATGTTCCTTCGCCTTGGTTTTGCTCACTTTAACCTTGTTATGTTGCGGCGGTTTGACATTATCAAAACCTGTCATAAAACGAGCACGGTTTAGTACAATGTAGGTGAAAACCCGTGTTCCAACAGAAATTCTCTTATATTTCTCATCTCTACAATTTACAAAGAAGTCATATATATAGGCTCTCACATGCTGAGAATCCTAATCAATAAAGGAAACAAATCCCTATACAAGGAAACTACCAAAAACAATATACATCCATATATTCCCTTATATTCCCTTCCTTTAACACCTCCCTCAAGCTGGAGCATGTAATAAAGAAATGCCCAACTTGGGAATAAGAAATTAACTCCAGCCGTGACTTCCCAAGTGCCTTCATATGAATATCTGCAAGCTGATGTGTAGTAGGCACATGAAGTGTGCGAATCTCTCCACATAGAAGCTCACCACGAACGAAGTGACAATCAATCTCAATATGCTTCGTACGTTCGTGAAAAACCGGATTAGCAGCGATATGAAGGGCGGTCGTACTGTCGCAACGAATGGTCGTAGGATTCTTATGCTCAACCCCTAGACACCGCAACAAATTCTTCAACCATTTCAACTCACATGTAATGGCAGCTAGAGCTCCATATTCGGCCTCAGCAGACGAGTGAGTAACTGTTGTCTGCTTCTTGGTTTTCCAAGAGACAGGTGAATCTTCAAGCTGCACAAACCATCCTGTCAGAGAGCGCTGCGTTAATGGACATGCTGCCCAATCTGAATCACACCATCCTGTGAGCTGGAGACTACTCTCCGCTGATAGAAAAATGCCCTGACCTGGACACCCCTTCAAATAACGAACAACCCCAAGAGCTACTGCACACCACTCATCCTCCCTAGGTTTTTTCAAAAATTGTGCCAACATATGGAATGCATAAGAAAGCTCTGGTCGTGTAACAGATATATAGACTAATCACCCTACCAAACGTCGATATGGTTCTTGATTCGTCAGAACAGGAGCTTGGGAACGAGCCAAATGATGATTCGGTTCCATGGGTGCACCCAACGGCCTGGCACCTAACAATCCTGCCTCATAAATAATATCCAAAGCGTACTTCCGTTGGCAGTGAAAAATCCCAGACATGCTCCTCGCCACCTCAATGCCAAGAAAGTATTTCAGTGTTCCCAAGTCCTTCATATGAAAAAAATCTGCCAGATATGCTTTGAACTTACTCACTATCTCTGTATTTAGCCTCCAGCAATAATCAAAACATCAACATAAACCAAAACATGTATTACTCCTTTCTTTCCAACAAAAGAAAATAAGGAGTAATCAGGAACAGACTGGACAAGCGCATAACGTTTCAAGGCTCCAAACAACTTGGCAAACCAACACCTTGGAGCTTGTTTTAAACCATAAAGAGACTTCTTCTGTTTGCACACCACATTAGAGGAATTTGAAAAGCCTGGTGGCAGTCTCATGTACACCTCATCCTCAAGATCTCCATGTAGAAACGCATTGTGTACGTCCATCTGATGCAACTCCCAACCCTACACAACTGCAACAACTAGAAGAGTCCGTACAGTAGTTAACTTGATCACGGGAGCAAATATTTCATTGTAGTTAAGTCCTTCAACTTGATGATTGCCAAGTATAACCAATCTGGTCTTATATCTCTCCACGCTTCCATCAGACTTGCCCTTGATTTTATATACCCATTTGCAACCAAGAGGCTTTTTACGACGTGAAGGAGAGACAAAAGACCACGTTCCATTAGCCTCTAGTGCATCAATCTCCTCTCGCATCGCCTTCCTACATCGTTCATCTTGGAATGCCTTCTTGAAACTCGTGGGCTCCACTTCAGCATCAAGTGCGCTGAGAAAACACTTGTGTCTATCAGAGAACTTCTCGTGAGTGACATACGAGGAGAGAGGATATTTGCATTTTTCTCCAACATATGAACCAGCTACATGGGTAACATAATCGTTAAGGCACACATTTGGATGTTTCTCACGGTGACCACGTCCCAAGTTCTCTATGTCTGCTGGAAGAGGATGGTCGACCGCCGTTTGTGGACCGGTCCACGAGGTCGACCGTTTGAAACTGTTCTTGATCACTGACTTTCTGCCTCGAAGAAGGTCCAATGCCATCTGCATCACGGTCGACCGTTTCATCATCTCCTAGGAGCCCGTCCTTCTGCCTCTTGGACGGTCGACCGTTAACATCAGAACGATCCACCAGGTCGACCATTTGATCATCTCACTGGAGCTCGTCTTTCTGCCTCTCGGACGGTCAATCGTGGACATCGGAACGGTCCATTAGGTCGACCGTCTGTAGCCTGTCTGCTTTGCCACTTTCCTCCGGTCGATCGTTCCTCATGGAACGGTCCAGCTGCTCTTCCACGGGTGTCTCTTCATCATCTTCAAAGTGATCTATCGAAGGGGAACTACTCGATCCACTCTCATCTGAGATTTCACCTGTGAAAATCAAGTAAGGAATTTTTTTCACAGAATACAACATCTCGTGACACAGTGATCTTCCAAGTGTCCAGGAAATACACGCGCCAGCCTTTCTTTCCTTTTGGGTATCCCAAAAATTTTCCAGGAATACTTCTGGGTGCAAATTTATCTCCATCTCTTTTCAAATTGTGTACATAACATCTGCAACCAAAAACACGTATGTGGGTCTGCGTAGGAACCGTTCCATAGAGCTTCTCATACGGTGTAACCCCCTGGCAATGAAGAGGGTGTGCGGTTGATCAAATATGCTGCGGTTTGTATACAATCTCCCCAAAATTCAAAAGGAAGCCCTGCTTGAAATCTTAGAGCTCGACCCACATTCAGAATATGACGATGTTTGCGTTCCACTCTTCCATTCTGCTGCGGTGTAGACACACAAGATGTCTCACGAATAATTCCTTTTTCTAGAAAATATTCATTCAAGCATTCGAATTCTGTGCTTTTGTCACTGCGAACACACTTTATTTTCTTCCCAAATTGGCGTTCAACTATGGAACAAAATTGCTTAAAAACACACTTCCTACTGTCCGCTTAGAATCAAGCAAATATACCCACACACCGTGTGAAAAATCATCCACAATAATCAAAAACATTGTAGATTCATCCAAACTTGGCATCCGATAAAGACACCATAAATCACAATGCACCATATCAAATTAATCCAAAGATTGATGGAAACTGATGGAAAACTAGCACGAGTTTATTTAGCACGTAAACAGACATCACAATGACTATGACTACTTTTATTTGAACCAACTCCAGGAATTAAGGACAAAACATGCGAAGAAGAATGTCCTAGACGCTTGTGCCAAAGGTCAAAGGAATTCTCCTTCGTAGTACTGCATGTCACGCTTCTTTCCTCCTTCTTCAAATAGTACAATCCTCCTTCATGACTACTCACACCAATCGTTGTCCTCAAACTCATGTCGTGTAATATGCACACATCATTGGTGAACTTTGCGTCACAGTTCAAATCCCTTGTCAATTGTGAGACCGAGATCAAATGGCAACTCAAAGTTGGAACAAATAACACATTCTGTAGTGTCATAGTCCTTGTCAAATCAACCTTTCCAGATTGAACAGATACTACTCGTTTTCCATCGGGTAACCCAATTTTGCATGGAGTCACACCCACCACATCATAAAATAACGAAAGATCACTTGTCATATGATTTGATGCACCCATATCAATAATCCAACGTGGTGACATAGTAATACCTGTAAGTTTTTGATTGGTGTTTGTAGGGGACAATGCAAGGGCGTGACGAACAACGTTCCAATGCTCCAGGTTCAGATCCTCGAAATTGGGTAGCGGCGAAAAACCTTTTTCCTCTCCTTCCCCATTCTTCTTGTTGGAAATAATCTTCATGAGTGACTCTTCAGACATGCCGGATGATGAAGGTCAACGATGGGGCGAACAGCAGCAGCGATCAAGGCAAACTAGCATCGTGATTGTCGACCCACTCGACCGTTCTTTAGCAACGGTCGACCGTTCTGGTGGTACGGCAGCAACAACGAGCAACGATCGATGGACGCGATGCCGGTCGATCGTGAACAGTAGCCGCGGAAATCCTCTAAGGTTTAGGCTCTGATACCATGAAAGAATTATTTAGGAGGAAATTCTCTTATATTTCTCATCTCTACAATTTACAAAGAAGTCATATATATAGGCTCTCACATGCTGAGAATCCTAATTAACAAAGGAAACAAATTCTTATACAAGGAAACTACCAAAACAATATACATCCAAATATTCCCTTATATTCTCTTCCTTTAACATAGTGAGAACATTTCGGTTCGGTATTTATTTTTTGGGAACCTGTCCCATACGGCCGTACCATTTTAAAAACGGTTTGATTCGGGATACAATATACAAGAATTATTTAAAAAAAACGTTTTTCGGTTTGGTACAATATCGATTTGTTTCGGAATAATGTTGGTCCGGTATTTTTGCCCACCCCTATTTGTATGCATGTAAATTTATGTAAAATGTAAATGAGTACTTGATGGATATCAGCTCTGGTAGGCCCGACTCCAGGCCCAAGTAAAGGCCCATAATAGCCCAAAAGGTAGGTCAGACGGAGATGACGGGCCAAGCCCGTTATTGCGCATATGGCAAGTAGAGAAAGACGGCCTAGTCATGGGATAAATCAAGGTGACCCAGTCCAAGGGAAGAATGGGACACGTGGCCCACATCATCAAGTTGTGGACGAAATGGGAAGAGAACGAGACCGGAAAAGGGGGAATCACAACCCCATGATCTCCATAATCCTTTCCATTTTGTATAATTTTAATTACAATATTAGAAATGCTATAAAAAGGGGGAGAACCCGTCATTGTAAAGGGAGACAATTCAATACTCAATAAAAGAATATTATCGAGTGATTATATCTTCCTGATTCATATTACGTTCTTGGTCCGCCATCTGATCGGGTTAATCCCATCATTGGTGCTTTCATTGAGAGAAACTGTGAGATAAGGCTGTGGGATTATGGCCGGACGAAGGACGAGAGTAACACTGCTGCTTCCGCCCAGTCGACGGTAAGGAGTGACAACCCTGAGCAGGGTATGATCGTTCCTGTCAATGGGTTGGAAACGGCATTGAATAATGTGGCTAACATGATGGCCAACATTATGGAATGATTGGATAAGGCTCTTCCACGTCCATCCGGTATCCGGGACATCCCTGCCGGGCAACCCCGTCAGGTACTGCGTACCGCGAGTTCTCCTATCCTCCAGGAGCTTCATGATCCGGAAGAGGTTGAGAGGGAGAGACGAGCCATTGCAAGACGCCGGGCGGAGGAGTTGGCCCAGAATAGTAAGGTGAATGAGGACCGGGCCAAGGATGCAAGCCGGATCGTCGGCGATGGAAACGAAAACCCGCGGGGATCCGTCTTTGAAAGGATATCTCGCCAGAAGGCTCACGTTAGTGAGAGGCTAGGGAAGAATCCGGATAAGGCACCCCAAGGTTGGATACGACCCCAGGCTAGCCAGGTGGCATCTTCTAACCGCGAACCCCAGCAGCGAAACGGCCGTGGTGAGATCCAAGCGCCGGTCCGGTCAGTGATGGATTTGGAGGAGGATGAAGTTCAAAGCCAAGCCAGGGTCCCAGCGCCACGGCGTCTGGGGCCGCCGGTGCCGGAAGCTGGTGAGTTCTAGGATCTGAGGCAGCAGATCTAGGAGATGCAGAGGAAGATAAACAAGGGACGAGTATTCACTACCCGGACGAATACTCCCTTAGCCCCGGAGATCTTTGCGGAACCATATCCGCAGGGGTTCAAAATACTGTTCGTTAAGCGTTATGATGGGGAGTCGGATCCCCAGGAACACATAAACAGCTATGTCCAAGTGATGATTGCTGTAGACGCCAGTGACGCACTCATGTGTCGGTGCTTCTTGCAGACAGTTGATAGCAAGGTCGCGGATTGGGTCAACCATATCCCTGCCGGATCAATCTGGACATGGGATGAATTGGGACTACGGTTCCTAGAGCATTTTGCCGGGAACTACCGTCCCAAGAAGCATTTCACTCACTTAGCTTCAGTACGATAGAAGCATGGAGAGTCCTTGAAGAATTTCCTTATCCGATGGAGGAAAGAGTCCAGGGAGGTTGAAGGAACCGACAATAAATCCAGGTTGGCTATGTTCACAGCGGCATTACAGGATGGACTCCTTCACATCGATCTTACTACTCATCCCCCGGATACCTTCGAAGAAGCAATGGTCCAGGAGGGGAGGTATGTGACCCTGGAAGAAAGAAAGGAGGAGAAGAAAGAGAAGACTCCCAAAGAAGAAGAGAAGACCGGAAATAAGAAGCCGTTTAAAAATAAGAAGCAGGGCTTCCCGGATGGCCCAAAAGGCACAAGTTCTGGGACCTCGGAGAAGCACAAATCTGCCAATCTAGTCTTCACATTGGAGGGAATACTGGCGGAGACTCAGCCGCAAGCCAGAAGAAGTGGGCAAACGTGGCGATGGTCAACGAGGTGCTGGTCCCAGAAGGTAAGAAGCTGAAAACCGGGAGACAGGGGTCCCCCATAGGGATGCCCTAGTGATTACTATTGATATAATGGACTTACTGATCCACAAAACCCTTGTGGATACGGGAAGCTCCGTTAATATCATGTATATGGATACGTACAAGGCTCTTGGTTTGACAAGGGACAAATTGTCACCCATCAAAACTCCACTGACCGGGTTCACTGGTGACTCTATTAAACCGGAGGGGGTGATAACCCTCCCGGTTGAGATAGGGGATACTAAGGCTACCCGGAAGTTGGACATGAAGTTTGTTGTGGTGGGGATAATCTCCAGCACAAACATCATTCTGGGCAGACCCGGGTTGGAAGATTTGGAGTGTGTCATCTCACCTCGTCACCTGTGCATAAAATTCCCGACTCCCCACGGAGTTGGAATTGCCAGGGGATCTCAGAGAGTGTCCCAGGCATGGTATTTGAAGGCAACTAAACGGCCGGTCAAGTACGATACCCAAGTGGGAGAGGTGACTGCGCAGCTCCTGAGGGTTGAGGAAAAACGTCCCAGAGTAGAAGTTGCTGGCGACATTGAAGAAGTGGAACTGGAGCCAGGCATGCCGGGAAGGTTGGTTAGGATTGGCAAGGGCATGGGGGATGAACTCAGATCACGAGTGATTTCAGTCCTTAGAAGGTTCAGGAGGGTCTTTGCAGGGAGTCCAGCTGATATGCCAGGGCTGGATCACAAGATTGCAGTTCATCGCCTAAATGTCCTGCGGGATGCTAAACCAGTGAAGCAGAAACGGAGGCATTTGTTGCAGGAAAGAAGAGATTTCGTGAAAAAGGAGGTAGCGACCCTGCAGAGCATTGGGCATATCCGGGGGGTGCAGTACCCGGATTGGTTGGCAAATGTAGTTCTGGCGCCCAAGCCCCCTTCGTGGAGGATGTGCGTCGACTACACCGATTTGAACAAGGCATGTCCCATGGATCCGTTTCCTCTCCCCAACATTGATCAGATGGTGGATGAGACTGCCGGATCAGAGTTAATGAGCTTCATGGACGCTTTCAGTGGCTACCATCAGATTCGGATGCATCCGGCTGATGCTGAAAAGATGAGTTTTATAACCCCAGAAGGGCTGTACTGTTACTTGGTGATGGCCTTTGGGCTGAGAAATTCCGGGGAGACATATACCCGGATGGTTTCTCAGGTGTTCAAGGCTGTCTTAGGGCGGACCATGGAAGCGTATGTTGATGACATGATTGTCAAATCCAAAGAGGCCCGAGACCATGTCCGGGACCTTGAAGAGGTCTTTGAAATCATGATGAAGGTAAATCTGAGATTGAACCCGAAGAAATGTACTTTTGCTGTTTAGGGTGGGAAATTCCTTGGGCACATGGTTAGCCGGAAAGGAATTGAGGCAAACCCGGAGAAAGTAAGGGCTATTATGGAGATGGAACCCTCGAAGACAGCAAAGGAAGTTCAGTGGCTGACAGGGAGATTGGCGGCTTTGAATCGTTTCCTTTCAAGGCTGGCAGAGAAGGCGCACCCATTCTTTGCGGTGATCAAGAAGAGGGCGACCTTCGAATGGACACAGGAATGTCAAGAAGCATTTGAAGAACTAAAGAGATATCTCGCGAGTCCGCCGGTTTTATCTAAGCCGGAACCTGGAGATGTTCTGATCCTATACTTGGCAATTGCGGACTGTGCCATAAGTACTGTGATCGTGAGGGAAGAGCATGGGGCCCAGCATCCGGTCTATTACGTCAGCAAGACCCTGAGAGATGCGGAGCTAAGGTATTCCCGTCTAGAGAAGGCCATGTTAGCGGTCTTCTGGACAGCGAAGAGATTAACTCTGTACTTTCAGGCTCACCGGATTGTTGTGCTCACGAATGAGCCTTTGGCGTCACTTGCCCGAAGCCCGGCGGCATCTGCCCGGATGACCAAGTGGGCAGTCTTCATCAGTCAGTATAACGTGGAGTTCAGGCCGCGCCCATCGATGGATCTTCTGGAGCTCGATCTTGCGGAGCAGGTATCGTCTTGACCACTCCAGAAAATTTCCGGATTTATTACGCTATCAGATTTCAATTCCGCGTATCCAACAATGAAGCTGAGTATGAGGCCCTGATCAACGAATTGAAGATTCTCAATAAGTTGGGGGTAGCCAGGGTTCAGGTTTACAGCGACTCCTGATTGGTGGTGGGACAAATCACTGGGGAGTTTGAACCAAAGGAAGAAAGGATGAAAAGGTATCGAGACTTGTCCTTAGAAATGTTGGGGAAGTTTGAGTTTAAGCTTGAACACATACCCCGGGCCCAGAACGCGGAAGCTGATGTTCTATCCAAGCTCAGCGCAGAGTCACCAGAATACATAAGCAAATTAACAACCGTCGAGGAGCTGGCAACCCCGACTCTTAACAGAAATGAGGTGATCTGGGTATCAGCTGATCCCCCGGAATGGCTGGACAGGTTGGCCAAATACATTGAGGACGGTGAAGCCCTGGAGGATCCCCAAGAAGCACGTCTGTTGCGAATGAGGGCACCTACCTACAAGGTGCAGGATGGAATCCTCTATAAACAATCTTACAACGGTGTTTTACTCCGTTGCCTCAGGGCAGCAGAGGCAAAGGCACTAATGGAAGAAATACACGAAGGAGTGTGTGCTGCACATCAGGGTCCATACTCTGTCTCCAGAAAGGCGATTATCCAGGGATATTTCTGGCCAACGATGAAGAAGGATTGCGAAGAGTACGTACGCAAGTGCCCGACCTGCCAACAGTTCCAGAATATGCCCTGGAGGCCAGCCATGAATTACACGCCCATCAGCTCTGTGATTCCCTTCTCAAGATGGGGGATTGATATTGTGGGAGCCCTGCCGAAAGAAGCAAATGGGTAGATGAACTACCCAGAATCCTATGGACATACAGGACAACTCCAAGGAGAGCTACGGGTGACACTCCTTTTGGCTTAGCTTATGGTTTTGAAGCCCGGGCTCCCGCTGAGGTAGTAATCCCCACCAAGAGAGAAATGGAATATGACCCGGAGGTGAACGAACAGAATCAGGCCGTAGAGCTGAATTTTGTAGAGGAACGAAGGGATTAAGCACGGATCCGGGCAGAGAATTATCGTCGCCAGAACCAAGGGCGTTCTAGGTAGGGGATTACGTCCTGAGGAAACGAGAGAAAAGTCAACCAACTAAGGGTGGGAAGCTGGCTAAGAAGTATGAAGGACCTTATATCATCAAGGCCGTTGTTCGCCCAGGTACCTACAAGTTGGTGACTCCCAAGGGGAAAGAAATTGATAGGACATGGAATGTAGAGAACTTGGTCAAATTTTATTAGTAAAAACCATTTTGTAAAAACGCTCTATTTTTAAATTTAAGATGTTTGTTTCAGTAAATTGTTCTTTAAATTTAAGATGTTTGTTTCAGTAAATTGTTTCAGTAAGATGTTTCAGTAAAAACGCTCTATTTTTAAATTTCATTGTTCTATAGATTTCTTTCAAAAAAAAAAGAGGGGGGGGGGGGGGGG
>OOIL02002584.1:40970-56268 GCA_900332095.2 Cuscuta campestris
GAAGAACAGCAAGCAGACTTCGAGGGCTGAAGCTTAGTATTCCACCAGCACAGATCAACCGAGCAAACAAACTTCGAGGGTTGGAGCTCAACTGATCTAAGGTAGATAAGAGTATGCCTTAACCCGGAGGAAAGGAGGCAAGGGGCAGATGAGGTAAGTTCCCCTGGCATGTCCAAACCCCGGGAGATGAGATTTTATACAGAGAATGATTTACACACTTGCATTAGAAAAGGTGCAAAGAAACAACTATTAAGGATCACATTGATGGGCCAAAGTTTACATTTTTGGTTCACAAGAAAGGTTCCTAGTAAGATAAAAAAGAAAAGAAAATAAGGGAGTTCATCGATTGTTAATTCGGGGGTTGTATCTTTGAATTACAACGATAATCCCTAATCTGAGATTAAGGAACATTCCTTAGTTTGGAACGCAGGGAAAACTCCTGGACCTAACAAGTGAATGCCTCTTGATATAAAACGAGGAAAAGAAATTTGATTTGCAGGGGCCTAGGCACTGAAGGAGGGCCTATTGCGTCCATGCAGTCAACAAGAAGGAGGTGGGGGTCCCTTCCATGGGCTCCTTCTCTTTGACGAGGGACACGCTGTGGAATCAGCAGCCTCCCAGATGTCATAGTCTTCCCATGTCCCAGGACGGGGAGCTGCAGCCCTCAATGAAGAACCATCGTTGGGAGACTTTAGCAAGTTTGGAGAAGCAGTCCGGCTTTCACATGAAGGTTCTACCTCAACAATTGGCAGAGAACGCCCAAGTCTAGCCATGCGCATCCTCTGATACAAGGCGAAGTCTTGGAGGGTCATTGAGCCCCAGTCTATCCTTCCGGATGGAAGCCTGGGTGGACTAGGAGGAGATGGTGCAGGGAGGCGAGTTGTTGGATAAAGTCTTGAGAACTCGCCGGGACTCAACCCAGCCATGTCGTTGGACTGAGCCGGAGAGGCGGAGGAATCATCATCCGAAGAAGAAGATGTCCCGGAAGGGGTTAAGCCGATGACGACTTTTCTCCGAGACTTACTTGCCATGGTGAAGAAGTCAGAAAGGGATGGACTAGCAGCTAACCATCCTTTCCCATTTATAATGAAAGGGGAAGGGATAGTTGGGAAATGGTGAATGCGGTTAAAAGGCGTGAAGGACGAAGCGATTGGTGAACGAAGCGGTCAAAGATTCCCGATGTTTGACCAGGGGTTTCGCCATTTAAGTGCATGGGCCAGTTAATTGGGCCCATCTGCGTTTTTGGAAAGACGTCATCCGTGGAAGGTAAGGAGTTAAATAAACTTAGGCTTCTACTTCATGCAGATGACGGCACGTGCAACAAAATGACAGGAGATAAAGGTTTTTCCATTAAATAGCTCAAACAGAAAATTACATTCTTTTGGGTTACAGTAATGGGCCTTATCCCAGATCTAGCGATAAAACAAAAAAGAGACGGGAGATAAAGATTTTCATTAAATAAAACAGAAGATTACATTCTTTTGGGTTACAGTAATGAACTTTGTCCCTGATCTACTTCTATCTTACTAACTGGAAGAATCTGAAGGCAAGGCGGATCAACACTTCTGGAATTTGAAGGAGTGTATTCGCTGACCCTTGCTTCCCTGCCTGAACCAGAAAAGAACCCCAGAGCGGGGGGGGTGTGAAGAAAGCCCACCGTTCTCTCTTGATGACATTCAAAAGGGGCGAAAGGGTACTAACGGGTTGGGATTGAAAGCCATTCCCCCGTGGGTACCATGCAGACACTCTCATGAAGACGAACAAGGAGGACGATGAGGCACGAGGGAGGGACTCTAGGCCTGTTTCCGCTTATACGGAAGATGGAGGCGGGTCCCGGAAGGTTCCGTCCTTTTCCCTGCGTATAAATGGAAGCCTATTTCCCCCCATGTCATAGTCCCCCCACTCCTCAGGTGGCTGTCCATATGACTACCGAGGGGAAGGGGAACCCTGGGAGGAAGGCCTCGCACCAGAGACCAACCGGGAAGCTCCTGAGTGGGGATTGCGTCTCTTCTGCGGACGAGATGTGCCAGGACGGCCAGAAGAGGCTTCCGTCCTGGCACCGTTAAGAAGCACGCCGGGACTCGGAGGAGCACCCCCTGACACCTGTGGGAGGAGATGAGGGTGATTCTCCTCCCTGGGCAAGGGAGAAGTCACCGATTGTTTAGAGGCAAGAGAAGGCTCAGAAGAGAGCTCAGGCATTGGGGCCCCGAGTGAAGGGAGTGCCAACGAAGAAGAATCAGAAGAAGAATCGGACATAGTAAGATCAATGAAGACAACTCTGTTGGCATTATTAGCCATGTTGAGAATTTGATTGTGATGATGAAGGGGTTTAGCCTAGTCCCTTAAATAGGCGAGTAATCCCAAAGGAGAAGTGCAAAGGACGCGGAGTCAGAGCGCTTATCCGATTGGGAGGCGGTTGCGGATTCCCGAGGAAAGCTAGGGTTGCATCATCTTATTATTGGGCTAGGGTGAACTGGGCCCGGCGTAATTAAAGTGGGCCAGTCACTTAGCGCAATGATAAACAAGAAAAACAGTACATTGTGAATGCAATTAAGCCCAAAGCCTAGGCGGATAAAAAAATCTGCTAAGTCCTAGGGCGGAACAAGAATCCCAAAAGGAGAACAGTTAGCTTAATAAAAGGAGTCTGTGAAGACGGAAATACATCAAGCGTTATAAAGTTACAGCCATCTAAATGTTACAAAGCGAAATACAACAGTCAACAGAGAAAGATAAAGTCAAGACCCCGGGTCAGCACGAGAATCTGGGGGAGGAAGAGGGAGAGGTAATCCGTAGTGGGAGATGAAATCATCCAGGGATCGGTGAGCTGGAAGACCACTCCGGACCGCCTCAATAATGCAGTGCTGCATGTCAAATTTCCCTTCTTCGTAAAGGGCTGCGGCACGGGCAGTCAGGCCTGCAACCTCCTCTTGATGGGCAGCAATAGCCTTCTCCAGTTCATCCTTCTTTGACCGGAGCTCGCTTGCAGTCTGTCTCTCTTCCTTCAACTTCTCGAGGGAGAGCCGTCTCGCTTCCATCTGTTTTAGTGCGACTTCATTAAGACGGGAACCCTCATGCTTGGCCTCTCGAAGGGAATTCTCCAGCTTAGAGATCCGGGACTCCTTTTCAACCAATTCAGCTTCTAGACTTCCCACTTTTCCTTCTGAAGCCGAGGCCCTTGATTCCAAGATGGAGATTTGTGCCTGGAGTCTGTCAAACTGTGCTTCCAGATCCTGAGTCCCCCTTTAGTAAGTGGCAATCTGCTCATGCAAGGACTTGACCTTGGACCTCTCGGCTGCTAGCTCCGTTGAGCCATCTGCCTTGAGCCAGGCATTCTCTTCCTGAAGGACCTGAACTTGTTGTTCCAGGGAGTCAACCTTCTGTTGTAGAGCCCTGGCAGCCAACTCCTTCCCCTTTAAGAGCGTCACGGCCCGGTAGTTTCCTGACGCTCCACCCAGGTACTCCTCAGTCAAAGTCAAGAGTGATTGTTGGGCCTAAGGGGGGAGGAAGGGAAGTCAAGAAAGGGATAACTAAAAGGAGATAAAAGAGATTCTTGAGAGGGAAAAGTACCTGCTCCATGAAGTGCAGTGCATTGAGGGCAAGCAAGTCAGGGCGAGCTTGGGGAATTGTGGGCCCCTGCACTGATTCCCTCATCTTCTCTAGATTCCCCTGGATAGTCCAATGGGAAGCCTGTAAGGATCTCAAACCGCGGGAAAAGCCTGCCCAACCCTCTGTGAAAGCGGGGTAAGTTTGCGGTGGATGGGGATATTGGGGGCTGGGAGTGTGGCTGTAGAACACCGTCCCTCCGGCTCCGATTGTTTCTCAGTCTCTCTCTCCACTTCTGGAGGAGCTTCAGTATCCCTCTGCTCTCCGACCTCATTCTCCTTCGAAGAGGGGATTTCCGTTTCTGTCTGCACTTCAACCTCCTTCTCTGCTGTGGGGGAAGGCTCTGGTTCTTGCCGACTCACCCCTTCCTCCTCCATCACTTTAGGAATAGTTGCGGCATGGGGGGAGGAACCGGACGCCTCAGGCTGGGGCTGCGTCACGGGTCTTCTGAGCGCAGACTGGTCCCGGAGCTCTTCTCCCTCGCAATCAAAGCTATCCGGGTGGGGTAGCTCCAAACCCCCGGATGTGGTAGCAGGGATGGCGTACTGGGTATCAGAAGAGGTAGGCAGGGGGCTGGGTGAAACAGAAGTATCATCACCCTTGTTTTTCTTGGGAAGGAAATCATCATCAGTGACTCCCTCCCGTGGCCGCTTCTGGGACGGAATTGGCCTCCTAAGCCCAGGAATGGCTGAGATGGGAATGGCCTCCAAGGCGGCAGTCGGCTTGCGGATAGCCAAGGCAGTGGAGTTACCTTGGGATTGATTCCCGGGAGAGCTCATGGCCGGGTTTGACTCTGCAGCAGAAGGAGCCTTCGATTTCTCGGGAGGAGGCACGCCTTCAAATGGAAACGGTTCAGGACCCAGGGGGTAGTAAAAACCCGCCTTCTTGTACAGTTGGGCGTCTTGAAGGGAGTGGTGTGAAATTAAACCTTCTTTTTCTCTCAAGGCGTTGTACACTCCCTCCGCTAATTCTGCTGCAGCAAATTTCGTCCGGGAAATGGAACGGCGGAGGACAACACCCGGTAGATCAAGAGGGCTGTGAGCCGGGAACTCAATAACGAAATATCTCAGTGACCATTTTTCATGCTTGAACTCAACCTTTTCAAAAATTGGGAAATGGTTGTGGGGATATAGGCTGTAGAAGGGGAAACCACCGATACTGAAGAGGAGAAGGAATTCATCCAATGTTGGGATTCTGTCCAGGGCGCAGCATCGCAAGATGAAAGACGCGACATACTTGTGCGCGTTGGCAGTCAATTGACCTGGAGCAAATCCGAAATGGAGGCAGAGATCGCGAAGCAGACCGTGGAGGGGCAACCTAAACCCGTTTTCCACAGAATGATATTGCATGACCATGTACTTCTGGGGATTTGGATTGTGGGATAGACTAATCCCCCCAACGGCATCAAGATGGTGGACCCGGAAGCCCTTGCCCAGGAGCGCGGCCACCTCTCGAAGTTCGTTCTCCTTGATGATGGAGGGTCCATGGGTCCAGGTTTCGGGATCTGTAGGAGCCATTTTGGGAAAAGAAGCAAAGATTTGGGGAAATTGCAGTCGGAATTCGGGTCGGGTTAAGATTCAGTAGCGAGAGGAAGAAGACGGGTCCAGAAGGGGTTATATCCGTTGAAAGGATGGACCCGAGGCACTCGAGTGCGACGTTTCTGATCCGACGCGAAAACCGAAGGCGGCTCATCATTAGTTTTCTAGCGACACGTCGTCAGAAAACTAGGGGGCTTGTGATGGATATCGGGTCCGGTAGGCCCGACTCCAGGCCCAAGTAAAGGCCCATAATAGCCCAAAAGGTAGGTCAGACGGAGATGACGGGTCAAGCCCGTTATTGCGCATATGGCAAGTAGAGAAAGACGGCCCAGTCATGGGATAAATCAAGGTGACCCAGTCCAAGGGAAGAATGGGACACGTGGCCCACATCATCAAGTTGTGGACGAAATGGGAAGAGAACGAGACCGGAAAAGGGGGGATCACAACCCCATGATCTCCATAATTCTTTCCATTTTGTATAATTTTAATTACAATATTAGAAATGCTATAAAAAGGGGGAGAACCCGTCATTGTAAAGGGAGACAATTCAATACTCAATAAAAGAATATTATCGAGTGATTATATCTTCCTGATTCATATTACGTTCTTGGTCCGCCATCTGATCGGGTTAATCCCATCAGTACTAATTTTTGTAAGTGGATTTATGAGTATAAGAGCAAATAAATAAATAAATAAATAAATGTGCTCACTTATAAAATTCTGGAGCGTTGGGAAGTTAATCTTTTTCTTCCAGGTTGGTAAACTGTCCGCAGAATACAATGATATCACCCCGAGTCGGGTCGGGCGGGGATGACCATGAACAGGTCCGAGTGATGATGTCAGGACTGAGGGCTCTGCTCTGAGGGGCTTGAGCAAATGACACGAGAGCAACAGAAAGAAGAGTTTTGAATGCGCCCCTGTTGTGCCCTTCCCCTTTATTCCCTTCAATTTCGATGCTTTGATGTACCCAAATTGGGTCTTTTACCCAAACCCATCCAACCCAACTCCCCCTTTGATTCTTTCTTTCGGGTCTTCTCTTGTACTCCATAATTGTATACTGTATGGTATCCCCCAACCCCACCCCCACCCCCACCCCCATTCTCTTTCTCTCATGATGTATACAGTATACATTGTCCTGTTTGTAATCGTATCTCTACTCTTCCCTTCTGGGTTTTCCATATTGGGTGTTCTTGGTTTCTCCTTGCGGGCTTTATATACAAATTGAGGAAAAGGAAGGAGTGAATATAAACCCAAACTGGGTTCTTGGCTACACTGAAAAGAAAAGAAAAACCCAAGATGTTAAAGAGCTTGAAATTTCTTGATTGCCTGAGAAAGAAGCAGATGATTCTATTCTGCTGTCTCGTCCCCATTTGATAGTGAATCCCATTCGCTCCTGTTTCTTCTGACTCTGAAAGGAGCTTCCTTTCTTTATTCTTGGTTCCTGAGCACTCAAATTGGCAAGAAAAAAAAAATTCCAACTCTCCCTCTTATCATCTGGGAATAATTTGATTTGAAGTGTGGTAGATAGGTTTTGTATTTGTAGTGACCCGGGTCGAAAAGGTTTGATCTTTCTACACGCTGCACTTGGCTCTCTTGTATGAATTTCTGAAACAATGAGAGATGAGAACTCCAACAAAGCCAAGGTTTGTTGAGAATGTGTAATTAATTTCTTTCTAAGTCTAATTTCTTCTTCCAATAGGCTTGGTAATTCTGTGTGTGTGTGTTTTTTTTTTTTTTGAATAATTAAGTTTTCATGGACCAAGACTCTGGTCAAGAAATGGTTCAACATTAAGAGCAAAGCTGATGACTTTCATGCAGATGACTTAGCCGGTGGAGGTGAGTGATTTACCTGGTCAACTAATAATTATATTATGTGTCTGCCATTGATATATGCAGTTTGAGATCTGTTCTTCCTTTTAATCTTCCTGAAACCTTCTTTTACATCTTTGGTTTGTTGTTTTACCAGAAAAATGACACAGCTTTGGTGAAATTTGTCCACTTTTTTTTTTTCAGGCGTTTATGATGCCTCCAGGGAGAGGTTTCCAGAGAGGCAGGCAAGCACCCTCAAGAAAAGCAGGACAGGTTGATTATCAGACCTGAAATATTTCAGAAGTTAAAAAATAAAAAAATTAAACCAACAATTTGCATCAACTTTTTTCTCTCTATTTTTTCCTGCACTGAATTTGGATGGTATCCACACTTGTTGCATACAGTTAAAATTAAATCTACAGAGAGGTCCAGCAAAAGGAGCTTGGAACGAGTGCGACAAAGTAAGATTATCGACATTGATGCTTCACAGGTTACAGATGTCAATAACTATAGGTTTGCACTTATTTCATCGATCTACTCTTAAAATTCCATATGCTTGAGCTTAGTATCTAGTTCATAATATGTCTGTCTTAACGTTGGCGCAGGATATTTGTAGCTACCTGGAATGTGGCTGGAAAGTCTCCACCTAACAATTTAAGTCTAGATAATTGGCTGCACTCCTCACCACCTGCTGACATATATGTTCTAGGGTGAGTTGGGAGTTCCAAGCCCTATCTTTTTTTCCCCTCTTCGACTCTTTGGAAAGGGTCTTATTGTTTCTTTTTTTTTTTATCGCCATTTAGGTTTCAAGAAATTGTTCCCTTAAATGCTGGGAATGTTTTGGGCACCGAAGATAATGGGCCAGCTAGAAAATGGCAAGCTCTCATCCGGAAAACATTAGACAATCTCCCCGGGAAAAGTGGCAATTCTTACACACCTTCGCCAGTTCCAAATCCCATTGTGGAAATAAATCGCCACTCATTTCAATCTTTAAGTTACAATGAAACGATAGCAATGGAGAATTACATGCCAATGGCCACACCTAAAAATGGTCGTCGGTTTAGTGTTTCTGATAGGGATGCATTTCGTTGCACATCAACTGATTATGAGCCAAATGGGAGCTGGGATGGTTGGTCTGATGATGAGAATTCTCCGGATGACAATTGTCCAGTTTCTTGGAACGGTTGTAGTTACTATATGGAGAAAGGAGACAAACATCCTGCACACCACAGGTACTGTTTGCTTGCGAGCAAGCAGATGGTCGGAATTTTTCTGTCTGTGTGGATAAAAGTGGATCTTAGGAACAATGTTCGCAGCCTGAAAGTGTCTTGTGTTGGTAGAGGCTTGATGGGTTATCTTGGAAACAAGGTAATTTATTTTTTTCCCAATTTTTATGGAATATATTCATTTATACAAAAAATTTAAGGATGTAAACCAAACAATCTCATCATATATGGACTGATAATTTCCAGGGAGCAATTTCGGTTAGTATGTCCTTGCACAGAACAAGCTTCTGCTTTATCTGCAGCCATTTAACTTCTGGGCAGAAGGAAGGTGATGAGCTTCGAAGGAACTCCGATGTGATGGAGATTCTCAAGAAAACAAGATTTCCAAGAGTTCATGGGATGGGGGATGAAGATTCTCCTCAATCAATACTTGAGCATGAGTAAAATTCCTATCTCTTAACTTTGTCAATGCCAAATCCCATTTATTTCCCTTGGAAAATCTTGAAAAACAACTTACATCTGTGCAGTCGAATAATTTGGCTCGGTGACTTGAACTACCGAATTGCGCTGTCTTACCGCACTGCAAAGGCACTAGTTGAGACGCGAAATTGGGGGGCATTACTGGAAAATGATCAGGCATGTAAACAATATAATGATCCTCTCTACACCTGTCAAATTCAAATCAAGCTCATGTTAACAATAAACTAAGATTATTTTTTTCACTCTATTATTTTTCACATTCAGCTGAGAATGGAGCAGAGAAATGGCCACGTCTTTACCGGATGGAACGAAGGGCAGATTTGTTTTCCACCAACTTATAAATACTCAAGCAATTCAGACAGATACGCAGGGGATGATTATGCGCCTTCGAAGCGAAGAACTCCAGCGTGGTAATAATCCTCTTTTGTGACTTCTTAAATTATGTCTTATTATTATTACATTTCTCTTTAATTACATGATGCGCGCGATTAATAATGGTGTGCCCAATGTGGATAAAGGTGCGACCGTATACTATGGCATGGCAGTGGCCTCCTTCAAATGACTTATATCCGCGGAGAGTCAAGATTTTCGGACCATAGGCCAGTCTGTAGTGTGTTCTTAGCTGAGGTGGAGTCGATCAGCCATAGCCGCTTCAGGAAAAGCTTCAGCTATTCGAGCTCTAGGGTTGAGGTTGAAGAGTTGCTTCCGCGTTCGCGCTTGCGTGGCGAATGGAGTCCCTATTACTGAGGCTTGAAGACATGGTGTGGTGAGAAAGATAGTTCATAGTTTATAAGAATAGGAAGGAATATCATTTGTTTATAATTTTTAGGCTTTTAGCAGAGGTTCATGATTGGATATCTGTGTACTTAAAAGAAGAAAAAGGAGTTACTCACTCTGTCCCAAAATATAAGGGGCACTTACTTTTTAGCACAATTTTTTAACAATTTTTTTATATAAATAAAATGTGTTTTGCTTTTCACATACTCCCTCTGTCCCTAAATAGATTACAATCTTTTTTCTCTCTCCCCTCGATAACTTTTATTTGGTTACGCGATTTCATCAAGTATTTGATAAAATAAAATATTCTTGTCATCTCTTGTTTTGTAGAACTTTTGACGTAGTTTTTTAATATGTAATTTTTATAGCTTATTGATATACCAATTTATAAATAAAATGATTTTAAAAAGTAGAAAATTTTACTGCGTAACCCGCAATTTGTAATCAAATTGGGGACGGATAGAGTATGACTTTCAAATGTGACATGCCTAATCAATCATTATAAAATGATTCCATTGTAAAAGTTTCTCGCAAAAGTTGTAGGAGTACAAAGAATCGTTTAAGAAAAACAAAAGTTAATAGTGTTTAAAATAAGGTTAAAAAAATTTGAAATAAATATTTAATTTTTAAAGTTTCACGCCTCATCCAGATTAAGCTGTAAGAATGGACTCCTTACATGTCTGTGGGGCAAGTCTTCCCCTTTAACGGGTTGCTCGGTCCTCATTTATCTCCATCTACATACTCTTCGGGTGGGTGTGAACTTAGGAATAAAATTATTTATGAAGGACTAACTTGGAAATAAATCTCAATTATAGAGAACCATGTAGGTAATTAAAAGTTATTGAGGACTGAATTGGGAAACACCTTATTACAAAGGACCATATTGGAAATTTACTCTACCAATTCAATTAATTATGATCAATATAAAGATGATTTTTCACAATAAAAATGATGTTTTTGACAAATAAAATTTTTACAGTGCAGATTACTTTGGAAACACTAACGCTAAACACTGGTCGTAGATAACCTTTTCAAAACGTTAACGCTATTTCAAAATAGATTTTTAATAAACAGCATCCCATGATTTTTTTAATGAGGATTGCCATTAGAGCTGGCAAAACAGAACCGGAACCGATTACCCGAACCGAAATATCCGAAACCGAAACCGAAATGACCCGAAAAATAAAGATCCGATCTATAACCGAAAACCCGAAATGATCCGAATCGAACCGAAATCGAACTAAATAATTCATATCCGATTTAAATCCGAAACCGATTAGATCCGAAACCTATAATATCCGAACCGATTAAACCCGAAACTGATTAGATCCGAAACCGATAATACCCGAAACCGATTAGATCCGAAACCGATTATATCCGAAACCGATTAGAACCTACATAGATAATTTTGGAAGTATGTTTTCCTTTCAATATGCTTTTAAAATTTTACTTTTATTTTACCATTTGAACTAATTATATTACTTGCTCATTCTCTCATAAAATGGATTACATGTTTTAGAAATATTACAAAAAATAGAGCAAATGAGCAATAAAATAGAGATGACATAAAACGCATGAAAATTACTTTTTCCAAATCTAAGCATACATGCGATAAAATAAAGCAAACCAGTAATAAAATAGAGATGAGAATCTTGCTAAACACCAAAAAGTAGTCATCTAGTGATAATTAAAAAATATAGTATTCAATAGTCATGATCCAAAAGTGGAAATATAATGCAAACGTCCATAGATGGTAGAATTGCGGTAGCCTTTGATAAATGGTCACTGTGAACATCTATAGTAGCTGCTGGAAAAATATCATTGGGACGAGTCTTTCAATAACCTGAAAGTTACACACACTCCATTATCAATGTTCAGGTTACCAAAAATCCAGAGAGCAAAACAAGAATGCATGCTAGAACAAAAATAAAAATGCAAAACAGTGAGCAAAACAGAAATGCATCGTGTCATGGGGGTACTTGCAGTCCAATCTACATCAACAGACAGTGAGCAAAACATACCTTTATAGTTCAAATTAAGGTACTTGGATTGCTTGATGTCATATCTATGAAATTCACCCAAATAAAATATGTAAAAACATTCATAAGTATAGCTAAAATAAATAAGCATAAAGCAAAACAGAGCAGACTTAGATGAACATCTTCTAAGAGTATATTTTTTTCTTAATGATTTCCATTGAAATAGAAGAGCCTCTCAGAAGTATAAAAAACATCTTACAAAAATCAAAAGAAACCCAAATTGTTGCTATACTTTCATTCCATGATATTAATAATAAATTACTCCGTATTAAAAAATTACTCGTTTGGGAAAAGGGTTCGAAATTAATAAATTATTTATAAATTACTAATCATGTAATCTATTATGGTTTTGATGACCTCGAATGTTTGGGAAAAGGGTTCCAGGTTTATGAAGGATCTACGCTATCTAATTGAGGATGCTTAATGGACTTGGGAAAATGATCTTCGCTATCCAAAGGGTTGCAGGTTTATAAATTACTAAGCATGCAAAGTATGATGCAAATTTATTCATATTGTTCATCAACTGAATCCAATTTCAATTGAACTAACCATGGGTGGATGCCATCTTTTAGAGGTGCTCCGGACAATCTTCCGTTTACAGTTGATCGTAGCCGTCGAAGAAGTGGAGTTTACAGTGCATCGGTTAAAAGGAAGATTAGATCTGAAATTGGAAAATGGGTAGTGGACTTTGGATAAGTTATCATATCCAAATTTCTAAAAAAAACTTATAATGCATGTAATTTTATAATTAAAAAATTATAATAAATACAAATAAATTTTAATTATCAAAGATGGTAAATATTTTGTTTTTTCATTTTGAAAAGGAATTTTTGATTTTTATATAAAAGATAGTTTTAATATTTATATTAATCAGTTTATTTCACATCTTATATAAGATTCATAGAAGAAATTAATAAATACATCATACCCTCGCATACCACGATATCTACAAAAAATGAAATGTCTAACAAAGTTATTTAAGAAGAGTTAATGTATTACGGAGTATCTTTCATATGCACATACATGTATAATATTTATGTATTCCATCAATAATAGACATTGTAATTGGATTACTTAAAGAGTTATTCTCTTATTTATCTAATGTGAGTTTTATTTTTTAATATAATACAGAGTACCATTTTTAAATAGCTATACTTATAAAAAGAGTATGCGAGTCAGTGCAAAGCACGAGATAAAAACTAGTTGCTTCGACTCATCTTCCCCAAAAAGTGGTAACACAATCCTAATACAATTTGAATTTATCTTTTATCTTTTTATTTATAAAGATAAAACTAATGATATTAATAAATTTGTACTAAATAATACTAAAACATAATTACTTTCTTAATCTAGGACTTAAACTTTTTTATTCCTTAGAGAGAACTTAATAATGTCTTAGTGGGAGAAATAATGCCCAATAATAAATTAATAATGGACATTTACTTGAATAATGACTAATTAATAATGACCAAAAGTCCTACATTGGGAAATAAAAACATATGGTCCAATATTGGGAAAGTCATTGTGTTTTAGCCCTATTTAGGTAAATTACTCATAATATTATTTGAAGTGATAAAATTTTAATATATCAAAACTAAATTTTAAAATTAATATTATGATATTTAATTTATATCATCATAAAATATATTTTTTTCATAATTTGTAGTCCACTCGATCGAATATATCCGAAACCGAAATATATCCGAACCGGACTAGACCCGAAACCGAAATATATCCGAATCAAAATCTATCCGAACCGATTCATAACCGAACCGTATCTGAACCGACTCGAAACCGAACCGAACCGAAAAATGTATAGAATCGAAATCAAATCCGAACCGAAATTTAACCGATCCGAACCGAACCGAACCGATTATAACATATAACCGAAAGATATCCGAACCGAAAAAGTTCAATCCGGAACCGATCCGGTTGATCCGATTGCCACCTCTAATTGCCATTAGTAAATACAAAGGACCATTTTCGGGGGATCGATGCAGTACCTAGGATCGATCCACCCTCTGGTTTTTTGATCACTGTTCATCTTCTTCTTCGTTCGGGTCCAATTTTGAAAATACCATTTTTAGTCACCAAGTTTTAATTAAACTATATAGAAATGTTCTCCAAGGTTCATAGATCATTTTGGTATCATTAATTCATACTTTTAACAATAATTTCAAGGTTTATGATTCTTGGTTCTTCAAGTATGTCAAACACAAAACTCAACAAAACGACCGTTTATGAACGTAGAAACGATCTATACGAACATTCTAGTCACTAGATATTTCTACGGGCTTACCTCGAAACTTAATGAAGATTTTGGAATTTTCCGACAAGGTTTGTGGCTAGCTGTGGCGACTTTTCACCAAATTGACAATACTAATGAACTCTCTACTCAAGAAGAAACACTATGATACTAACTTTGGAAGGATTGGTGAAGAAATGAGAGAGAATGAGTTTCTTTTATAGCAAGAGGAAGAGGAAGCAGACATTCTTCGTGGCGTCATTCATCCTGTGCATTTGGAGTAGGGGAGGGAGCGGCCATTTCTACGAATTTTAAACGCAAGTCCCTGATTGTGACTAATAGGTCCCAGTCGGGGTATACTTTTTGGTCCAGCTTTCTCCGAATTGAAATCTGATTGAATCGTTGGGGTCAGACAGTCAAACTCTACATAACAATATAATTTTCATTATTTATTGACAAACTTTATAAATTACTTATTTTTGTGTCCTTCTCAATAATTAATTAATTATCAATTAATTAATTCTGATAAACCTATTTTCGGAGCGTTACAGTTAAAATTAAAAAACTTTGACCATACAATGCAAAAAGAATATAATATATTGAAAATATTTTAAATTTAACATCATTTGATCCGTATTGAATTAAAACTTTAAATATTAAATTTTCATTTGAAAAATTTAAAACTAATGTATAAATAAAGATATCGATCAAAGTATAGGACTAGAGACTCTGAAAAAATCAAATGAGAACATAATTTTGAAAGGGAGAAAGACCAAAGGAGTAAATTACTCAAATAGGAGTAAAAGAGAGTAGTTTTCCCTAAATAGGAGTAGTCCTATTTGCACTAACGTTTGGTGAGGAGAATGGACAAAATTGACCCTGACATCCATTTTATACTCTACTAACCATATATCCCATTATCTCGCACCACATCCTAAATTTATGGGAATGACAAACAGTATAAAAGGAAGGAATTCTAATTGTAATTGAAATTGGTGGCATACATTATGATATAGAGTCGGACTTTTTTTCTAAATTGAGATTTCATTTTCTTTTTTTATTCTTCTTTTTTGTGAAAAATAGGGTTAGAGATTTTGAAATTAAATATTACGGAGTGCATTCCCAATTTTGGTTAATAATTGATCATTACGAAGTAAAATCTGAAAATTTTTTATATTATTATTTTATTTACAAATTGGTACATTAATAAAAAATAAAAATTATATATATTTAAAAAGTACGTTAAAAGTTCTATAAAACAAGAATGTAAAAAAAGCATTTTAATTTATAGAATAAATTAAAATATACAAATATATCAAAGATTTTTAGAGGTGAGAAATTTTTTTAATCAAAATTGGAATGGAGAGTATTAAGTATAGTATAAACAATGTCCATTGAAATTGGACATTAGTTGAGACTTGAGAGTATATCAGTGGACATTAATTGCTACAATGTCCCACAAATATATATGGGCATTAAAGCAATATAGTCTTGGAAACATTAAGAGAAGAAAGTTAATACATTATTAGAAATAATAGAGAACATTAGATATTAATATATGAAAATTTTACATCAAGAAAA
>OOIL02002584.1:66522-119555 GCA_900332095.2 Cuscuta campestris
CCTCCCCCACCCAAAACATAATCTCTGGCAAATGGCTTTTTAGACACAAATTTGACCCATCATGTGAGTTATCCAGGTACAAGGCCCGTTGGGTGGTCTGCGGCTTCAACCAGCGCTTTGGCGTCGACTATGACGGGACCTTCAGCTCCGTTGTCAAACCTGCTACAGTCCGAGTCATTCTTAGCCTTGCTCTGTCTAGAGGATGGCCCATTCATCAGCTTGACGTCAAAAATGCCTTCCTCCATGGTCAGCTTCAGGAGACAGTATACGCCAGCCAGCCTTTCGGGCTTCAGGATCCCGCTCGACCTCATCATGTTTGCAGACTCAAGAAGGTTCTTTATGGGATCAAGCAGGCACCGCTGTCATGGTATCACAGATTTGTCGGTTTCATTCAGACTATTGGGTTTCATGGGTGCAAGTCTGATACATCACTGTTTGTTTTTTCTCATACCATGGGCATTGCCTACCTGCTGCTGTACGTTGATGATATAGTTCTCACAGCCTCTTCCACTGAACTTCCCCAACATCTCATCCAGCGGCTAAAAGCCGAATTCGCTATGACAGACATGGGTGACCTACACTTTTTCCTCGGCATCAACGTTCAGAGGACAACCAGTGGCCTATATCTCCACCAAACACAGTTTACACATGACATACTCGAGCGGGCCGGGATGGTATCTTGTCGCCCCATCTCCACCCCAGTGGATACAAAGGCAAAGCTCTCCTCCTCGTCAGGCACATTGCGCCCGGATCCTACTCTACACCGATCCACTTTTGGAGCATTACAGTACCTCACATTTACTCGTACTGACATCACATATACCGTCCAGCAGCTTTGTCTACACCTTCATGCACCCCGCAATGCTCATCTCACAGCCATGAAGCGTGTCCTGCGCTATTTCAGTGGCACCCCCACCCATGGCATCTACCTGACGCGTTTTTCTACCGACTCCTTGCAGGCATACTTCGACGCTGATTGGGCTGGTTGCCTAGACACCAGACACTCCACCTCCGGATACTGTGTCTTTCTTGGCGATAACCTAGTCTCCTGATCCTCCAAGCGTCAGGCTACCACTTCCCGCTCCAGTGCAGAGGCTGAGTATCGTGCTGTGGCCAACGCCGTTGCGGAGACGAGCTGGATCCAGAATCTACTACTTGAGCTACAGCAACCCCTTCGGCGTGCCACCAGGGCTGGCTAGAGAGGGGGGCAGGTTGGTCATTGGGACATGGCCCATTTTCTTAGGGGGCCCAAGTACTATATATATATATATATATATATATATATATATATATATATATATATATATATATATATATATATATATATATCATTAAATCCCAGTAGACTTAGAATATTCTTAAGATAGCTCCATTCCACTCTATCAAAGGCTTTGGCCATATCTAATTTGATAATGCAATTATCTCCCCTGACCTCCTTATCAATCATATAGATCATTTCCTGTGCCAGCAAGATTTGTTCTTGAACTCCCTTATTCTTTTGGAATCCAGTTTGTTCTTCAGAGATGAATTTAGGCAGTAGGATAGCAAGTCTAGTGGCCAGAATCTTGGTGTTAATTTTACTCATAAAAGTAGAGAGGGAAATAGGTCTATAATCCCCAAAACTTTTTGGGTCATCAACTTTAGGAATCAAAGTAATGAAAGTGCTACCAAAGGACTTAGGAACAGAAAATCCCAGGAAAAACTCTTGACATGCTAGAATTACATCCTTCTTGAGAATATGCCAACATGTTCTGAAAAAATAACCATTAAAACCATCAGGACCTGCTGCACTATCTGAGTTAAGGTCCCAGACAACTTTAAAGATCTCAGGTTCTATAGGTATGGAGCAAAGCATCTGATTGTCTAGTTCACTAATAACTTTGGGAATAAATTTGGAGATAATAGTAGCATCTGTGTGGTTAACAGTGGTGTAACACTGAAAAGTATCTGATTGCCTCCCTGCAAATATTCTCCTGAGAGGAGAGATGTTTTCCATCTGCATCTTGAATGGATCGAATAGAGAGTTTACTCCTTTTGTGTTTAACAAAAGAGTGGAAGAACTTAGAATTACAATCCCCTTCTGACATCCACTTAATGTTAGCCTTTTGCTTCCAGTAGTTAACTTCCCTGTTGAGGCTAACAATAAGATTTGCAGAGGCTAGATTAGCAGCTGTCCTCTTCTCTTCACTAGGATCATTTTCAAAATCTTCTTGAGCCTTACCAGCTTTGATTTCATTATCTTTTACCTCTTGAAATATATTGCCAAAGTGTAATTTGTTCCAACTTGAAAGAACAGATTTAAGAAACTTAAGTTTCATAGCTAGCCCTATCATGCCTCCAGTCCTTGGGCTATCACTCCAATATGCAGTAACAATAGATAAAAAGTTGTGGTGTGTGGCCCAGACATTAAGAAACCTGAATGGTCTAGGCCCTTGAAATCCCTCTTCCTTACAAAGTAGAAGGATTGGCTTGTGGTCAGATGTAGTCTTACTGAGGTGGGAGATACTGTTATCATTGAACAAATTATTAGCAGTAGAGTTGACAAACACCCTGTCCAGTCTCCTCCAAAGTTTGCCATTACTTCTAACACCAGTCCATGTAAAAATCCCTCCAGAAAAGGGAGGTGAAAGAAGCCCACAAGCATCAACACATGTTCTGAATTTATCCAAATCATTGAAATCTGGATTAGAGTTACTTTTATGCTCTTCCAGGCTAAGAAAAGCATTGAAATCGCCCCCCACAATCCAAGGATGATTATTGTTGCTAGCATTGTAGATTTCATCCCAAAGAATCCTTCTACTGACTGTGTTGTGTGCCCCATAAACAGCAGTGATAGAGATGTTAGAGTTGAGTTTGTTGTTCCAAAAGTCAAAATTTAAACTTTGGCTAGCTTCTCTAAATCCTTGCAGCTGTAGGGTACTGTCTTTCCAAAAAAATCCACATTTTCTTATTGAGTCCACCTCTGGAGCAAGAGAATCCCAGGTTGATTTTATACCATTCTCTTTTATTCTCACAAACAATTGGCTCAATAATACAAAGGAAGTCAATAAAATAAGAAGAAGTTAATGTTTTAAGCCTATTAAGGGATGAGGCTGCACCACGCACATTCCAAAATAGGCAATTCATAATAACTTCTTAAGATGTCCTTCTTTACTTCTTGTTTGACTCCTTGTCATTTGGTGGGATCACATCTATCCATTTTGGTCAATGGGACTCTAGCTGGTTTCTTCCAGATGAAGAGGGGAGTGAAGCAAGGTGACCCTCTCTCCCCTATACTTTTTCTGATCAGCAGTGAAGGTTTCTCAAGAATGATCAACTTCCATATGAGTAACAACCTTCTGCGAAGCTTCAACACTGGTAATCATCCTATGGTCAGTCATTTAGCTTTTGCAGATGACATTGTTGTTTTTGTGAATGGTGACTCTAGAAATCTTACTAAATTCAAGAGGATCCTAGAGGACTATCAGAAAGGCTCTGGACAACAGGTTAGCATCAACAAGAGCTGCTATTACACTGGGAAACCAGTCAATGACATCAAGCTAGCCACTATGACAGTCCCTGGGTATGGGTCATGGGACTCTCCCATTCAATTGTCTTGGAGCAACTATGATCAAAGGAAAGCTCAAGAAACAGCACTGCTCCAAACTGTTGGGTCATTTTGACAAATACTTGAATTCTTGGTTCAGCACAACATTAAATCCTATGGGGAGGCTAGTTCTTATCAAACACGTTTTATCCTCTATCCCCCTTCATATCACTGCAGTCCACTGTCTTCCCCAAGCTATCATTAAAAGCCTCCACATGAAAATGGCAAACTTCTTATGGGGATTCAAGAATGGTAAACCTAAATACCATTGGAGACAGTGGAATAGCATTTGTGTTCCAACTGAAGAAGGGGGGCTAGGTCTGTGAAGTCTGGAAGATATCCAAAATGCTTACTCTATTAAACTGTGGTGGAAAGTGCAAACAGACACTACAAAATGGGCCAAGTTTATGAGAGCCAAATACTTTAAACACAAGGAATTTAGAGAAAAACTTTATGACTCGCCTATTTGGAAAAGAATTTGCAGAATTCACATCATTGCCTCAAAAAATACCATTCATAATGGTGATCAGATTGCTTGGCTAGATGGAGAGTTCACTCTTAGAAAGGCTTATCACATTTGTAGAAAAGCCAAACCAACTCAAATCAACTACATCTACTGCTGGAATAAAGAGCAAATCCCCAAAATCAAATTCTTCCTTTGGAGATATATCAACTCACTACTGCCTTTTCCAGAAAAACTTAGGACAATGGGGGTTCAACTTGCCTCTGTTTTCCCTCTATGTATGACTAAAGAAGAATCTAAAGACCATGTCTTATTCCAGTGTCAACATCTATTAGAATGGAACCTATCACATCGAAGAAAAAATCTCAAAGGGAAATTGAGAGGTATTCTTCCAGGGATAATTGCCTGGCATATTTGGAAAGAATACAACAGAATACTTTATGATTCTGCCTCTCCAAACATTGCTAAGGTAAAAAAGGGAATTTTTGAAACTATCAGAGATTGGAGTTGGAAGAAGAGAAGGAAAAAGTGGATGATTATGGATGACAATCTCACAAACCTGGGCTTTAACCTCTTCTTTCTGTCTGGGAAGGAGATTCATGGCGGAAGGGCTTTCTCTCAGCGACCGGTTGATTTGTAGAGCTTGGTGGACGGTTCCTTCAGGTGGCGGGTAGGGAGGTATGGTTGACGCGAAGAAGAAGAAAGAGATCTGCTATCTGTGTTTTATTTTGACTTTCTTGCTTTTTTCATTCTCCTTTTCCCTTGTTTGTTTGTTTGTCTTACTTTCGGGGCTTCGGTCTAGTCCTCCCCGAACGTGTTAATATATATATATATATATATATATATATATATATATATATATATATATATATATATATATATATATATATATATATATATATATATATATATATAGACACACACACACATACACACACATGTTTATTTATATAAAAAATTTAAAACACAAATAAGTAAATATTAAAAGGTAGTGGGCCTAGTGGCCTATCTACATACGGAAGGAATTTCTACCCAAAGGCCGAAGTAGTAGCCAAAGTCCATCGGAGCCACACAATCCTTACCGTCAATCGCGATTGCCAATTACTCAAATAGCTCCACCTTGCAGTCAATCGTGGATGCCGGATAGCCTCTCACTCTCTTGACGGACCGACGGAGTTCCGACCTCGGCAAAACGAAGCCACCACAGCAACTTCTAGGGGGTAGGGATACACCTAAAATCAATAAAGATTAGAAGGTCATTCCCCCAATCTCACTTAAATCAGGTTTTTTTCTTTATTTCTTTTTTAGAAATTAGTAATTACTCCAAATAGGTAATTGGTAGTTGATTTTATCAATTTCATAATATTCATGAATCATGATTTTAGAGTATTGTTTTTAAAATTTTAGTCTACTCTAAGAATTTTAGAGCAATTAGAGTAAATAAATAATGTTAAATTTTTAAAGTAAATAGAGTAAATAAATAATTTTCAGTTCTAAAATTTCATAAACTAGATTATTTGAGTACAAGTTGATTTATGATTTTCAATATGAAATTAATTAAATTATAATTATAATTTATCGGGTTTCAGTTCACTAATTTTAAATTTTTTGTGTTGATTTGGTTATTTGAAGTTTTGGACTTTAAAGGTCAACTCTAATTCGGTCATTATGCCTCATAAACACCTTTCTGGTAGTCAAAAGCGTAAAAAAAGAAAAAGAGATGAAGAAATGAGAAAGTCTCAAATGGGTGCTATGGATAAGTTCTTGTATAGACCCGTTGTTGAAGAGAATGATGAAGAGGTAGAAGTAGAATTTGAAGACCTTGAACCACAAGAGCATGTTGAAGGGCAAGAGCATGTGGAAGTTGGGATTGTAGATCAAGAACATGTGGGAGAGGCTAAAGAATATATTGAGCATAAAGCTATTGATATATTTGATCCAAGGAGGTGGGAAGGACATAATTCTACGAACATTAAGACTTTGGTTGAGAAAGGTCCTAAAAGAGATACTAGCATTATGTATGCGCCATATACCAAAGATGGAATAAGTTATAGACGGTTTTCTGCTATTTTATATACGAAAACGTTATCTAATTTGGAAAGGGTTGATAGAGAATGGCTAGTATATTCGAAAGACTTGGACAAGATATTTTGTTTTTGTTGTAAAGTATTCAGAACAGGGGCTCCGAAAGGTAAATTGAACGGTGAAGGCTATTCAAATTGGCATCATTCTCCGAATAGAATTAGAGAACATGAACTTTCCTTGGATCATCTCACAAATATGAGAAAGTGGTTGGATATGCGCAAAAGATTACAAGTGAACGAGACAATCGACAATGTTCAATACGAGCAATTTAAAATAGAAACTGCATATTGGAAACAAATCCTTTTAAGAATCTTGGCATTGGTGAAGTTTTTGGCTAAACATAATTTAACATTTCGTGGCTCAAAAGAAAAGTTGTATAAAAAAGGTAAGGAAAGATTGTTATTAATTTTTTATATCTCACTTCCAACAAATACATTATTTATTAATTATATTTTTTTACAGGCAATGGAAATTTCTTATGCCTCATTGAAATGTTACAAGAATTTGACCCAGTCATTCAAGAGCATGTGCGTCGGATCACAACAGATGAGCTTCATGTGCATTATCTCGGACACAACATCCAAAATGAGTTAATACTTTTTCTTGCGGAAGAAATCAAGAAGGAAATCATCAAAAAGATAAAGAAACCAAAGTATTTCTCAATCATACTTGATTGTACCCCCGATTCAAGTCACCAAGAACAAATGAGTATCATAGTGAGGTATTTAAACTTTTCTGCTACTTCTATTACTATCGAGGAGTCCTTTTTAGGCTTTTTGAATGTTAATGACACCACCGGAAAAGGACTTTTTGGTATTACAATTGAGGACTTAAAATCTCTTGGTTTAGAAATTGATGATATTCGAGGTCAAGGTTATGATAATGGGGCAAACATGAAAAGAAAACATCAAGGTGTGCAAAAGAGATTTTTAGAGCTAAATCCTAGAGCATTTTACACCCCTTGCGGTTGTCATTCTCTTAATCTTACCTTGTGTGATATGGCTAATAGTTGTGTTAAAGGAAAGACCTTTTTTGGAATCATCCAATGATTTTATACTCTATTTGCAAATTCAATTAATCGGTGGCAAATCTTGAAACAAAATGTAAAAAGTTGGAGTCTTAAGCCATTGTCTCAAACTCGTAGGGAAAGTCGTGTGGAGAGTGTTAAAGCAATTAGAATGCAATTGCCTGATATACGAGATGCTTTATTAGAAGTTGTAGAAAAAGATAACGATGGTGAAATTGTAAGTCAAGCACAGTCACTAGCAGAAAAAGAACTTGGTGAGTTTGAGTTTTTGGTATCAATTTTCATTTGGTATCAAGTGTTAAATCAAGTGAATTTAGTGAGCAAGAAGTTACAATCAAAAGAAAGGGAACTTGATATTGATATTAAAGAAATACATAAATTGATTGAGTATTTTAAAGATTATCGGAAAATGGTTATGCAAAGGCGATTGATGAAGCTAAGGAGATTGCTACTGAAATGGATGTTGATCCAATATTTCCCCAAAAACGTTTGACTCAAAGAAAAAAAGAGTGGATGAGAGTTCAAGTAGCAATGAAGTTTCATTTGATTCTAAAGAGAATTGTAGAATCAATTATTTCCTTTTCATTGTTGACAAAGGTATTGCTTCTCTAGAGACAAGATTTGAACAATTCAATGAGAAGTTATTTGGTTTTCTATTTCTGCATAAGTTGTGGGGGATTGAAGACAAAGATCTTAAGTTGTCTTGTTATACTCTAGCAAATGCACTCAAGTGTGGTGAAAGATCGGATATTGATGTTGAAGAACTTTATGTAGAGTTGAAGTTATTTTGCACATTAGAAACCAGTGAATTTAGCAATCCTATTGATGTTTTGAAACATTTGAAAGTTGATCATTTTCCAAATGCAAGCATTGCATATAGAATATTGTTGACTATTCTAATAACGGTGGCATCTGCAGAAAGGAGTTTTTCCAAATTGAAACTGTTGAAATCTTTCTTAAGATCAACAATGTCCCAACTCCCAAGAAAGGCTTAGCGGATTGGCGATAATAGCAATTGAGAATGAAATCCTTGAGAGTATAGATTATGGAGAGTTGATCAACCAATTTGCTCTCAAGAGTGCTAGGAGAACTTCAAGAATCCTCGGCTAGCCATTAAGGTATGCAATTATAAATTGATTACACCATGAATTTGATATTTTATTATTCTTATTAGTATAATGTTAACAACAACAACACCCCATTAGTATAATGTTAATTATTTTTAAATAAACTAATTGATAGATTTTATTATATTATGACACAATGCCAATTTTCTGTGTGTCGTACAAGGCCCTTAATTTCTCGAAGACGATCTTGCGTGCCACTCTTGCTTTTTGCGACAACGTCAGTGCTGTGTACCTCGCTCTCGACAAATCTTGTACAGCACCAACGCACTAAACACTTGGAAGTTGACATCCACTTTGTTCGTGACAAAGTGGCACTGGGCCATGTGCGAGTTCTCCACGTTCCCTCGTCCTCGCAGTATGCTGACATCTTCATTAAGGGACTGTCATCTCTACTATTTCTAGGCTTCAGACAAAGCTTGGGAATCATACCTCCTCCACATCCGACGTAGCGTGGAGCATGTTAAATATATTGCCTATATTTAATATATTGTATTATTCCCTTACCTTAATTGTATAGGTTTCCTTATATATGTCTCTCCTACTTTGTTTAGGATTGAGACTCCTCATATAAATACATGTAATCACATCTCTATTCAATCAATGAAAATCATTATTCTTCACATTTTAATAAGCGTGTCACGAGTCACAACTTTCAAATCTTTATATATAAAAAAGGAGAGTTGGAGTTCCAGAATTAGGACATGTGACATGCTGACTAGAGTTTTTTTTAACACATCAATAGACATGTCATCAAGAGCATTCACTCAAGATTATTCCTTCTACTAATTTATGATATAATAACATAAATTATGTTACATAATAAAATTAGTGAAACATAGATATAATATTGCATAAAATAAAATTGTCAATGAAAACACAAAAATAAACAAAAGTTATCGAGAGGTGAGATAAAAATTTCAACAACCTTGGGGAAAGAACGAGTATTATTTTGGTTGTGCATCAATGTTAAAATCTTGTTTTATATATATATATATATATATATATATATATATATATATATATATATATATATATATAAAGATTTATGAAAATAAACGCAATAGACTCAATGAAAATGAATACAGAGATTACTAAATTTGTAATATCAATTTTGATATGTATTACTAAATGAGTAATATTAATTTTGATATGTCATAGATATAGTCTTGGTATAATTTTGAGATTCAAGTTTCTAAAAACGTGGCGTGAGATTAATTTATGAGAGGTAAATTGTCATGTTGCAACTTGCAAGCTTAGGGTGCACGTTTTTGTGAATATCTTAGATGTCAAAATTTATTTATAATTCTCTTAAATAAGATCATTCGTGAAGAATATTATTTCAAGGCAAATTCTTTTTTGATTTTAAGGTTTATGTCTATTTTACGGACCTTAGTGCATTGACATTATAAAAGAATTGGGGATTTTGCAAAAAAGATCTAGTCGTCAGCTCATGATCGAAAAGTGTGAGAATGTTTAACTTCACATGTAGACCTTAGATCATGAAATAACAACTCTATTTTCAAATATATATGTGTGGACCTTAGAACACGGAAAAACAACTATATTTTCAAACATATAAAAACATTGAGCTACTATTTTAGTACTTTCTATATATTTTACTCCTTTTTAACTTGATTTTTTTCTCTCTAAAAAATATGGATATAATCATTTAGGAGGTAGATTTAACAACACCAATCTTTTTTTTTTGCCTTGATGATTAACGACAGAAAAATGATGAACCCGTTCTAGGGTGAAAAATTACATCTCGGTATCCTGTATTTTTTGGCAATAACTCTCAGGTTCTACATTTAGAGCTGGCAAAACAGAACCGGAACCGATTACCCGAACCGAAATATCCGAAACCGAAACCGAAATGACCCGAAAAATGAAGATCCGATCTATAACCGAAAACCCGAAATGATCCGAATCGAACCGAAACCTAACTAAATAATTCATATCCGATTTAAATCCGAAACCGATTAGATCCGAAACCGATAATATCCGAACCGATTTAACCCGAAACCGATTAGATCCGAAACCGATAATACCCGAAACCGATAAAACCCGAAACCGATTATATCCGAAACCGATTAGAACCTACATAGATAATTTTGGAAGTATGTTTTCCTTTCAATAAGCATATTATGCTTTTAAAATTTTACTTTTATTTTACTATTTGAACTAATTAATTGTAAGTTCTTTAAATTCATTTTATATGTGAAATTTTACTTCTTATTTTTTTATTTCCTCCGTCCGGAATACAATTTTTTTTAAAAAATATCATATTTAAAACTTTCTCTGTCCCTAAATAAATTTCTTTTTTCGTTTTTTCTTTTTCCCCAAATAAACTTCTCTTTTATTTTAAAAAACCCCTTATACCCCTTACTTTTTTATACCATACCTATCACATCATATCTTTTTATTAATAATCTACCTATCACATCTTACAATTACACATCATATCAAGGGTATTTTTTGAAAGTCAACACAAAAAATATTCCTCCCTTAAATTTTCAAAAAGTCAAAAATGAAAGTTTATTTAGGGACGGAGGGAGTAATAGTCTGGCTGCAATAAGTTATCATATCCAAATTTCTAAAAAAAACTTATAATGCATGTAATTTTATAATTAAAAAATTATAATAAATACAAATAAATTTTAATTATCAAAGATGGTAAAATAAAATAAAAAAGTAAAACTTTTCCTTAAAAACTAAAAATATATTTTCTATCAAAATTATAAATATAATTAGTCAAATAAAGTGTAGAATAATAATATTTATGTATTCCATCAATAATAGACATTGTAATTGGATTACTTAAAGAGTTATTCTCTTATTTATTTAATGTGAGTTTTATTTTTTAATATAATACGGAGTACCATTTTTAAATAGCTATACTTATAAAAAAAGTATGCGAGTCAGTGCAAAGCACGAGATAAAAACTAGTTGCTTCGACTCATCTTCCCCAAAAAGTGGTAACACAATCCTAATACGATTTGAATTTATCTTTTTATTTATAAAGATAAAACTAATGATATTAATAAATTTGTACTAAATAATACTAAAACATAATTACTTTCTTAATCTAGGACTTAAACTTTTTTATTCCTTAGAGAGANAATAGCTATACTTATAAAAAAAGTATGCGAGTCAGTGCAAAGCACGAGATAAAAACTAGTTGCTTCGACTCATCTTCCCCAAAAAGTGGTAACACAATCCTAATACGATTTGAATTTATCTTTTTATTTATAAAGATAAAACTAATGATATTAATAAATTTGTACTAAATAATACTAAAACATAATTACTTTTTAATCTAGGACTTAGACTTTTTTATTCCTTAGAGAGAACTTAATAATGTCTTAGTGGGAGAAATAATAACCAGTAATAAATTAATAATGGACATTTACTTGAATAATGACTAATTAATAATGACCAAAAGTCCTACATTGGGAAATAAAAACATATGGTCCTATATTGGGAAAGTCTTTGTGTTTTAGCCCTATTTAGGTAAATTACTCATAATATTATTTGAAGTGATAAAATTTTAATATATCAAAACTAAATTTTTAAATTAATATTATGATATTAAATTTATATCATCATAAAATATATTTTTTCATAATTTGTAGTCCACTCGATCGAATATATCCAAAACTGAAATATATCCGAACCGGACTAGACCCGAAACCGAAATATATTCGACTCAAATTGTATCCGAATCAAAATCTATCCGAACCGATTCATAACCGAACCGTATCTGAACCGACTCGAAACCGAACCGAACCGAAAACTGTATAGAACCGAAATCAAATCCGAACCGAAATTTAACCGATCCGAACCGAACCGAACCGATTATAACATATAACCGAAAGATATCCGAACCGAAAAAGTTCAATCCGGAACCGATCCGGTTGATCCGATTGCCACCTCTATCTACATTATCTGAAATATACTCCGAAGAACCTTCATTTTTTGGTAAGAATTCTCAGGTGCTACATTATCCGAAATATATTTTAAGGTCCTTAAAATTTGTGAGATTATATTCGGAGGGTACATTATCTCAATTTAGATACTAGATTAAAAGTTCTTTTACTTTGAAAAATTGAAGAATTTTATTAAAATTAAATAAAATAGTGATTATCAATGTAAAATTTGGTAATTGTTAAAACAACAGAACTTTCAATCATAATGGCCAAATAGACGGGATATACCCTCGGAGTATATTATCACAAATTTTAGAAATCCTGGGAAATATTTTAGATAATATAGGACCTAAGAAGTCTTACCAGAAAAATCAAGATTATCCCGAAATGTACCTAAAAATCAAAGATACATCGAAATAATTTTGTGGTTCCAGGGTCTCCTTAACCCGTTCTTAGAACGACCACTTCTTATCATGAGACCGCCCAATATATCGGCCATCACTTTCTTTCACATCCCCTTTTGACGTGAACATCTATCGCCTCCAGCCTTATTGATTTATGAATACGAGGGAGGACAGTTATGTTGTTGTTCATAAGTCCCGCGGACAAAGGCCGGACACCTTGAGCCATCATCAGAAAACTGTAGTTGATTACAAATGAAAACCAACTAGAAGTAGACCCCCCCCCCCATAGGGCGTGTTCGTTTCGGAGACTAGTTTTCGCGTGGGCCCTTATTTGCATTAAACTTCTCTCTTTTTAATTAAACAACGGAAATCACCCTAAATAGGACTAAAACATAGAGTTTATGTCCAAAATATGACTTCTATGTTTTTATCTTCAAAATAGGACCAAACAATATAATTATACCCTTGTTGCCCCCGCCCTCTCTTATGTGTTAACTCTACTGCCCTCCATCTCCTTTCTCTTGTTTTTCCATGATCGAGAGTTTTTTTTTGTTTTTGGTTTTGTTTTGTGTGTTTTCTTTGTTTTGTTTTCTTCTATGTTTTTTTCTTTCGTCCCTTTTTTTGTTTTTTTTTTGTTTTCTTTCTCTCTCCTTCCTCTTGCCCTTTTTTCTTCTCTTTTTCATTGTACATGGAGTTTTTAACTTGCTCTATATTTCATTTTTCCTTGTGCAACCCATTTATCCTTTTGTGTTTAATCACTTAATGCTTAAAGAAATTAAATATAGAGAAAGTGTCAAAATAGGAGTTCATTGTTTTTATTCCCTAAATATGAGTTCGCATTGTGGTAATATGACACTCTACATTAGAGCTGGCAAAACAGAACCAGAACCGATTACCCGAACCGAAATATCCGAAACCGAAACCGAAATGACCCGAAAAATGAAGATCCGATTTATAACCGAAAACCCGAAATGATCCGAATCGAACCGAAATCGAACTAAATAATTCATATCCGATTTAAATCCGAAACCGATTAGATCCGAAACCGATAATATCCGAACCGATTAAACCCGAAACCGATTAGATCCGAAACCGATAATACCCGAAACCAATAAAACCCGAAACCGATTAGATCCGAAACCGATTAGAACCTACATAGATAATTTTGGAAGTATGTTTTCCTTTCAATAAGCATATTATGCTTTTAAAATTTTACTTTTATTTTACCATTTGAACTAATTATATTACTTGATCATTCCCTCATAAAATGGATTACATGTTTTAGAAATATTACAAAAAATAGAGCAAATGAGCAATAAAATAGAGATGACATAAAACACATGAAAATTACTTTTTCCAAATCTAAGCATACATGCGATAAAATAAAGCAAACCAGTAATAAAATAGAGATGAGAATCTTGCTAAACACCAAAAAGTAGTCATCTAGTGATTATTAAAAAATATAGTATTCAATAGTCATGATCCAAATTTCTAAAAAAAAACTTATAATGCATGTAATTTTATAATTAAAAAATTATAATAAATACAAATAAATTTTAATTATCAAAGATGGTAAAATAAAACAAAAAAGTAAAACTTTTCCTTAAAAACTAAAAATTTATTTTCTATCAAAATTATAAATATAATTAGTCAAATAAAGTGTGGAATAATAAGATTCATAGAAGAAATTAATAAATATATCATACCCTCGCATACCACGATATCTACAAAAAATGAAATGTCTAACAAAGTTATTTAAGAAGAGTTAATGTATTATCTTTCATATGCACATACATGTATAATATTTAAGTATTCCATCAATAATAGACATTGTAATAGGATTACTTAAAGAGTTATTCTCTTATTTATTTAATGTGAGTTTTATTTTTTAATATAATACGGAGTACCATTTTTAAATAGCTATACTTATAAAAAAAGTATGCGAGTCAGTGCAAAGCACGAGATAAAAACTAGTTGATTCGACTCATCTTCCCCAAAAAGTGGTAACACAATCCTAATACGATTTGAATTTATCTTTTATCTTTTTATTTATAAACATAAAACTAATGATATTAATAAATTTGTACTAAATAATACTAAAACACAATTACTTTCTTAATCTAGGACTTAAACTTTTTTATTCCTTAGAGAGAACTTAATAATGTCTTAGTGGGAGAAATAATGCCCAGTAATAAATTAATAATGGACATTTACTTGAATAATGACTAATTAATAATGACCAAAAGTCCTACATTGGGAAATAAAAACATATGGTCCTATATTGGGAAAGTCTTTGTGTTTTAGCCCTATTTAGGTAAATTACTCATAATATTATTTGAAGTGATAAAATTTTAATATATCAAAACTAAATTTTAAAATTAATATTATGATATTAAATTTATATCATCATAAAATATATTTTTTCATAATTTGTAGTCCACTCGATCGAATATATCCGAAACCGAAATATATCCGAACCGGACTAGACCCGAAACCGAAATATATCCGACTCAAATTGTATCCGAATCAAAATCTNAAACATATGGTCCTATATTGGGAAAGTCATTGTGTTTTAGCCCTATTTAGGTAAATTACTCATAATATTATTTGAAGTGATAAAATTTTAATATATCAAAACTAAATTTTAAAATTAATATTATGATATTAAATTTATATCATCATAAAATATATTTTTTCATAATTTGTAGTCCACTCGATCGAATATATCCGAAACCGAAATATATCCGAACCGGACTAGACCCGAAACCGAAATATATCTGACTCAAATTGTATCTGAATCAAAATCTATCCGAACCGATTCATAACCGAACCGTATCTGAACCGACTCGAAACCGAACCGAACCGAAAAATGTATAGAACTGAAATCAAATCCGAACCGAAATTTAACCGATCCGAACCGAACCAAACCGATTATAACATATAACCGAAAGATATCCGAACCGAAAAAGTTCAATCCAGAACCGATCCGATTGATCCGATTGCCACCTCTACTCTACATAGGCATTTATTGTAATGTACATGGTCATGCTTGGTAATGTAAACGTATTTTAATTCAGATTTCGGGAATAAAAACATGAAAATTCTATTTTGTTATATTTTCATTTTTTTACTCTTTCTTTAGAGAAAGTACTAACGTAGGAGCTCCATGTTTTTATTTGCAAAATAAGAGTTTGTACTGTAGTAATGTGACATGTGGACATGTGGTTCAAGTACTTGTGGTCTTGTGGACATGTAGCGCGACCAGTGAGGAAAAAAATGGTTCTGTGTCACAAATGGCGAGGGGTATTTTGGGTATGGCAACGCAAATTAAGTCCTATTTGGGGGATTTAAGTTTTGGAGTCCTATTTAAGTATATTTGATACTCCCTCCGTCCCTAAATAAAGTTCCATTTTTTACTTTTTGAAGATTTAAGGGAGGGATATTTTGGTGTTGACTTTCCAAAAATACCCTTGATGTGATGTGTTAAAGTAAGATGTGATAGGTAGATTATTAGTAAAAAGGTGTGATGTGATAGGTAGGGTATGAAAAAGTAAGGGGTAAAAGGGGTTTTTTAAGGGAAAAGAGAAGTTTATTTAGGGACAAAGAAAAAACGAAAGTAGAACTTTATTTAGAGACGGAGGGAGTATGTTTTAGTCCTATTTAGGATTTTTTCCCATTAAACAACCATGCTACACTTACACAAAAAAATGTATCCTAAAATTACACTAAAAGTGTCACTAAAATCTTGATGATTCATATTAATGCAAAATGCTGGTTCATTAAAAAAATTACACTAACATTTTTTTCTGTATGAACTATCATTCTAGCATTATACTGACACAAAATAAATGTGTACAAATTGGGATACAAATCTTGGGGTACAAATAGTTTAATCCTTAGTCAAACTCTAGCTATATGGGGTTTAAAGTTTTAATTCAACAAGCCAGCCCGCATGGGTAGCTCAATTGGTCGAAAGAGAGCATGTCAAAGTCGTTGATCCTAACATCGAATTCTGGCAGCGGCTGAGTCAGAATTCTATTATTTATAATAGCTTTTTATGCGCTATGGACACGAGGAGCAGCCTCTCTAAGGACCAGATTGAGATTATACTATGAATAAAGTTATTTGTACCCCAAACTTTTGTACACCATTTTGCACACCGCAGGTTTGCACCGATATTTTGTGTTAGTGTAAAACTAATTTTTGTTAACGCACCAACACTTTGTGTCCATGTAAATTTTTGTTAACGCACCAACACTTGTGTCGGTGTAAATCATCAAAATATTTGTATATAACTGCAGTATACAAATAGGGTACAATTTTTGGTGTAAGTGTAGCATGCATGGCCCTTTTCCCCATTCATAGTCGTGCCAAGTTGGGGTTTGGGAGCGCCGGGTGGGTGTTCAATTCCACCTTATTTTTTTGAGTAAATTCCATAAAAGGTCCCCAGTTATAGGTCGTTTTACATATTTAGTCCCTACATATCAAATATTACTAATTTGGTCCCCCATTATTATATTTATTTCTACGAATGGTCCTTTGTTAACATTTTCATTAAAACGTGGATAAAATTATAAATTCACACTCCTTTTTCTCCTCAATTAAGCTTTCTCCTCCCTTGTACTCCTTTCTCAAACCCGTCGCTGAGTTTCTAGCTTTGAACCCTAAACCAAAATCATCACTCTTCTCTCAATTGTTTGTCTAACTGGAGGAACGATCATTTAAATTTTGGGTTTAAGAGCTTCAAACTCAGCGACGAGTTTGGGAAAAAGTATGAGAAGATGAAGAAAGCTTAATTGAGGAGAGAGAGAAGTATGAATATACAATTTTATCCACGTTCTTAACGGAAATGTTAACAAAGGACCATTCGTGGAAATAAATATAATAATTGGGGACTAAACTAGTAATATTTGATATGTAAGGACTAAATATGTAAAACGACCTATAACTGGGGACCTTTTATATAATTTACTCTATTTTTTTTAATTCAACTAGCCATTGTGGGAGGGGGTGCGGGGGGGGGGTGTACCACAACCTATGGCAGAGATTTACCCTGGGGTAGATGGAAGAGAGGTTTTCACCAGAACCATAAAGTGATTAGGATTAAGCTATGTGTACCCCAACATTTATACCTCAAGTTGTACCCCGCAGGTTTGCATCAACATTTTGTGTTGGTGTAAAACTAATTTTTGTTAACGCACTAACATTTGTATCTGTGTAAATTTTTGTTAACGCACCAATATTTGTGTCGGTGTAAACCATCAAAATATTTGTGCATAATTGTGGGGTATAAATGGGGTACATTTTTTTTGGGTGTAAATGTAGCATGGTCCAAGTGATTACTTATTTTCTAAGAAAATGAGCCTGCAGCGCTGCTGCCTCAGTTTCTGCTATTCTTGGATGTGACACTCTACCTCAGTTTGCCTTTATTTAACACTTTCTCTTCAATGGGTAATCATATGAAGTGAAAACACGTCATCATTATATTCCTGCATTCCACTTCCGAGGATCATGTGTCCTCTCTTTGGTTCATAGCATCTACTTCAAAGAGAGTAAAATGGGAGGAAACTTAAGAGTCAATTATTGGTTGAAAATTAAATTAGGCATTTCTTGTGATCATTGTATGGTTAGTTTTAAGTGATCCACATGACATTAAGGTAAATATTAGTGGATTCTAGCAATAAGGACTAATTTAACACTCTCATCGCTTCTAACGATTTAATCTCTAGAGTTTGATTGATTGCACGTAGTTTAAAAAAATGTTAAAAATAAAAAGTGAATTTAATTTGTTGAAATTTGTTTAGAAGAATGATATTTTTTTAAAGATTCGTAGCACTCCTTCCTCCAATAGTACCACAATCCCAAGCCTCCAAAAATTAATGTAGTACCCAGTCATCGTAATCTTAGGGGGATGTATTCAAATTGGATTATGAATGATTTTAATAAATTGTAAAATATCCATGGATTATGTGAAATTTTATGATTGTTTTAAGTCTGCGCGCAGAGTTATATAAATTTCAATGTATTTTATCACCATGATTTTATAAGATTTTGAGAAATTGTTATAATCCATAATTTATTTGAAATCCGTCCTCCATTCTCTCATCTGCCATGGCTGTCTAGGTTTCATCCAGCGCGTGTGCCGCCGCCCATTGCTGACAATCAGATCTGTCAATTAGCGTTCTTCGTCAATTTTCAATCGCTTAGTTGCGATTCTTTGTTCGTAGCACAGCGTGTTCGTTGCTCTTTGACGGTCCACGTTTAGGAGTTCCTACGATGGAGAACTTCTTCTACTGAGTATGACGATGGTTTCTCATATTTTTTCAATTAGAAAATTAGTCAGAATGATTTTTTGCGGCTGAAGTTGAGCATGAATGAGCTTTGATTGAGTTTGACTTTTAATAGGCCAATAATGTAAGAATTCCTTAGGGAGAGCTTGAGCATAAAAATGGAGAAGAAACGGCCACAGTGAATGAGGTCGTTCAAAAAGTCTACTTTAAAATCCATGGGTGTAGCAAGAGATTTTGTTTGAGGATTTTTCATTAGAAAAAAGACTATGAAATCCATCAAAATCTATACTTCCTTCCGTCCCAGAAAGAATGCCACGTTTACTATTCTGGCCTCTCGATAACTTTTGTTTGTTTACTCGTTTTGGTTGACCATTTGATAAAATAAAATATTCTTGTCGCATCTTGTTTTGTAGAGCTTTTCATATACTTTTAAATGATGTAATTTTTATTTTTTATTACTCTACCAATTTGAAATTAAAGTGATTTTAAAAGAGATGATATTTTGCACGTCGTTCGAAGTGTTGCAAATAAATTGGGACGGAGGGAGTATATAATTAAAATCTTTTCAAATCTATGAATTGTTTAATAGCATTAGATTTTAATAGACTTCTTAAAGTCTGAATTGAATACATTTTGATTTTAAATGATTTTTTAAAATCTCAATTGAATACCTATTGACTTTTAAAATCCAAAAAAATCCTACAAAATCTAGATTGAATACAGCCCCTTTAGTTGACATTAATTTTGGCAAAGAGTAATTTTATTTAGAGAAGTTTGTAGTTGTTTTAGAGAACACGTTGTAGCATCATGCCTAGGTGGGCATACGGGTCAAGGAACCGGGATTCGGAACCGAACCGACATGTTCGGTCCCGGTTAGGGGCGGGTCCTCTTTTCAAATATTTATAACAGGCCGGGTCGGTCCAGTTCTTATATGTTTTAGGTTCGGTCTGGTTTTCCATTTTGAAATTGTCCAGGACCCGGGCCAGACCGCTTTTTAATACTCCGTAATATTATTAGTAATTACACCGAGAACAACGCCGTTACGAGTTACGCCCTTACCCCTCTTTGTCCTTATTTTGTCTTCATTTAGGCCTCTTTTTTGTGTTGGATGATTTAAAATTGACAATGGGGGTAGTACATTGTTGTGGACTAATGGTGAATGACCATGTATGTATTATTAATTTCTTATATCATTTTTTTTAAATATTAGTATCATGAGAGGTTTGGACCCGTTGGCCCGTGGAATTGACCCGTTTCAAACAAGTCGGGATAGGTCCAGTTTCAATTTTAAAATTTGAAAACCCGTTCTGGCCCGGATCATTTTAATAAAAACAAGCTCAGCCTGGTTTGTACAAATCTTGGCTCGGACCGGCCCGTGCCCACCCCTAATCATGCTTGTAACCTTACAAAGACCTGAAGCATTCACATTCCACCTTTCAAAAGACATTATTATTATATTCAAGTAAGATTCTTGGAAATATAGAAGTCTAATTTTCATATCAGAAGTTGTTGTGATCGAGCTAAAAGCATACGATTAATTAAGAGATAATTATTCATTGCATAAGAAGTTCTAGTTTAAGTAGAAGAAGGGAATAATAATAAGTTTAGGTTTGGAATCCTATTCCTAAGAAGAGTGCTAGAACTCTTACCTAGTCCTACGATGTTTGCAAGAAGTCCTTCATTTAACATCATCACCCCACCTCGGGCGTAAGTTACTACTAATACTAATGGGATTGTAGACTTGCCCCATAAACAAACACAAGTCTTTATTGCATACTTTGGCATCACTCATTGCGCCTTCAGAACTTCCCACTAGTCACCCATACCAATTTTTTTTTAAATCAAGCACGCTTAACTTTGGAGTTTCTAAGTTATGGACTTTCTAAAGCTAAGGTAGAGACATCTTGTTGGTATGAGTAGTACTATCAATCATTTTAAACTCTTTTCAACCCATCTTATGTCATCATATGGTTTTTACATTCACCCTCACTTAGGAATGTAACATCATGTTTTAGCGACATATATGTTTTGTCGGTACTCCTCTCTTTTTTAGCGACATCATTGGTCTGTCGCTATTACACTATTTTAGCGACAGTATATTTTATCTGTCGGTAATACTTTTACTGACGGAGTTTTTAGCGACAGCGTAGCGACAGACAAATATCTGTCGGTAAAAGCGAATAGCGACAGATATTCAAGCTTTAGCGACACATTGACCCCCTGTCGGTATTGCCTCCTTTTTTTGTAGTGACAGAGCTCGCTATCCTGCCACAGTCACAGGGTTTCTATAAACTACTTATAACACCTACCCTAGCCCCATACCAAGCAGAATTGATTACGCATAAGATTATAGACAGGCTCTAGAAACCAACACATGCAGGTATGTCCTGCACTTTGGCACACTAATTTGCGCCCTAAAAACTTTCAAGGGGTCACCATTTCTAATGTAATATCTTATGTTAATATGAAATGGAAAAAGTTCAAAAGGATTGATAGTACTGCTCATATCAAGAAGATGCATCTTCTTTTCCATATTCATCACTTAGAAACTCCAATGTTAATCATTCTTCACTTAACACATTTCTAGGATGGGGCCCTCTAGGAGTGCACAAATGAGGTCAAGTGCACTAATCGAAAAAGACTTGTGTTAGTTTGCGGGGGTAGTCTACAATTTTATTCTGAGCAGTAACTTTTGGTCCAGTGTGGGGTCAGGGTGTTATAAATAGTATCGGAGAAACCATGCATGTGTGACGGTCAAAAAGCTTAGTTCACCTTGTGGGGAAGATCAAGGGGCTTGAAAAGGGTCCAACAAAGATGTTGTATTCCTAAGTGGGGCTTGAGAAGGGTGCAACAAAGACGTCGTCCCCTAAGTGGGTGAGTGTAATATCCCATGTTAACATGGAATGGGAAGAACACAAAGGGAGATTGTAGTACTCAATTTCCAAATATTTTTAAAATATAGTGAAATTTGCACTAAATAGGACTAAAACATAAACCATTTCCCAATGTAGGACTTAAACTTTTTTATTTCCTAAATAGGACTTAATAATGACTAGTGAGAAGAATAATGTCCAAGTGATACTGGACATTTAGTTGAATAATGACTAATAGATAATGACCAATGGTCCTACATTGGGAAATAAAAACATATGGTCCTATATTGAGAAAGTCATTATGTTTTAGTCCTATTTAGGTAAATTACTCTAAAATATATTATAACATAATTTGGAAATTGAAGATGAAATTCGATGAAAGACACAATCTATGACATGACAATTACATTGTGTCAGAGATAGTTAAAAATGCAAGATTAAGATGCGGAGTATAAAATAAATATGTTATCTCAACAAATTAAAAGTGCTAGCTACGTTTAAGGACTATTTCAAAAATCATAGTTTTTTAAGAATGACTTAACAAATCTTATTTTACAAAGACAAGAATTATAAGGCATCTATTTTACAGGGACTAAACACATATTTAACCCTTTTAAATATTTATTTTGGATAACATTTGTGATGGCGAAGGCAATCACAAAATATCGTTGGCGTGCGCTTAGGTGTCTACGTGTCAAAACCATAATCGAACCTTGTGGTAGGTGTTACATTGTCATGTCCGGAATCGTCCATATACTAACATAGAATATGGGAGGGAGGCTAGATCAGTCACAAACTTTTTTGCGATGCCCAAAATGACATGGTCGTGCTCTATAACGGAACTGAATTTTTAAACTAGGTGTTATCACTATTTCTGTCCCAAATGCGTTTTTTTGTACTAAATATGACACTAAGGTGTGGTGTCAAAATAACCGTGAGCGGATGTTTAAATGCAATAAGCCAATAACATAAGATGAAAAGAGACCGTACGTTATTCTAAATTTAGGTGAAAGACATTTTATTGTTCACCATTAATGCAAGTAGTAACGCATATATAATATAATACTCCCTCCGTCCCCCATAGATCTTCCCAATAGCCCTTTTTCTTTGTCCACAATAGATCTTCTCATTTTATTTTTTAACAATTAAAATACCACAACTATCCCCACTTACTTTATTTATTACACCTCACCCACCTCATTTAATACACTCCACCCATTTTTCATTAAGGGTATTATGGTAAACTTTCACCTTTTTTCAACTCTCCTTAAAAACCACCAAAAGTCAAAATGAGAACATCTTAGGGGGACGGAGGGAGTATTAAACAATGAGTTAATTAATTACATGCCAACAAAATTTGTGTACCAAATGTAGGGTTGAATTGTAGAAGAAACCCCTATATACATGTTAGGCCACATACTCCTTAAAAGAAAATCCAAACTTCATGGCTTATCATACAAACATAAAATACAGACAATAACTATAAATAGCCTTGTGTGAGAAAGGCTAATCCTTCACGAGAACACAATTATAAAAACACAGAATAAATATTACAAGAGAATATTTATTAGAAAGTTATTGCATTAAAAAATGGCATCCACCCAGAAGTTGGTAGCTATATTGGTATTGTGTGTCCTCGTCCTCTCCGCCGTGCATCTTGACAAGGCGGAAGGTGCATCTGAGGTCTACAAGCAGTGCTTTGACAAGTGCCAAAATGATTGCATGAAGGAAGGCCGAGGCTACACCGATTGCGAGATGAAATGTGACACCGAGTGTTCCGCTATCGAGCGTAAAGGTATGTTTTGTATATATATATATTTGTATATGTATACTACCTCATCAAAAAAAGATAAAATAAATGTACTTGATTATCTATATATAGGTTTTAAAATGATTATTATTTATGTGAATGTTTTAATATTGCAGCTAATCTTCAATCATTGGAGGGTTGAAGGGTCATCTTATATCTGGACGGAGCAAGAAAACCTCATGAATGATCTATAATAAAACAATGTAGGGTATGATTAATAATAAAGGCATAGAAAAAGAATATGTATTCTATTTTATGGCCCATTGTATAGATCTTGCTTCAAAATGGAATAAAAAAATTTCCTTAATTTATTCCTTAATTATTACGAACTTATTTCAAATTTCCAAGAGAAATGTACGTATGTTGTATACCCATAATCAGTGTTGGGTTTATACTACGTCACCTTTTTCTTTTTTTATGCGTGTGGGTATTATATGAACATAAAGAAATCACCCTAAATAGAGAAAAATATACTACGTAGAAAAATTATCAAAATAGGAGTTCCATATTTTTATTTCAAAATAGAAGTTTGCATTGTAATAATGTGATATAGTGTAGATTAACATTTCACAATACTATTTGATATTATATAATGACTTAACTGACATTGTAACTCTTATTTTTGAGAATAAAAATATGGAACTCCTAAATTCATTATGTTTTCTATGTTTTTACACCTTGTTTAGTGTTTTTCCAATAAACATATGCAAAAAATCCTATAAAAACTAGCAAACATACACAAAGTACTCCACATACACGAGCAAGCCTGGGAGTATTGTAGATTTTTAGACTTGATCAAAATGCAAGGTATGCCGAATTTTGAGCTGGCTTGAGTATCAAGCCTAATAATGGAAACACAAACCCAACATACACGACAACCCTCATGCTTCGGGTTGGCTCGACTTGCATTAATAATACTTCGTATTTTTTTAAATAGTTAAAAAAAGAAAATTTTATTAAAACAAATAAAAGCAATGTCTTAATATATTAAATGGTAAATGCAAAACTTATGAAAAATATAATACACTATCAAATGAACTACATATATATGCAATGTGTTTTTGGTGATCTTGATATTTAAAAAATAAATATGAATGCGCAATGAATAAAAATATATTCATTGGATTAAATAAAGTTTTAATGCTCTCTTTTTATCATTAAAATTAGAAGAATATAAGTGTCACTATTACATATTAGGGCTTTAGCATCAACTATTTTAGACTTTTTACATTAGTTTTGTACCGATGCAAATACTAGTCAAGCAATTGCATCGGTTGTACAATAATTCGTGCAATTAGTCTTTGTTTTGCGCTAAAAAGGCTTTGGCTTTGGTTCTTCTCGAATAAGGAAAAACTTTTTTTGTTTAATTACAAAAATAAATAGGCTTTGGCGTTGGTTATTTTTGAAGAACCGATGCCAAATATATGTTCTTTTTTTAAATTAGGGGGGTGGCATCGGTTCTTATAAAATATAGTTGATGCCAAAGCCTTTTTTAATTAAAATAAAAAGATTTGGGAATCGGTTATTTGCATCGGTTATTCTAAATAACTGGTGCTAATACCCATTTTTATTTTTCGAAATTTAAAAAATATCAATGACATCAGTTCTTTGCATTAACCGACGTTGTTGAATGCATCGGTTGTTTCAATAACTGATGTAATTGAGGAAGTAATTTTTTATCCTTTTTTATTAGTGTGTGTTTATATAAAATGGAGGTGATTGATTTTAAGTCACCGACTATGAATGCACAAAGATCAATACTAAGGAAAATGACTATTCTCGAAATATATTATCTCTCATTCTTAGAATAGCTTGACCTTTACATGAGGTTTGATTTTTTATTTATATTCTGTATAAGACATTATACTTAATTAGTAACCGCTTGTCATCACTACAAGAAAACGTGAAAAAGATGACGGAAAATGGCAATGCATTGCATTTTGACGCTAATAACGACAGAAACAGTGACGGAATGTACTCGCCTACAAGTTTTAACGATAGATTTATAGGTTCATTGTTAAGTATACGCGGGAAGTAGTGCGAGCCCCATATAACGATGGAAACAAAGACGAATCGTTTTGTCGTCATCCTGATTTGACACCACAATCGCGGTGACTGTCATCAATTTCAGCTGCAGAGTCATTCTCCACTATCGGCTAGATCTCCTAACTAATTGTCTCTCGCCCACGTGTCCATGCCCAAGGCGCAAGCCCACTCCCTAGAGGGTAGCATATTGTAGATAACTCCATCAAATAGAACCCCTCTCGGCCGAAAGCCCATGAACACAAGAGGCATTCAATTAAAAGAGCATGTTAGCCCTATTCCATAATCCCACAAAATCGATACATCCATCATGAATAATAAGTATTATTTTTTTATTATAATTAAGGCAGAGATCTTTTGATATTGGTTGTCAATTCCATAATATGAAATAAGGCACGTACTTATGATGCATTATTCATAAAATTAATGATTTTTCCCCCCTTAACTCACTAGTCACCCATGCCCCCAACATCTTGCTACCCATAATCGATTTTTAGTGCATGTTTGATACAAAAAAAGAATGAAGGAAGGGCTTCGAGTGCCTTCAAACTCCAATTAGGTTTTAGGGTTTGATTATTATTCTATAAAGAGTGAGTGAAGTACATCCTCTATTTATAGGTTGGAGAGAAACCTCAATCCTACTAAAACTAGGTTTTCTATCCTGACGGTTCAAAGAAAAGCGACGAGGTAAAGAACAGGGGCGGACCCACATAGGATCATACGGGGTCAAGTGACCCCACGGAAATTTTAAATTTTTTTAGTATATATATATATAATTTTTTTAATATATACCTCGATTTAGTATATATGCCACGAAACGCAATATGCATTCACTTCCCGGCGCTGAAGGAGTGGAAATCTCCGTGGTTTTGATTCGTGTGGGCGGATCTGCGGACCTGTGTTCGAATCCGGATGGTGGTGGCTGACTATAAATTTTTTTTTAAAAGAAGAATGACATCAAAACGGCGTCGTTTGTTTTATTTTTTTTTCTTCCGATTTTTGCTTAAAGCAGTTCGACACTGCGACGCCTCCTCTTCTGCACTTCTGCACCAGTCCAGACCCAATTGCAAAATTCAAATTCGGAACTTGAGGCTGACCATCCCTTTGCCGACGGGCGACGGCAGACTCCAAAGCTCCGTCGACGCCCGACCGCCGCTGCCCGCTTGGAAGTTCGAACGGACGACGGCGACGAGGACCCACCAATTACTCGAAAACCAGGTTTTTTCTCTTAAATCTAATTATCTAAATTAGATATTTCTTTTTTTATTTGTAAATTGTGAAAATTTTAATTAATTTTTATAAATTTGTTATTTTGAATAGAAAAATAGATGATTGAATTCATTTATTTATTTTGTAAGATTTTGATTTATGAATATGTTAATATAATTAGGTATTTAGGTTAAGTACTTATTTTTTTAAGGTTATAATATTTTTAATTATTTAGCCATGAAGTTTGTGAAGAATGAGGTTCGAAACAAAATTTGTGACCAATGATTAAATGATTGTGTAGTGACATATATTGAAAGAGATGTCTTTGCTATTATTAGCAATGATAAAATAATAAATCATTTTCATAACATGAAAACTAGACGTTATCATTTGTAAGATTTATTTCACATTTGCAATGTAGAACTACTTTGAATTAGTATTTTCAATAATATATATGAACTTTAATGTTATGTATTGTAGAATATTGTTCATTTATTGTTAGAAGCGTGATTGTTGGATATAAATTTTATAAATTACGAGTTTACGACCCCATGGTATAAATGTTCTGGGTCCGCCCCTGGTAAAGAACCGTAAAGAAACCCTCGAATGAGCTTATAATTCCGCTCTCTAAAGAAAAATCTATTACGCGTAAATATAAAGGGATAAATAAATAATGTATAATTAGGTCTCACTTTAGAACATAGTCTCCATGCCATCCTGGAGCTTTCCTCGTGTGTTGCCATCTTCTTTGGCCGAGTCCCCCATTTTCCAAAACCCTAACCCATTTGGATTTTTCCTTGCTAATACTCCGTCCCCCAATCTGGTCCTCACCTGGCTCACTCGTATCATTCCCCTCCGCTTGAGATACCACCTTGTCCTCAAGGTGTCGTGTTGGGAAATGACGTAGAATTCTGTCGTACGGCTCCCACGTGGGATCACCACATCCCCCATCAGACCAATCCACGAGATATTGGTTCTCTGGCCTTCCTCGCACCAACACATGTCGAGTGGCAGGTATGCGCACAAGCTCGGACAGCGGCTGCCCATGCACAAACTCTTTCGGTAAAGCAATCTGGTCCCGGTTTGGTGAGCTCCCATAGTACGGCCGCAACATAGATACATGAAAGACTGGGTGAATCCTTGAGCCCTCCAGTAACTTCAGCCGATATGTTGTCTCCCCGATGTCTTCCAAAACTCAGAAGGGCCCATATATAGAACCTCTTAGCAAGCTTCTGCAACCTCAGTCGGACAACGAAGTGTTGTCAGTACGGCTATAATTTTAACAACACCAAGTCCCCTTCGTTGAACCTTAAATCCCATCGATGTCGGTTGGCAGCCAAGACCATCCGTTGCTGTGTTTACTTCAACTTTTCACATAGTCTCCGTAAGAGAGATTCCCTTTCGTGTAGAAAATGATCAACCTCTGGTACCTTGTTTTCCCCTTGGCGGTAGGGTAAGAAGGTTGGCGGTGGTCTACCATATAGGGCTTCAAATAGGGTTATTTGCAGACCCGCGTGTACACTGGTGTTAAGAGCGTATTCCTCCCATGGATGTAAGACAGTCCATCGTGTGGGTTTGTCTTGAGTGAACGCCCGTAAGCATTGCTCCACCGCTTGATTCATCACTTCCATTTGGCCATCCGTTTGGGGATGGAAAGCTGTGCTCATGGTCAAATTTGTTCCACTGGTCTTTAACGTCTCCCGCCATAAGTTGCTGAGGAACACTCGATCCCGATCCGACACAATTGTTTTTATGAACCCGTGAAGTTTAACCACGATGTCAATGAAGAGGTGTGCCGCCCAGTGTGCGTCAAATCCTGTAGGCATCACTACCAAATGTACTACTTTTGTTAGCCAATCCACCACCACCATGATTACGGTGAAGCCTCAAGACGGTGGTAAACCCACGATGAAATCCATTGATATGTCCTCCCAAACCTGATTCGGTACTGGCAGCGGCTTCAATAACCCTGCTGGCGGCTGTGTTGAGTAGTTGGTGGTTTGACAAGTGTGGCAATCATGGACGTACTCCTTTACCTCGATCCTTAGGTAAGGACAGTAAAAACATTGGGCGAGGCGGAGAAAGGTACGATGCACTCTTAGGTGTCTGACGAGGGGGTGTCATGATGTTCCCGTATGAGGTGGCTGCGTAGATCCGATGTGGAGCTCACGCATTGCCACCACTTGTATTAGAGCAGCCCGTCCACCACTGAATAAGGTTTGGGAAGCTTCCCCTGGCTATGCTCCACATGACGTGCCATTAAGTCGGTTTGGGTGCCATTTTCCTTGCGTAGCTCATCCATGAGATGCGGTACCAGCTTTGAAAGGGTGAGTAGGAGTTGTTCGTCGAGTGGCAGCTCACCTTTCCGCGAAAAGGCATCTGCCACTCTATTTAAAGCACCTGGTTTATATTCTATTTTGAACATGTATCCCAAGAGTTTCCGAACATAGAAGTGTTGGTCCGGAGTTTGAACCACCTGGTGGAGCAGTTCCCATAGGCTTTGATATTGGCGCCACCTCTTTAGCGCCTCAACAATCACATATAACTCCATGTGATAGGTCGAAGCCGTGATTTGCTTGGGGTTTAACTTCTTGCTAAAATAGGCTATTGGTTGCTCTTGCTGCAGGAGTACCACGCCCACGCCTGTTCCATACGCATTCGTCTTCACCACAAAACCCTCCATGAATTCTGGTAACCAGAGGATGGGCGTCGTGATCATAGCCTTCTTTAATTGCTCAATAGCAGATTCCGCCTTCTCCGACCATTTAAAAGCATCTTTCTTGAGCAAGTATGTCAAAGGTACTGCAATTTATGCATAGTGTCGGACGAACCATCTGTAATACCCCGTGAGCCCAAGGAACCCCCGTAGTTGCCTTAGGGTTGTGGGTCGCGACCATTGTTCCATGGTAGCTATTTTGGTGTTGTCGGCTTGCAAGACCTTGTTCCTCACAATTTCCCCCAAATATTCCACCTGTGACGTGCCGAAGGTACCCTTAGTACGTTTGACATACAAGTGACTATCCCTGAGGAGGGAGAAGACATTTCCCAGGTGCTGGTGATGTTCTTCCAGGGTCGGGCTATATACTAAAATGTCGTCGAAGAATACGATAACAAAGCGTCGTAAGTAAGGAGCGAACAACTGATTCATGCAAGCATGGAAGGTTGAAGAAGCGTTACTAAGAACGAAAGACATTACCAAAAATTCGTAGTGTCCCTCATGCGTTCGGAAGGTCGTCTTGTGTATGTCCTTGTCATTCATTTTGATTTGGTGATAAACTGACTATAGATCCAATTTTTAAAACACACGTGCCCTCCCTAGCTCATCAAACAACTCGTCGGCCATTGGAATGGGGAAGTGATCTGGGACCATTACTGTATTTAAAGCCCGATAGTCCACAAAGAACTGATAAGTCCCATCCTTCTTTCGTACAAGAAGTATAGGTGAGGAGAAAAGACTCTGACTAGGCCATATGAGACCCTGGTCCAGCATCTGTTTCACCTCTCTCTCAATTTATACCTTTTGAAAATGAGGATACTGATATGCCCGCACGCTCACCGCGCCACTTCGAACTGCAAGAACATTCTATGTTCGGTGGTTCGGTGCGGTGGCAGTCCTTGGGGCTCCTTGAACACATCGTCAAAATAATATAAGAGCTCCACCAACTCCCTCGGTAGCTCGGCCTCTCCCATGTCGGGCTGCTCGTCCGCCGCTGTCCATGCCTAGACAACAATGAGGATGACACTGCCACCAACTTCCTGTTTTGCATGCAGGGCTCTTAGATGGTGCAATCTAGGTCTTCGGTTTGGGAGCCGGGGTATGGCCATGCAACATGACCTGCTGCTCGCCCCATGTGAACTCCATAGTAACCTTGTCGTAGTTGTGCAAGACGCGTCCCAACAACCTAAGCCATTGAACTCCGAGGACCATATCATGCCGATGAATTTGAAGAACGTATAGATCCACTGTGAAAGGTGTTCCCTGTAGTTCCAACAAAACATTCCGACATTGTTGGCTGCAACATAATGTATCTCCATTGCCCATGTACACCCGAAAGGTGGACACCGCTTTTACGCTCAAGCCCAATTTCTCCACTGCCCGGGGGTGTACAAAATTGTGGGTGCTTCCCCCATTAATAAGGACGTCCAACCCCTTCTATCCTACGCGTCCCGTTAGCTGTAAGGAGCGGGGTGTGGTGAGACCCGCTAGGCTATTGAGGCTTGATATGTCAGCCACCACTTCTAGCTCTTCCTCTAGGTCACCGCCTTCCACTTCTGCTTCGTCGTCCCCCATGTTCAGAATAAATCTCCTACACTTATGCCCTTTATGACACTTTTGGTCACAATTTTTGCAGAGTCCTTTAGCATCCTTCTCTATCCGTTCAGCACAGGTGAGACGCTTGATTGGGGTTGTCGCGATGGATTCGTGACCTTTTGAATGGGGCTTGTTCCCACTACCCGATTGGGTTGGTTTGGCTACCGACCCCACAGACCCCTCAGTCATAGTGCGGCTAAGGTTGCTGCAGTTAGGGTTGGCCCCCCACTACAAACTCTTAATTCCCACCGGCTGAACAATGGCCTAATTTTTTGCTTCCAACTCTCTTGCCAATGCGAATGACTCTCACAATGTGGGAGGCCTCAAGAANGTCACCGCCTTCCTCTTCTGCTTCGTCGTCCCCCATGTTCAGAATAAATCTCCTACACTTATGCCCTTTATGACACTTTTGGTCACAATTTTTGCAGAGTCCTTTAGCATCCTTCTCTATCCGTTCAGCACAGGTGAGACGCTTGATTGGAGTTGTCGCGATGGATTCGTGACCTTTTGAATGGGGCTTGTTCCCACTACCCGATTGGGTTGGTTTGGCTACCGACCCCACAGACCCCTCAGTCATAGTGCGGCTAAGGTTGCTGCAGTTAGGGTTGGCCCCCCACTACAAACTCTTAATTCCCACCGGCTGAACAATGGCCTAATTTTTTGCTTCCAACTCTCTTGCCAATGCGAATGACTCTCACAATGTGGGAGGCCTCAAGAAGCTGATCTCATGCTGAAGATGGTTCTTCAGGCCCGCATGGAAAAACGATTGGAGGTAGGGTTCGGGGACATCCGTGATGTGGGTAAGGATTTTGATAAGTCGGATTTGGGTTAGTATTTTAATTCTCTTTTCTACATTTTTAATATTTTTATTGTTTAATTTTCATTTGTTTAGCTTAGTTTTATTTTAATTTCTATTTTTACAAACTTTTTATTTTGTTTCATATATAGTAGTTTTAAATCATTTTTTTTTATTTTTTCCTAACCCAAACTATCAAAAATCTTATTTTGTGGAAAAAAAGTGTAGCAAAAGGGTCATATTGAAGTTCAAGTTGGAAAGAATAAATTAAATTTGGGCCAGAGCCCAAACCTATTATTAAATAAACAAAAAAAGGGGCAAGGCTTCTCCCCCATTCCCATTTTACGACAAAGAAGAAAGAAAAAAAGGCGGTATACGCCTCCTTCGATTGAAACCAGCGACTCCTTTGGCGGAAGGCGTTCAAGAGGAGCGACTGATTCAAATTAATGAGTAACTGACGGACGCCTTCAATGCTTCAATTCAACACGCTCCAACGGAAAAAAAGATTCTCCGGGCCATAAATTGAGCTCGGAAATGGAGAAGCAGAGGAGAGCGGGGGGAAGACGAACCACAGTAGCTCCAACATTCAAATTCTTCATCCTCATCTTTTAGGTACCCAAATAAAATGGCTTCCGAAATTAATCGGAAGTCATCCTTGTTTTTTTATCCCTCTCTTGTAGATTTCTTTGTTAAACTGTTTTTTTAATCTATGTTTTACGCCAAAAAATGTACACCATTTATACACCACAGTTATGCACAAACATTTTGATTTTGATGGTTTACACCGACACAAGTGTTGGTGCGTTAACAAAAATTTACATGGACACAAAGTGTTGGTGCACTAACAAAAATTAGTTTTACACCAACACAAAATGTTGGTGCAAACCTTCGGGTACAAATTGGGGTATAAATATTGGGGTACACATAGCTTAATCCATGTTTTTATTTGTAAGCTTGTTCATTTAAAAAAATTGAAATTAAAAAAATGGTTTTTGTTCATCTTTTTGTATGTTCTTTGGATTTTATACTAAATCCTTATGAATGAGAATGAATTCTTACGGGTTTTCTTCAAATTTTGCACAAATTGATGTTAAATTAGTTGAATTATAAATTTTATTTCATTTTATTTCGTAAGTAGGTTGGTATGTCGAATTTGGTTTTCATTGAAGCAATTTTAGTTCCATATTATAGTTAAATGATTCTCGGATTCATACGTGATTCTTTGTTGTGACTTGAGTTTGTAAAAGTTTAAGGTTTATGGACTTCTTAGCCCCATAAGTTAGACGTTTTCTTTAAGATTCGTTATAGAGTGATTGTTTATGTCTTCATGTTCTTGTTTGTTATTTTCATAAAAATTGGGATTGTTTAAGCGCAATAAACAACTTTTGATTTAATGAAAATATGTATTGTTCTCTTATGTGAATAGACTAGAATTCTTATGCTTGAGTTGTTCAAGGAAACCTGTAAAATATTTTCATCATTAGACATTAAAGTTTATTAAAGTGTATAAAATGTTCTTCATGGATAAATTATGCATGTGAGTTAGAATGAAATAAAGATTCGCTCTTTTATAAACTTTTTCGTCTTTTGAAATCATTGTTTGAACGCTTGAGGTGAGTTTGGTTTCAAAGTGATCAAAAAGGCCTTTGAATTACATGGCTCTAGGCCTTATAGAGAGTTGACGATCCTTTATATGTGGTCAAGGATATGATTCAACTGGATCCTTTGAATTATTTTCTATTCTTAAGTGCGTAAGTTAAATAATATATTTTCTACGTGCCTATTGTACGTATAATGCTTGACTTATGTGTTTGTTCTCTTTTTGTTTTGTTTCGGATTCTTGGTGGTGTTCCATGGGTTTTCTAAATTGGAGAAGTTGAGTATCTTTTGAGATTGTTTCTCCCATTTTATCAAAAAAAAAAAAGAAAAATATAAAAAACCAAACAAATACTCCCTCCGTCCCTGAAAACCTTTCTCCTTTCTTTTTTCATCCGTCCCAAAAAACACTTTTTTTTCTATTAAAAAGTCACTTTTATCCCTTACTTTTTCATACCCTACATATCACATCATACCTTTTTACTTATAATCTACCTATCAAATCTTACTTTCATCCATCACATCAAAGGACATTTTTGGAAATTCAATACCAAAATATACTCCCTTAAATCTCTTCAAAAAACAAAACATCCCATGTTTTATGGGACGGAGGAAGTATTTACTTTTTATTCAACCCGCCTCCCCCTTGTTATGTTTAGGTTATAGTATAAGTTGATGTTTATAAGTTGTTTTAAATATAAATGTTTATATTTCTTTATACTTAAGTATGTGTTTCGTGTTTTGTAAGTTATATTATAAGTTCTTTGTTTATGTAAGTTATTTATAAGTTCTTATATTTATTTAGTTATATAAGTTTTATTTTAAGTTTTATAAGTTTTATCATATGTGGAGTAGTTAGTTTTATTATTATTTTGTGACAACGTGTTTGCTTGCTAAATTGATTTTAAAAAGATCCGTCTTTCTCCGTGGGATCGACCCTTACTTCCACTAGCTATACTTTTTATTTGATTATATCTTGGGGGTTAGCTATGGATTATAAATTTTTAATTTATTTTGAACCACACGACGGGTCTCCAACAGATTTTTTCGAATGACGCCTGGTACTCCATGATGACTCCTACTTGTCAGACACGAACTGATTGTCCGACATAGTCGACGTAATGTAGTGGGCCAAATCGGAGTTTGAATTTACGGACAAAGCTGTCCTAGTTGTCGATCAACCCGTAGTTCCTTCGCCATCGATATCAGTCCGCAGGCTGTCCCTCTAACATCATGGTTACACAGCGTAACCTATCTACTGATGGGCCGATACCCAACGAGCAGCCCAAACACCATACCCGGAAGCCGCTGGGTCACTAGAGCCAAGGTGCATTAACTCTGGAGAAGTTGGGCCCGGGCCAATCAAACAAAGAAGACAGCTGGAAGAGTCAATCCGTAAGAGGAGATTCAGCGAAAGGTGGGTACGTAGCCGAAGAAAGTGGATCGCGCCATTGACAGATTAGTCTCCTTTGATTATGAACTACCTTAATTACTCAAGAAACTATGTATAAATAGAGAGGACCTGGATGGGGATCCTCAAGCTGAATCAAGCTAATAAAACCTATAATTCTCGAGTTCTTGTTCTTGATAATTTCTTTCGATCTACTTTTCTGAATCGGATCATTTGGTGAATTTATTGTCCATCACTATCCTCTGGCGATGTCTCGTAATAAGCGAAGTATTCCTTCACCTGATAAAGCTAACGCAGCGGCTCTGAGCCTTCGCTTTTAAGCGTCTCCAACTGGGGTTTTGGCGCCTGAAAACCACCCCCCTTGTAACCCTCGTGATTCTCCGGGGGTCGCCCCATCCTACCTCCACCTCCCGCCTGGATGCCGGTGATAGTCATCAGGATGGCGGCCAACGCGGTGTCAAGTCGTTCGAACCAGAATTTGAGGTCCCTTTTCCTCTGCACCATGGCGTACGTCCCATCTCGTGAACCCTATGTCGAGCTCGATCGTGGTAGACGATGCTTCTGTCATGTCTCTCAACGAGAGCACCTTGATATGAAAAAAGAACGAAGGGTTTCGAGTGCCTTCGAACTCCAATTAGGTTTAGGGTTTGATTATTATTCCATAAAAAATGCGTGAAGTACATCCTGTATTTATAGGTTGGAGAGAAACCCCAATCCTACTAAAACTAGGTTTTTTATCCTGACGGTTCAAAGAAAAGCGACGAGGTAAAAAAACCGTAAAGAAACCTCAATGAGCTTATAATTCCGCTCTCCTTAGAAAAATCTATTACACAAAAAAAACCATCCCATTGCATTTCTGATTTCTCACGTCAAAAGTCAATCTCATGAGGCACAAATTAAATACTCCCTCCGTCCCGTGAAACATGGGACTTTTGCTTTTTATGAGTGATTTAAGGGTAGTGTATTTTGGTATTGAATTTCCAAAAATGTCCTTTGATGTGATGGGTAAAAGTATGATTTGATGGATAGATTATTAGTAAAAAGGTATGATGTGATAGGTAGGGTATGCAAAAGTAAAGGGTAAAAGTGACTTTTTAATAGAAATGAGAAGTGTTTTGTGGGACGGATGAAAAAAAAGGAGAAAGGTTTTATGGGACGGAGGGAGTATATATATTCCTAAACATTATTGCAAATACTCAATGACAAAGGTATGTGGTGGCTAGTATTCAAATTTTCAAAATAACTAAACATTATTGTTACATGGAATATTCAAGGTGATATGTGTAGTTACATGCACGGATGCTGCGTGCGTGCTCATAATGATACAAACGATTTATAAATTCAACAAAGGAGCATTAAAAATATTGGAGAAAGAAATATGCACGAAAATAGGAAAGATGCTTGTGCAGCGGGAGATGAATTAGCCTTAAAATCAGTTTGTGAGGGATTGAGTATTGGTGAAGACGACGACGTTCTCGGAGGTTGCGTAGGTGCTTCAGTATTTGGCGGCGGCGGCGGAAAGGATACCGAAGGTGGAGGTGATTCAAAGGCTGGCGGCGATGCTGATGCTGCTGGAACTGCAACCAAATCATTTGAAACTAATTACCGAGTATAATACTCCCTCCGTCCCTTTGACTTTTTGAAAATTAAGGGAGAGATATTTTGGTATTGACTATCCAAAAATACCCTTGATGTGATGGGTAAAAGTAGGATGTGATGGGTAGATTATTAGAGAAAAGGTATGATGTGATATGTAGGGTATGAAAAAGTAAGGGGTAAAAGTGGTTTTTTAGTAGAAATGTAACGGACTTTACGGGACGCAGTTTTTTCTAAAGGTAACAAACTTTTTGGGACGGAGGGAGTAATTAAGACACCCACAGACCCACTATTATCTTTTTTTAGTACCACCCATGCTTTATTTAATGGATAATTTACCTAAATAGAACTATAATATAATTACTTTATCAAAATACGACCATATATTTTCATTTCTCAATGTAGGACCATTAGTCATTATCTATTAGTAATTATTCAACTAAATATCCAACATCACTTGGACATTATTCTTCTCACTAGTCATTATTAAGTCCTATTTAATAAATAAAAAATTTTAAGTCCTGCATTGGAAAATAACTTATGTTCTAGTCATATTTAGTGCAAATTTCACTTATTTAATTTGGCCGAATGAGTTGATTGATGAAATGAGTAAGAAGTACAAAAATTAGGGGTGACGTGAAATTCGTTCCCGTTGGACCGTTCTGAAAAATCCCGGATCAGTTGTGTAATTGTACCGATATATTGGGACACTTTTTTTTCCCAAACCCATTCCATCCCAATATCAAATGGGACATGAGCGGGACAGCTTAAATTTATACCGATCCGTCCCGTTTCATCTACTAATATATAATACTAATTATAGTCCAAAATCCAAATACACTCATTCTTTAATTAATTAGTTATTTAACTAAGTTAACTTCATAGGTCATCTCCAATGGGATGCTCAAGTGAGATGCCTAGATGAGAGAGAATGAAATGTTAAGAGATGCTACCATTGTAGGTAGATGCTCAATAAAGATGCCCAATGAAGAAAGAAAAGGGAAGATGCTAGGTTGAGCACCGATGTTCCAACTTGAAATTACTACTTCCTTTAATTACTTTAATATAGTGCTCCAATAGTTTATGTGTCATGTGTCATTTTTATTATTTATTTATTTATTTCTTTCAATACACTTCTTTAATCCATTTTATCTTGTAATTTTTATATTAAAAAATTATAGAAATTATATATTAATAATCTATATGTTAAGACAAATTAAACAAGATCACACATGACTATATTTAGACTTACACATTGAGAGAATTTGATAAGTCAAAGTGCTTAGATGAGCAGTTCCAAAATTCAAAACTGGACGAATACTCCGGGACGGAGGGAGTAGCTTTTTCTTAGAATTAGATGGCAATTTTATCGTGTTCCAATTGCAATGACTTTTTAAAAAAAAAATTATTTTCCTATTCAGTATGACTATTGAGTGTTTTAATATAATTATACAAACCAATTGAGTATTGAGTGTTTTAATATAATTATAGAAACCAATTGAGTGTTTTAAAATAATTACACAAACAAACTGAGTGTTTTAAAATATAGTTTTTTTCATTTATTACCGTGGTGTGTTGTTAGCATTGTATTAATAAAAACTTTATTTATTTAATACTCCCTCCATACCTAAATATTTACACACTATTTAAAAATTGCAAGAACTTTTATTTATTTGTTTGTTTTTCTAGATTATTTGATTAAATAAAATATTCTTTTCACATCTTGTTTTATAGAACTTTTAATGTACTTTTTAAATATATAAATTTTATTTTTTATTTATATACCAATTTTTAAATAAAAAATTAAAGATTATTTTATTTATTTGGAAGTAGGACCCACTAAAATATGTAATACTCCCTCCGTCCCTAATTTGATTACAATTTTTTTCTCTCTCCTCTCGATAAATTTTGTTTGTTTACGTGATTTCATCAAATATTTGATAAAATAAAATATTCTTGTCACCTCTTATTTTGTAGAACTTTTGACGTAGTTTTTTAATATGTAATTTTTATAACTTATTGATATACCAATTTGTAAATAAAATAATTTCAAAAAGTAGAAAATTTTATTCCATAACCCGCAATTTGTAATCAAATTGGGGATGGAGGGAGTAGAACAAATGTTTAGACATCTAAATGAGATGCCACCATTGGACGAGTTGGATGTTAAGAGAGATGTTAGAATAACATCTTTGAAATGGGGCCCACATTTGGACATCTAATAAGAGATGCTACCACATTTGGACCAGTTCCACTCATTGTTTTTTGTTGGATGATTAGATGTTTCTTTTTTTGAATGAAATGTCACCCTCTGATATCCTCCTTCTTATATTTGCAATTAGGACAAAATAGGACGACCCGAATCCGTCCCGATTTATTTCAATCCCGAATTTTATGGGACAAACCGGGATAAGATTGTAATCCGAACTGTCCCAGACCGTTTATATATAACGAGACAAGACGTGGGACAACCTAAAATCCGGACCGTCTCGATCCGTACCCACCCCTAGCAAAATTAAAAGATTGAATATATATATTAAAATAGGAGTTTCATGTTTTTATTTTTGAAATAGAAGTTAAAATGCATATACAGTATCAATCATGATCATATACATTACCAAAAGCTCTTGTGAAAGATCCATACAGTGTGTTACATTACCATAATGCAAACTTCTATTCGAAAGATTAAAATATGGAGTTCTTATTTTTTACATTCTCTCTGTTTTACTCACATTTAGGATGATTTCATAAAAAAGTTTTCTATAATTTGATTTGTTTCTCAATTTCATACGTACTTTGATTTCAATTTATGAAAGTTATATTCAATTATAATGTAAAACTAATGAAGAGTATAATTGAAATAATTTTAAGATTTAGTTTTAATTTGGTTTATCAAAATCTTATAAAATTTTACAATATAAAATTGTACTCCGTATTCATTAGTGGTCGGAGTATATAAAAGGTTGACTAAAAAAACAAAATATAAAAATGTTTTTTTGAGACGGATAAGACACATACTTCCTCCGTCCCTGAAAACATGGAAGATTTTGATTTTAAAAAAATTTAAGAGGAGTGTATTTTCTTTTTGAATTTCTAAAAATATCCTTGCATGTGATGTGCAAGAATAGGATTTGATCTGTAGATTAATAGTAAATAGATGTTATGTGATAGGTAGGTTAAGAATTAGTAGGGGTAAAAGTGATATTTTAGCAGAAATGAGAAAAGTGTTTTGGAACGGATGAAAAAAGAAAAAAAAGGTTTTCAGGAAAGGAGTATAAAGCAAGAGTATAAAGCAAGAGTTATTATGAGCCGACATGAAAATCTTTTATTTTTTAAAAAGGCACAATCAATCTATGGTATTTGATGGATATCGGGTCTGGTAGACCCGAATCCAGGCCCAAATAAAGGCCTGTAATAACCCAAAAGGTGTAAAGACAGATGGAGATAATGGGCCGAGCCCATTAGTGCGCATATGACAGCTAGAGAAAGACGGCCCAGTCATGGGATAAATTAAGGTGACCCAATCCGAGAAGGGAGTGGGACCCGTGGCCCACGTCATTGGGTCATAGACGGAGTGGGAAGAGATCGAGATCGGAAAAGAGGGAATCACAACCCCATGATCTCCATAATCCTTTCCATTTTGTATTATATTATTAGAGAGACTATAAAAAGGGAGAGAACTCGCCATTGTAAAGCATGAGACAATTCAATACTCAATAAAAGAATATTATCAAGTGGTTATATCTTCTTGATTCATATTACGTTCTTGGTCTGCCATCTGATCGGGTTAATCCCATCATTGGTGCTCTCATTGAGAGAAATACTGTGAGATAAGGCTGTGAGATTATGGCCGAACGAAGGACGAGACGTAACCCTGCTGCTTCCGCCCAGTCGACGGTGAGGAGTGACAACTCTGAACAGGGTATGATCGTTCCTGTCAATGGGTTGGAAACGGCACTAAATAATGTGGCTAACATGATGGCCAACATTATGGAGCGATTGGATAAGGCTCTTCCAGGTCCATGCGGTACCCGGGACATCCCTGCCGGGCAACCCCGCCAGGTCCTGCGTACTGCGAGTTCTCCTATCCTCCAGGAGCTCCATGATCCGGAGGAAGTTGAAAGGGAGAGGCAAGCCATTGACAGACGCCGGGCGGAGGAATTGGCCCGGAATAACAAGGTGAATGAAGGCCGGGCTAAGGATGCAAGCCGGATCTTCGGCGATGGGAACGAGAACCCGCAGGCATCTGTCTTTGAAAGGATATCTCGCCAGAAAGCTCACGTTAGTGAGAGGCTGGGGAAGAACCCGGAAAAGGCACCCCAGGGTTGGATACGACCCCAGGCCAGCCAGGTGGCCTCTTCCAATCGCGAACCCCGGCAGCAAAACGGCCGTGGCGCGAGCCAAGTGCTGGTCCGGTCATTGAGGAATCTGGAGGAGGACGAGGTTCAAAGCCAAGCCAGGGTCCCAGCACCACGGCGTCTGGGCCGCCGGTGCCGGAAGCTGGTGAATTCCAAGATCTAAGGCAGCAGATCCAGGAGATGCAGAGGAAGATAAACAAGGGTCGAGTATTCACTACCCGTACGAATACTCCCTTAGCCCAGGAGATCTTTGCGGAACCATATCCGCAGGGATTCAAAATGTCGTTTGTTAAGCGTTATGATGGGGAGTCAGACCTCCAGGAACACATAAACAGTTATGTCCAAGTGATGATTGCCGTAGACGCCAGGGACGCACTCATGTGCCGGTGCTTCTTGCAGACAGTTGACAGCAAGGTCGCGGATTGGGTCAACCATATCCCTGCCAGATCGATCCGGACATGGGATGAATTGGGACTACGGTTCCTAGAGCATTTCGCCGCGAACTGCCTTCCCAAAAAGCATTTCACTCACTTGGCTTCGGTGCGATAGAAGCATGGAGAATCCTTGAAGAATTTCCTTATCCGATGGAGGAAAGAGTCCAGGGAGGTTGAAGGAACTGATGATAAATCCAGGTTGGCTATGTTCATAGCGGCATTACAGGATGGACTCCTTCACACCGATCTTACTACTCATCCCCCAGATACCTTCGAAGAAGCAATGGTCCGGGCGGGGAGGTATGTGACCCTGGAAGAAAGGAAGGAGGAGAAGAAAGAGAAGACTCCTAAAGAAGAAGAGAAGACGGGAAATAAGAAGCCGTTCAAGAATAAGAAGCAGGGCTTCCCAGATGGCCCAAAGGGCGCAAGTACTGGGACCTCGGAGAAGCATAAATCTACCAATCCAGTCTTCACATTGCCTGTGGCTGAGGTCATGGCCCACGCTGCACAGCAGGGACTCATGGCTTACCCAACCTATTCTCAGAAGGTCTGCAATGTGGAAGGCACTGGAAAATGGTGTGCTTACCATCGCAAGAATGATCACAACACGGAAGATTGCTATACTCTGAAGAATGAGATGGCAAGGCTAATCCGCCGGGGTTATCTAAAGAAATTCGTGCAAGATGGTGATGTGGGAAATCCCGGGAATGCTCAGAATGGAAAGCGCAGAGATAAAGAAGTGGCCCAGGCTGAGGCCCGGGAGAAACGCCACATTGGGCTTGAAGACGAAGAGGAGGATTCGGAACCCGCACCGCATCGCCAGAAGAGACACCACGGGTGTAACTTCATCATTGGAGGAAATACTGGCGGAGACTCAGCCACAAGCCGGAAGAAGTGGGCTAACGCGGCGATGGTCAACAAGGTGCTGGTCATAGAAGGTAAGAAGCTGAAAACCAAGCCAATTGTATTTTCTAATGCTAATCTCCCAGAAACAGGGGTCCCCCATAGGGATGCCCTAGTGATTACTATTGATATAATGGACTTACTGATCCACAAAACCCTTGTGGATACGGGAAGCTTCGTTAATATCATGTATATGGATACGTACAAGGCTCTTGGTTTGACAAGGGATGAATTATCACCCATCAAGACTCCACTAACCGGGTTCACCGGTGACTCTATTGAACCGGAGGGGGTGATAACCCTCCCGGTTGAGATAGGGGATACTAAGGCTACCCGGAAGTTGGACATGGAGTTTGTTGTGGTGGGGATAATCTCCAACACAAACATTATCCTGGGCAGACCCGGATTGGAAGATTTGGAGTGTGTCATCTCGCCTCGTCACCTGTGCATAAAATTCCCAACCCCCCACGGAGTTGGAATTTCCAGGGGATCTCAGAGAGTGTCCCAGGCATGGTATTTGAAGGCAACCAAACAGCCGGTCAAGTACGATACCCAAGTGGGAGAGGTGACTGCGCAGCTCCTGAGGGCTGAGAAAAACGTCCCAGAGTAGAAGTTGCTGGCGACATTGAAGAAGTGGAATTGGAGCCAGGCACGCCGGGAAGGTTGGTCAGGATTGGCAAGGGCTTGGGGGCTGAACTCAGATCACGAGTGATTTCAGTCCTTAGAAGGTTCAGGAGGGTCTTTGCAGGGAGTCCAGCTGATATGCCAGGGCTGGATCACAAGATTGCAGTTCATCGCCTAAATGTCCTGCGGGATGCTAAACCAGTGAAGCAGAAACGGAGGCATTTGTCGCAGGAAAGAAGAGATTTCGTGAAGAAGGAGGTAGCAAGCATCGGGCACATCCGGGAGGTACAGTACCCGGATTGATTGGAAAATGTAGTACTGGCGCCTAAGCCCCCTTCGTGGAGGATGTGCGTCGACTACACAGACTTGAACAAGGCATGTCCCATGGATCCGTTTCCTCTCCCCAACATTGATCAGATGGTGGATGAGACTGCCGGGTCAGAGTTAATGAGCTTCATGGACGCTTTCAGTGGCTACCATCAGATTCGGATGCATCCGGCCGATGCTGAAAAGACAAGTTTTATGACCCCAAAAAGGCTGTACTGTTACTTGGTGATGGCCTTTGGGCTGAGAAATTCCGGGGCAACATATACCCGGATGGTTTCTCAGGTGTTCAAGGCTGTCTTAGGGCGGACCATGGAAGCATATGTTGATGATATGATTGTCAAGTCCAAAGAGGCCTGAGACCATGTCCGGGACCTTGAGGAGGTCTTTGAAATCATGGTCAAAGTAAATCTGAGAATGAACCCGAAGAAATGTACTTTTGCTGTTCAGGGTGGGAAATTCCTTGGGCACATGGTTAGCCGGAAAGGAATTGAGGCAAACCCGGAGAAAGTAAGAGCCATTATGGAGATGGAACCCTCGAAGACAGCAAAGGAAGTTCAGTGGCTAACAGGGAGATTGGCGGCCTTGAATCGTTTCCTTTCAAAGCTGGCAGAGAAGGCGCACCCATTCTTTGCGGTGATCAAGAAGAGAGCGGCCTTCCAATGGGCACAGGAATGCCAAGAAGCATTCGAAGAACTAAAGAGATATCTCTCAAGCCCACCGGTTTTGTCTAAACCGGAACTTGGAGATGTTTTGACTCTATACTTGGCAATTGCAGATTGTGCTATAAGTACTGTGATCGTAAGGGAAGAGCACGGGGCCCAACATCCGGTCTACTACATCAGCAAAACCCTGAGAGATGCGGAGTTAAGGTATTCCCGTCCGGAAAAAGCCATGTTGGCGGTCTTCTGGACAGCGAAGAGATTAACTCCGTACTTTCAGGCTCACCGGATTGTTGTGCTCACGAATGAGCCTTTGGCGTCACATACCCGAAGCCCCGCGGCATCTGCCCGGATGACCAAGTGGGCAGTCTTCATCAGTCAGTATAACGTGGAGTTCAGGCCGCGCCCATCCATCAAGGGGCAAGCACTCGCCGACTTTCAAGTTGAGTGCACCGCTAGAGAAATGACAAGAGCCCAGGTTGAAACCCAGGTGGAAAAGGACTGGTGGGTAATGAGCATTGATGGATCTTTTGGGTCTCGATCTTGCGGAGCAGGGATCGTCTTGATCACCCCAGAAAAATTCCGGATTTATTACGCCATCAGATTTCAGTTCCGCGTATCTAACAATGAAGCTGAATATGAGGCCCTAATCAACGGATTGAAGATTCTTAGTAAGATGGGAGTGTCCAGGGGTCAGGTTTACAGCGACTCCCGATTAGTGGTGGGACAAATCACAGGGGAGTTTGAAGCAAAGGAAGAAAGGATGAAGAGGTATCAGGACTTGTCTTTAGAGATGTTGGAGAGGTTTGAGTTTAAGCTTGAACATATACCCCGGGCCCAGAACGCAGAGGCCGATGTTCTATCCAAGCTTAGCGCAGAGTCACCGGAATACATAAGCAAATTAGCAACCGTCGAGGAACTGGTAACCCCGAGTCTTAACAGCAATAAGGTGATCTGGGTATCAGCTGATCCCCCGGAATGGCTGGACGGGTTGGCCAAATACATTGAGGACGGTGAAGCCCCGGAAAATCCCGAAGAAGCACGTCTGTTGCGAATGAGGGCACCTACCTACAAGGTACAGGATGGAGTCCTCTATAAGCGATCTTACAACGGTGTTTTACTCCGTTGCCTCAGGGCAGCAGAGGAAAAGGCACTAATGGAAGAAATACATGAAGGAGTATGTGCTGCACATCAGGGTCCTTACTCCATTTCCAGAAGGGCTATTATCCAGGGATACTTCTGGCCAATGATGAGGAAGGATTGCGAAGAGTATGTACGCAAGTACCCGACCTGCCAACAATTCCAGAATATACCCGGGAGGCCAGCCACAAATTACACGCCCATCAGCTCTGTGATTCCCTTCTCAAGATGGGGGATTGATATTGTGGGAGCCCTGCCGAAAGGAGCTGGGCAGGCAAGGTGGATTGTGGTGGCGATAGACTATTTCACGAAGTGGGTAGAAGCTGAGCCACTTGCCGGGATTACCGGAAGGCAGATGATCGACTTCGTCGGAATGAATATACTCTGCAGGTTTGGGGTCCCGAGACAGATCATATCTGACAATGGAACCCAGTTTGAGGAAGCAGAGTTTCAAGACTTCCTCAAAACTTGGGGAATTCAGCACACAAAGGTGTCTGTTGCGTACCCTCAGGCTAATGGACAAGTGGAGAACGTCAACAGAACAATCATAGACGGAATAAAGAAGAAGCTACTTTCAGAAGGAAGCAAATGGGTAGATGAACTACCCAGAATCCTGTGGACATATAGGACGACTCCAAGGAGAGCCACGGGTGACACTCCTTTCGGCTTAGCTTATGGTTTTGAAGCCCGGGCTCCCGCTGAGGTAGTAATCCCCACCAGGAGAGAAATGGAATATGACCCGGAGGTGAACGAACAGAATCAGGCCGTAGAGCTGAATTTCGTAGAAGAACGAAGGGATGAAGCACAGATCCGGGCAGAGAATTATCGTCGCCAGGTGAAATCTTACTTTGATAGCAAGGTGAAACCAAGGGCGTTCCAGGTGGGGGATTACGTTCTGAGGAAACGAGAGAAAAGTCAACCAACTAAGGGTGGGAAACTGGCTAAGAAGTATGAAGGACCTTATATCATCAAGGCCGTTGTTCGCCCAGGTACCTACAAGTTGGTGACTCCCAAGGGGAAAGAAATTGATAGGACATGGAATGTACAGCACTTGGTCAAATTTTATCAGTGAAATCATTTTGTAAAAACGCTCTATTTTTAATTTAAGATGTTTGTTTCAGTAAAATTTTTCTTTTCTTTTAAAGCCCAGTGCCTTTGCAATTTCATTGTTCTATAGATTTCTTTAAAAATAAAAAAAAAGGGGGGGGGGAAGCACCCCCGGGCGATATAGACCCGCATTACAGGGAGGTAGATAAGTTTATGCCCCCCGGAGGTAGAGAAGTTTATGCCTCCGTCGAAAATGAAGGAAGGGTTGGGATTGGACTTTGAGGGCCATTACAACCTGGAATTCAGGAAGAATAGCAAGCAGACTTCGAGGGCTGAAGCTTAGTATTCCACTAACATAGATCAACCGAGCAAACAAACTTCGAGGGTTGGAGCTCTACTGATCCAAGGTAGATAAGATTATGCCTTAACCCGGAGGAAGGGGAGGCCAGGGGCAGATGAGATAAGTGCCCCTGGCATGCCCAAACCCCGGGAGATGAGATTTTATATAGAAAATGAATTATGTACTTGCATTCGAAGAGGTGCAAAGAAATGACTATTAAGGACCATATTAATGGGCCAAAGTTTACATTTTTTGGTTCACAATAAAGGTTCCTAGTAAAATAAACAAGAAAAGAAATTAAGGGAGTTCATCGATTGCTAATTCGGAGGTTATATCTTTGAATTACAGCGATGATTCCTACTTTGAAATTAAGGAACATTCCTTAGTTTGGATGCAGGGAAGATCCCTGGACCAAACAAGTGAATGCCCCTTGATACAAAACAAAGAAGAGAAGTTTGATTTGCCGGAGGCTATGAACTGAAGGAGGGCCTATTGCATCCATGCAGTCAACAAGAAGGAGGTGGGGGACCCTTCCATGGGCTCCTTCTCTTTGACGAGGGACACGTTGATGAATCAGCGGTTTCCCATATGTCATAGTCTTCCCATGTCCCAGGACGGGGAGCTGCTCCCTTCAATGAAGAACCATTGTTGGAAGACTTCAGCAGGTGTGGGGAAGCAGTTCGGCTTTCACATGAAGGTTCCGCCTCGACAATTGGCAAAGAGCGTCCGAGTTTAGCCCTGCACATCCTCTAGTACAAGACGAAGTCTTGGAGGGTCATAGAGTCTCAGTCTATCCTCCCGGATGGAAGCATGGGTGGACTAGGAGGGGATGGTGCAGGAAGGCGAGGCGCCGGGTAGAGTCTTGAGAACTCGCCAGGACTCAACCCGGCCATGTCGTTGGATTGGGCTGGAGAGACGGAGAAATCATCATCCGAAGAAGAAGATGTCCCAGAGAGGGTTAAGTCGATGACGACTTTACTCTCAAACTTACTTGCCATGGCGGAGAGGTCAGAAAGGGATGGACTGGCAGCTAATTATCCTTTCCCATTTATAGTCAAAGGGGAAGGGATAGTTGGGAAGTGATGAATGCGGTTGGAAGACGTGAAAGACTAAGCGATTGGTGAAGGAAGCGGTCGAAGATTTCCCATGTTTGACTAGGGGTTTCTCGCCACTTAAGTGCATGGGCTAGTTAATTGGGCCCATCTGTGCTTGGGAAAAGACGTCATCCTTGGAAGGTAAGGAGCTAAATAAACTTAGACTTCTACTCCATGCAGATGACGCCACGTGAAATAAAATTATATTAAAAGACAGGAGATAAAGGTTTTTCTATTAAATAGCTCAAACAGAAGATTACATTCTTTTGGGTTATAATGGGCCTTATCCCTGATCAAACAACAAAACAAAAAAGAGACGGGAGATAAAGACTTTCATTAAATAACTCAAATGGAAGGTTACATTCTTTTTTGTTACAGTAATGAACTTTGTCCCTGATATACTTCTATCCTACCACTGGAAAAAGTTGAAGGCAAGGCGGATTGGCACTTCCGAAATCTGGAGGAGTGCGTTCCAGAAAAGAACCCCATAGCAGGGAGGTCTGGAGAGTGTCCGCCGAAGACACTTCATGACATTCACAAGAAGCGGAATGGTACCAACGGGTTGGGGATTAAAAGTCATCCTCGTGGATACCATCCAGTCATTCCCATGAAGGCGGACAGAGAGGGAGCTAGGGCATGAGGGAAGGACTCCAGGCCTATCTCCGCTTATACGGGAGGAGGAGGCGGATCCTGGAAGGTCCCATCCTTTTCCCTGCGTATAAATGGGAGCCTGTTTCCCCCCACTCCTCAGGTTATATAAAATGAGTGTGGATCTTATGACCACCGAAGAATTATGGCAAAAAATAGAGTAAAATGAATGAAGGCTTACTCGAAGTGAGACGTTTTACTTTTCACCTCACAAAATGAAAGTCGAACTTCTCACGTGTCTTGACTCTAAAGAAAAATTTTAAAAATATGTGGCTCACAATAGAGCTTAAAATCTGAAATGAAATTGTTTGGAGAAAAAGTGATTTGCAGAAACAGTAGTAGTTGGTGGTGAGGGGTGGTCGATGATTGAGGCGAAATTAATCTCTCATATTTTTAATCAATCATACTCTCCCATGTTGATATTTTTCCAATTCGAGAGTTTTTGTGATAGTTGTAGATATATTGTTTTTTTGCTAAATACTAAACAAATTTAAATATCAAAAGATTAAAACTAATAGATATTACTTTGTAATAGATTCATTAACGTTTAAAAGAAGAGATAATAACTAATATTTCCAGCTCATGAAACGGGCTCTTGTCGATCTCCTAGTGCAAGGCTTTCCAAAAATATGTATAGATTTTTTACCCGATAGTTATGGGCCTCGATCACTATCGGAAGTCAAGATTATATACTGCATTAAACACAGGCAAGGGCCTTTGTGGGCCAACTACTTATTTACGATATTGTAGGTAGTGTCCATTGTCAGGTTCATATACTCCGTCCAATGCAAAGTCCAACATGGCTAGAAGCCATTACTAATGAAAATATGAATTTGCTTGTTTTGACATTAGAGTCAAAGATCATAATGATACAAAAAATAGTTTTATTATATTTATTATATAAAATATTTTCCAAATATTATTTTATCTAATTAAAATACAATATACTACATATTTTTTATTTAATTATAGATCAAAGATTGAAAACGGTTGACTGATAAAAGTCTAAACTGGACAAATACTCCGCAATGAAGGTATTTATATTTGATTTTTAGTTTTTAGTTTTTAATTTTAAATTTTAGATTTTTAATTTGTAATATTTAATTTTTAGTTTTTAGTTTTTAATTCTAATTTAAAATTTTAAATATTAGTTTTAAGATTTACTTAAAATTTATAAAAATTTAATTTTCAATTTTCAATTTTAAAATTTTAAATTTTAAATTTGTTTTTAATTTTAAACCTTATATCTTTGAATAGTCAAAGTAGCCAAAGTTAGTCAAAAACTAAAAGTCATCCGAAAAACTATGTTGTAAACACATTCAGTCATCCGAAAGTTGCATCTGGCACTAAGGCAGAAGTTATATATATGAAGCTAGTACTCCATTTAGTTTTTAGCGTGTACGTAAAAAAACTACATTTGGAGGGTTGATGAATACTTAAGGACTACATTTAAGAAAGATTTTAGGTACAGAACGAGTACATTTTTTAAGTAGTGCTTTAAAAAATTGACCAAGAAAATCAAACCCGAAAGTATCAAAGAGGACGAAGGTAGTATGGAGTAAAAATGTTTTAATTTGGTTCGATGTTGAAGGTAGTATGGAGTATATACTTCCTCCGTCCCGGAGTATTTATTTACTTTTGACTTTTTTTGGTCAAAATTGGTAAACTTTAACTTCAAATTAAATAAAAATGCTATTATATATTGATACAAAAGTAGTTTTATTATATTTATTATATAAAATATTTTAAAATATTATTTTATCTAATTAATATACAATATACTCCCTTCGTCCCCCTATATTTGTCCACATTTGATTTTTGGAACGGTTCATCTAAGAACTTTGACTAATCACATTCTCTCAATGTGTAAGCCTAAATATAGTCATGTGTGATCTTGTTTGATTTGTCTTAACATATAGATTATTAATATATAATTTTTATAATTATTTAATATACAAATTACAAGATAAAATGGATTAAAGAAGAGCATTGGATGGTGTGTAAAGATGAAAGTGGACAAATACAGGGGGACGGAGGGAGTATATTTTATTTAATTTTACATCAAAGATCGAAAACAGTTTATTCAAAAAACTAAAACCTGGACAAATACTCTGGACAAAGATTACTCTGAATTTATCCCTTTCGAGAGTTGCAGTACACTCCGTACCCGAATACTAGAGGGACCCAAGCTACTGGATCGTGTTCATGGTTTTTACTTTTTACTCTAAAATACTACTTCCGTCCTCGAGTAATTGTTCACTTTTAATTTTCCGAATTTAAAATTAACAAATTTTGACCATGAGCGAAATCAAATTGATAATAGATAAAAGTCGAATTAAATTTATCTTATCAAATATTTAAGCTTGTAGTTGTGACTGGGAAATGTTAACAAGGTTTGTGCAAGAAACCTTAGCTTAATTTTTTTAAAATTAAAAAAAAACTAGGTGATAATGAGATTTAAATTCATGACTTTTTGGTTAATAAGGTTTCGTTAAAAATGTCACAGAACTAACTTGATCAAAAGCTCAAGACTATAGTTGTAGTTGTGGATAGATTAAATGTTGATAAACGATAGAAGTATATTCTACTTTGTACAATACAAGTACTAGAAATTACGGAGCGATTAAAAAGTGTACCTGGTGCTCGTAAAGGGACACCGGAAATTACGGAATATTATTTGTATTTAAGTATAGGTCAAATATTGATACTAATTGACTATAAAAAGTCAAAATTTGGCAAAGAGAGAGTGAGTATATTCTAAAAAGGTGGAACCCGCACCGACACCCCAATTCGATAGGATTGTGAGGGGGTAAATAATCGTATAATCTCAATTAAGTCTGTAGAGAAGTCGCTTTGTTCTTGATGGGTATATCCCTATACCCAACCCGGACAACTGAAAGGGACAGGTCAAAGTATGACCGGTCACTTTTATCAATCACCAAATGAGGTTAACTCTTCGATTTGGACAGGTCAAAAGTTGACCGGTCACTTCCACTAAAAAAGTGACCGGTCACATTTTGGGCGATAGCGAAAATATCACCTTATTCTACGAAGGACATTCTAGAAGACCAAAGAGACGGGTTGAGCGCAAGAAATGACCGGGTAACCTTTCAGAGAAGGTGACAGGTCATATCACTTTACTTGGCTAACATTGGTCCAGTCTCTTAGGCATGGTGAACCACATCAGAGGTCAAGGGGACACCCCGCCGCTCATCCATCACGAGGCACACAGTGAAAGGGATGTTTGTCATTTTGCAGGGTTGATTGGATTGAGAATATCCATTTTAGTCTTTGATTGAACAATGCTTTTTGGTTGTATTAGTAGCAAGTCCATGATTGCACAGTGCTTCCATTATCTACAGTGACCTTCCCACGAGCTTCCTATTTTGTCCATGGATGAACAGGGGAAGGTCACAAATCCTCCTCTATAAATATGATGATATTGGATAGAGGAGGGGATCAATTCTTTCTCTCACTAAAAACTAGTACACTCTTGAGACAGAGTAAGAAATATATTTCGGACTGAGGAGATTTACCCGGTCTAGGTCATACTTTGTGTTCTTGTTGTGTGTTTTATATTACGGGTCAAGTGTCCAGGTCGAACCCGGTCAACCCACCCATCTATATTTACACCATCATTTTTGGCGCCCACCGTGGGGCCCGAACCCACGACCACCAATCATGAGTTCAATGGTACCCCCGGTGTCGACCCCGTCGACATTCGTCCCTAGGATGGTCCCTATACGTCCGGTGAATTTGACGGGGACCATGAACGAAGCAGCACCATCGAATATCCATGAAGTTGACGAGGCGGAGCAAGAGGCAGCCCGCAGAAGGAAGGGTAAGGCTATAGCCAAACCCAGCAAGACCCGAGATTCGGCGTTCATACGCCTAGGGGACAAAGAGGATAGACCTTGCAAGTCTGCAAAGCTACGTCTTGGTCCTGAAACGGGCCAGACTAGTGAAATGGAAAGACTTGGCGGGAATCATCCCGCCCAATCTCGTTGTTCTAGGGAATCTGAGACGATTCACCTAGACGAGGAGGAAGCTGAAAGCCAGCCTAGGGCATCGACATATACCGGGCTCTCATACGATGAGGATGACCTAGACAAGATAGGGAGCGTAGCAAGAAAGCTACGTGCCCTGGAAGAAAAGGTGGAAGAAAAGGTGGGAACGAAAAAGCACACCCTAGCCAAATCTCCCTTTTCGGCCAGGGTACATGCACAAAAATTGAGGCGGAAGGTCAAGTTGGACGTGATCCAAATGTCCACCTTGACACCTTCCACAATGCAGCACAGATGGCCGGGTGCACTAATGCTGAGGAGTGCTTGCTCTTCTTCTCATCCTTGAGAGGGAGACCAGTGGAATGGTTTAACGGCCTTCCCCATGGAAAGATTGGGTCCTTTGAGAAACTTGCCGAAGTATGGATGCGAGAAGTACCAGGACAACTACATGAAAAGAAAGAAGTTCACCTACCTAAACACAGTAGGACAAAGGGAGAAGGAGTCCTTGACTCAATTCTTGACGCGCTGGAGGGATGAGGTCGATAAAGTAGAAGAGATGGACGATAAGACGGCCATGTCTTTGCTGATGAATGCCTTCCGGTCGGGTGACCTCTACACCGAATTTTGTAGAAGGCCACCCTCCTCTTATCAGGAAGCCTATAATACAGCATGGGAGTATGCCGAGGCGGAGGTCCTGAATAAGAGCAAGCAGGAGCTGGAGGAAGGCTATACAAAAGTGAAAGCCGAGAAGCCGAAGAAGGATGACCAGACAGGAGGGTCTAAGCCAAGGGCCACATATGACGGGTCAGTCCACCAAATTAGGGATGAGAGGAAGGGAGAACAACACTAGCGGCCTTGGACAAATAAGTGGTGCACCTACCACCAATCCGACTCTCACAAC
>OOIL02002584.1:125938-273737 GCA_900332095.2 Cuscuta campestris
CCGTGCCACCCTTGTCTTTTGCGACAACGTCAGTGCCGTGTATCTATCGACAAATCCTGTACAGCACCAGCGCACCAAACATGTGGAAGTTGATATTCACTTTGTCCGTGACAAAGTAGCACTCGGCCATGTCCGTGTTCTCCACGTTCCCTCGTCTTCGCAGTATGCTGACATCTTCACTAAGGGACTGCCATCTTTATTATTTCTGGACTTCAGACAAAGCTTGGGAATCAGACCTCCCCCACATCCGACGTAGCCGGGAGCATGTTAAATATATTGTATATATTTAATATATTGTATTATTCCCTTACCTTATTTGTATAGGTTTCCTTCCTTGTGTCTCTCCTACCATGTTTAGGATTGAGATTCCTCTTATATATATACATGTAACCACATCATATTCAATCAATGAAAATCATTATTCTTCACCCCGCCTCAGCGCCGCCCAAACAGGTCATCATTATCCCTATCATCGCCATCGCCTTCACCACCACTGGTGGCGGCAATAAATATAAACTGCCGCCACTCATTCTTCTTTTACAAGGAGTAATTGATTAATTAATTAATTGCTAATAATGGCAGTTAATTAGTTTATTATATGGTTTTGATGCATGCATATGTGTCCTCGTTCAGATGTTCCATTTATATATGGAGTTTACAGTTTGATGTGTTCGCGGAAAATGGCTTACCAGTTTGGTTGGCTTGAAAAATGATGGAGTTGTTGGTCAATGCATATATAGGTTGAATTGGTTGTGACAGTTATACTGCTTTCAAGTCAATAATGTCCATAAAGAGATGAGTATAATGCTTGACAAGTCTTGGTAATAAAAAGGTCCAATTTGAACAACTCTAGTTATGACAAATTGCTATAGGAGAATTAATATTTGAGAAATTTACCTAAATAATACTCCAGGTACTAAAACATACTCTCCCCGTTTTCAAAAACACTTCCTCTTTCATTTTTTTCACTTCCAACAAAACACTTCCACTTTCTATTAAAAAACCACTTTTACCCTTACTTTTTCATACCCTACCTATCACATCATATTTTTTCTCTAATAATCTACCCATCACATCTTACTTTTACCCATCACATCAAGGGCAAAATTAGAAGTCAACTACAATTTAACACTTCCTTATTTTTCCAACTTTTTCAAAGTAGGAACTCTTTTTGAGAACGGAGGGAGTAATAACTTTTCTTAAATGACATCATATATTTTTATTTTTCAATGTAACACTTTTAGTCATTATTCATTAGTCATTATTTAAGTAAATATTCACCATTGTTGAACATTATTCTTATTTCTTTTTATTATTTAGTGCTATTTAGAGAATAAAATAGTTTAAGTTCTACATTAGAAAATGATTTATGTTTTAGTCCTATTTAGTATAAATATTTTGTGTAACACATTTTAGGTTTGTTAATGGATAGCCGTGTGTGTAAGTAGTACGTTTTAGGAAAATCCATATGTTGTTGGAACTGACAAACCGTCTTAGTTGTTTAGGTAGACGACGACAGACGTATTGGTTTGGGAAGATAGCAAATCTGCAAATGATAGGGTAGTTTAACTATAAAAAAAAAGTGGTTTGTGAAGGCCTATACAGTGTAAATGTATATTTAGGCTAAAATTCACCCTTGGTCCTTCAACTTTATTAGTTGTGCACGATTGGTCTTTTAAGTTTCAAAAATCTATAAATAGTCCTTCAACTTTATGAGTTCTGCACCATTGGTCCTTCAAGTTTCAAAAGTCCATAAGTAGTCTTTCAGGTAAACGTCAGCCCTCCAGATGAAGTTCTTTTGACAGTAAATATTAAAAGTTAAACGAAGTATTAGTTTAATATATTACGAGTAAATTTCACTAGGTATGACTACTCCGTATTATATGGAGCTAGTATCCCATTTAGTTTTTAAAATTTACTGTCAAAAGGACCTGATCTGGAAGGCTGGCGTGTACTTGAAGGACTACTTATGAACTTTTAAAACTTGAAGGACCAATCATGCATAAACCATAAAGTTGAAGAACTATTTATGGACTTTTAAAACTTGAGGGACCAATCGTGCACAATTGATAAAGTTGAAGGACTAATGGTGGAGTTTAGTCTGTATTTACGAAACAATTACTTTAATTTAAGTACTTTAATTTTAATTAGATCAACAGTCTCACCACCAAAAAAAAGAACAGCTAGCGGTTCGTTCGATCTTTTCCTTATCATTAACCTGCTATATATTAAACCCTTAAACGTATCATTTGTTTCAAATCAGTTACCCTAATTATCTTAATCAGGGGTTTAAATTAGAAAGAAAAAAATAATAGAGAGATATTCTTCAATTAATTAAATATTTCTGACAATATCTCGAATTACATTAAAGAATGACTCCTTCTAATAATACCAAAGTAATTGTAAGCATATTGATGTTGATGACCCTCGCAGTCGCCTGGACCGGCGGCGTTTCTGCACAATCAAACTGCATGACTGCAATCTTGAGCCTGTCGCCGTGCATCAGCTACGCCACCGGAAACTCTTCAGTGCGGCCGCCGTCATCTTCTTGCTGCACCCAGCTCTCCAACATCGTCCGGTCAACCCCGCAATGCCTTTGCTCGTTGCTGAATGGTGGCGCTTCCAGCTTCGGGGTCTACATTAATGAGACTCTCGCCGCCCTCATCCCTGCTGCATGCAATCTTCACACTCCTCCTGTCAGCACATGCACTAAAGGTTGGTTAATATTGCAATTTAATTATTCTCTCCGTTCCACAAAACTCTTCTCCTTTCGTTTTTTTTGAATTCTCTAAAACACTTCCTCTTTTTATTAAAAAACTACTTTTACCCTTACTTTTTCATACCCTACCTATCACATCATACTTTTTCACTAATAACCAAACCAGTGGCGGACCCAGGAATTTCGGTGAGTGGGTTCACATTTTGTGCACAAAAGGAAAATGTTGATATTTGTATAGCAATAAATTTAAAACAAGGTAAAAAAGTATTCCGTATCAATAAATAGCATTCTGAGATAAATATTGTAAGTTGTATGTAATATTTTTGAAATACTGTATAAAAAATATAATAGGTTCATTGCTTTAACCAAAAAAAGGAAAAAAAACTAAACAACTAAAATACTAATTCTAGAAATTTCTTCAAATACTAAGTATATTTTAGGAATCTTTTTAAAACAATTAAACTTGTTCATACATTTCAAAAAAAAAATTGAACATTTTATAATTAAGTTTCGTAATTAAAGTTAAATCAGGTTTCCAAATCTAAAAGAATTAAAACATACGGAGTAAAATTCTACACAATTATAAAAGGTGTTCTCTGTTTCATTTTCAGAAAAAATAGCACCTAATCACATACGGAGTATAAATATACTCTTCTTGGGTGCCCTTAGTCTACATATAATACCTAATTACATACTACTACTAATAAATACTCCCTCCGTCCCAGAGTATTTGTCCACTTTCATTTTTACACACCATCCAATACACTTCTTTAATCCATTTTATCTTGTAATTTGTATATTAAAAAATTATAGAAATTATATATTAATAATCTATTTGTTAAGACAAATCAAACAAGATCACACATGACTATATTTAGGCTTACACATTGAGAGAATTTGATGAATCAAAGTGCTTAGATAAACAGTTCCAAAAGCCAAAAATGGACAAAAACTCCGGGACGAAGGAAGTAATTTTTTTGGAGTGGGTGCAAGTGACCCCACTTGCACAACCCTAGGTCGGCCACTTAACCAAACTATCACATCTTACTTTTACCCATCACATCAAGAGCAAAATTAAAAAGTCAACTAAAATTACATTTTTCATATTTTTGCCAAAAGTCAAAAGTGGAAGGGTTTAAAGGAACGGAGGGAGTAAATAACACTAAAACATAATGTTTTTCCCTACATAACATCATATGTGTTTATTTTTCCAGTGTAGCACTTTAAGTTACTCCCTCCCTCCCATGAAACATGAGAGTTTTGCTTTTTAGGAGAGATTTAAGGGTAGTGTATTTTGGTATTGAATTTCCAAAAATGTCCTTTGATGTGATGGGTAAAAGTATGATTTGATGGATAGATTATTACAAAAAGAGTTCCTACTTTGAAAAAGTGGAAAAATAAGGAAGTGTTAAATTGTAGTTGACTTCCAATTTTGCCCTTGATGTGATGGGTAAAAGTAAGATGTGATGGATAGATTATTAGAGAAAAAGTATGATGTGATAGGTAGGGTATGAAAAAGTAAGGGTAAAAGTGGTTTTTTAATAGAAAGTGGAAGTGTTTTGTTGGAAGTGAAAAAAATGAAAGAGGAAGTGTTTTTGAGAACGGATGGAGTAGTAAAAAGGTATGATGTGATAGTTAGAGTATGAAAAAGTAAGGGGTAAAAGTGACTTTTTAATAGAAATGAGAAGTGTTTTGTGGGACGGATAAAAAAAGAAAGGAGAAAGGTTTTATGGGACGGATGGAGTATTATTCATTAGTCATTATTCAAGTAAATGTTCAACATTATTACTCCTTCTGGACATTATTAAGTGCTATTTAGGAATAAAACAGTTTAATACTATTCAGGAAAATTACTTAAGTTTTAGTATTATTTAGTGCAAATATTTCTAATATTTACTCCATATATACTTCGTGTCAGTGTATTTGACAATATTGAAAAGTTAAACTCCCTCATCCGATGGAGTTATTTTTATTTTTGGATGGATGAATATTTATTACTCTCTCCGTTCTAAAAAATACTCTAGTTCCTCTTTCATTTTTCTCACTTCTAATACGGAGTAATACACTTTCACTTTCTATTAAAAAACCACTTTTACCCTTACTTTTTCATACCCTACCTATCACATCTTACTTTTTGTCTAATAATCTATTTATCACATCTTACTTTTACCCATCACATCAATGACAAAATTGGAAGTTAACTAGAATTTAACACTTCTTTATTTTTAGGCTTTATCAAACTAGGAACTCTTTTTGAGAACGGATGGAGTACTATGCATTTCAATTAAGATCTTAGGCAGAAATAACTAGCTAGTTGTGATAATAAAATTGAAACAGCTGCAAATGGACGGCAAAGTACTTCTCCGCCGCCTGCAGTGCCACCACAAGCGACTTCTCCGGCGGGTTCTTCTAAAGCGCCCGATTCAGAAACGCCCACAACGCCGCCGCCAGAATCTAGCTTCCCTGCATCAGGCCAGTGAATCTTATAATATAAATCCAATCAATGTTCTCTACCTAGCGTGACATGCATGTACTGTTATATTAACATTTCTATCTGCAGTTATTAACTCAAAAAATATACATGCATTCATTAATATGGAACAGGATCAAAGAGAGTTCCCTCCACAACTGATTTCGCGTCGGCCGGTAGCGGCGTCCGAGCTCCTTTACATACTCTGAGCATCTTCCTCGCCGCCGTATCATCGGCTTTATCTTCTGCCATATTCTAATTAAGCTTCGTTATGTAGCCGTTTGGGTGCATGGTTGCTTAGTTAGTTAGTTCACTCCTTTTTATTTGTAATTTTTTGTGTGTTACCGGGCCCATCTATTGAAAATAAATCTACCCGAATAAAATTACATAGTTAAAATTACCAAAAATAAAACCCCCGCCATATGTATTTATACCCTTTATAGAAGTGTTCCATCATCACATTGTAAATATAATCACAATTTGGCATTGTGTATAGAATTTCTTATTGTTTTTTTATTATTGTGGGCAGACATTATTTGGCACTATAACATTGTGTTACTTTCTTCAATTGTTACTGATTATATCTAAATGAATTTGATTGCAATTAATATGATACTCTCTCTGGTTTTAAAAATCTTTCCTATTTTGACGTTTTTGGTTAACCAGTGATACTCTTTTACCATAAATTGTGTAGAAAGCATTCTAAATATGACTAAAATATAGAGAAAAGTACCAAAATAGGACTTTCATGTTTTTTTCCCCGAAATAGGACTTTGCACTGTGGTAATGTGACTTTGCATTGTGGTAATGTGGTAGTGTACATGTGCAAATTACTATACTTTCTTGGTAATGTATATGACCATGTTTGGTAATGTTAGTCCTATTTCGAGAATAAAAACATGGAAGCCCTATTTTGGTATATTTTCAATGTTCTAGTCCTACTTTGGTCTTTCTCCCATTGTGAGAAGAGTATATTAAATTATAATATACATTTAATATTATTAGGTTCATGTTAGGTTATATTTTTTATATCAATTTTTTTATATCATTTATTTATTTAGATTATGTTTAATTTATGGTCAAACAGTATCAGTGTTGACCAAATAAAGTCAAAAAAGAAAACTTTTTAGGATCGAAGGAAGTATAATCTTATATGATTTAAATGAATCTGATCTTAATGGATCGGATCCTAATTGAATTTGGACTGATTTGAATAGATCTAAGCTGATTAGGTCTAATCTGATAATCAAAGTTAAATTTATTACAATAATTTTATTATTTTTAACATTATTTACTTATATTTTAAATTATATTTATTTGGATAATCATTCTTAAATTATTATTTAATTAATATAAGTTCAAATTTCACACATTCTTAATAAAAATAATAAACATTAAATTCATGATCGAGTAAAGCCTTAAGATTTCAAAGGGGAGATTATGTCTCGCAAAAGAAGGAAAAAAGCAAACCCGTGTAAATGGGGGAATTTTCTAAGTCTAATGAGGGGCCTTATGTCATGAATCTTGTCTTATAGTCTTATGCCCCGAGACCTACAAACTGTAAGTTCGTGGGGGTGCAGAGAAAATCACCAATTAAGAGCTACGCAAACAGATCAGTCAATTATGATGTAGAGAAGATACTGCAGCATTGTCACAGTAACAGATGACAGACAGAGTGTTACAACACTTTCTCTGTCACAAGCACACACGTAGAATATAAAGTAAAAACAGTAAGCAAGACACCAAAATTGTTCACGCAGCTCGGTTTGCGTCTATCTCCACGACTTGTTACACCTTCTCAAAGATCTTCTTCAAGGACGTAGATTCCAATACACCTTCAAATAAAGATTCTCCTTGATCTACTAAAATATGCAGGTTGATCCGAAGCTCATAAATCTAGATTGAACCGTTGGAATCCGATCACCACCGTTCAGATTGAAGCTCCACGAGTCCTTAGACTCCTCCCAAAATTTCAGCACGACCGGACAAGATTTGGTACTCCGATCATCAACAAAACAGAGCTGCGTTTTCTGTAAAAAATCAGCTACATCAAGTAGATTGTAACTTCGATAACAGAAGATTCGTAACTCTGATTGACGTGAAACTTGGACACGTTGAAGCCCTATGTGTTGGAAACACGCTCTGAAACGTTCAGCACAATCCAACGGTCGGATCTCCGGTGATGATCAAATCAGTGCGGGCTGTCCAGAAAATTTGCACTATCAAACTATGCACCTTGTTTTTCTTTTTTTGGATTTGCTTCAGTTGTTTCGTATTTTTCCACCTCAAAACTCTAAGGGAGGGAGAAGATAATATATGGAGAATATTAACCTTGTTAGACTGTGCTTAGGAGTCTCAACCATGCCTTCGTCCTCAAGAATAGTAAACCAAGTAGGATTAGACTTATCTCTTCAAGCTCTTCCCTCTTTCTCTTTCTTCACATGCTAGAACTCTAAGTCTAAATAAAATATCTAAAATAATTCTAGTTAAATCTATTCGTTTGTCAAAAAATAATGCCAACACAATATGGAACTAACAATCTCCCCCTTTGGCAATTTTTTGACAAAAACGAATCTCAGCTGTTTTGAACCTCTTCTCCCCCTTTTTTGCATAAAAAATGCCAAAGTTTTTATTAAGAATATTGGTTAAAAAAGAGAAGAGTAACATTCAAGCGAGCTTGAGCATTACAATAATGAATATCAAAATAGACCTAGACTTTGTCACATCAACCTGAGCCATATTGAGCGACTCCCCCTCGGACGATGCATCTGAAAAAGTAACAATTTGCAAAAATAAGGTCATTTCTGCAACCATCAAAAACATCTATATATCTATGCTCTAAGGTATTCCACACTGGAGATGAAAAACCTCTTAGAGCATTCTCTAAATCAAATAGAGATGGGTGTGCACAGACCCAAGCGGTTTCTAATGCATCTCCAACTCAATGGCTTCTAAGTTCCCCCATCAGCTCGTCAAGAGAAATAGTATTTAGAGATTCTGTTTGTCTAATAGCATGGGTGGCCCGGAGGGTGTGCAAAGTGGCCAACCGCACAGGGCCCCTTAAAATTTAGGGCACCATATTTTTAAATTTGTTAATAATTTTAGAGCAAAAATATTCTAAAAATATAAAATAGGGCACAAAGTGTAAATTTTGAACCGTGCCAATTTTATTTTTTCATTTTTCGGGGCCGGCCCTGTCTAATAGCTTTGACATCCATGGAGTATTTTTCTAGAAGAGAACGTAGAACTTTCAACACTAGCTTGTGTTCTGTAATTGGTTCACCAAGCCTTTCAGCCTCATTTGCCAACTCTCTAACTCGCCCATGAAAATTTGTGATAGACTCAGTATCCTCCATCTTAAGATTTTCAATTTTAGACATCACGATATGAAGTTTGGCTGTCTTGACAGTTGTAGTGCCTTCATGAGTAATAAGCAAAATGTCCCAAGCTCTCTCGGCCTCTGTGCAATTTGAGATAAGACGGAACTGATTTCTGTCAACAGCTCCGAATATTGCATTCAAAGCCTGATCATTCGATTCTGCAGCATCCTTTTCTTTCTTGCTAAATCTTTAATAAGGTTTTTGAATTAGTTATCCATCTGCATTGGTCATAGTAGGAGCTGATCATCCAACCTCTATGCTTCTCCAAACCTGTCCACCAAGAGACTTGAGATTATGAAGATTACGTAGTAGAAGTCTGATTCCGGAAGGAGGGGAGGAAACGAGAGGATTAGACGTTGAGGTCATTGTCGACGGATTACCAGATGAAGGAGATAGAAGAGACCAGTGGTAGCTAGGTGAGGCCGACAGTCCACCGATAACTGCTGCAGAAAAACAAAGAAACGGCCGATGAAGGTCGACTGTCGATGATGACGAGAGGATCAGAGGAGACCAGCTGCTAAGCTTAGTTGAAGAAGAGAGGGGCTAGGGTTGGGAGCCTTAGCTCCGATACCATGATACAATTTGATAAAATATTGATCTCATTGAATAACGAATTCTCAAGGAGTATTTTTTAGTACATGATATAGAATACTAAATAATGTAGGAAGTGAAATATGGAAATACATCAATAAGAAAATAAAGTAATATTAGGATTCTATTCCTATTAGTTAGCAGATTTTTTTAAAAGGAGTTCAACCAAACTCTCTGCTTCCTCTCATCTTCTAGCGGCAAAACCCTTTAATCACTGTCTCTTCCTCACACAAACATTTTCACCCACAATCAAATTTCTGATACGGACTAAACACAATATCTCACACTGATTAAATGAGGGATTGGTGTAGGGTTTATATAGCCAAGGGTTCTCCCACCTTTATAACTAATTTTTAGGGTGTGGCTCTCCCTTGTGCTCTACCATTGGTATTAGAGCAAACTCGAAGTGGAGGCCTACAAAGAGGTGCATGGCCTATAGAGTGATGGCCCGGTAAAATCAGCCGTGACCATCATGGTCGTGACCAATGTAGCCATGACCAACGAGAACGTTGAACCTTATTGTGGGTTGAATGATACAGACTAAAAATAGGGATCCCGCATTGTTCATATGGGAGATTGGTGTGGGGTTTATATAGCTAAGAGTTTTCCCACTTTAGTAGCTTTTGGGATATGACTCTCCCTTGTGTTGTATCAATTTCTTCCTCTTTTTCGATTTCTTAGTAATTTGCATCTTTTGCCAAAAGTATATTTCTACCTCTCTACTTTCTTTTTTCATCTTCTTCTTTTCACCAATTTCGATATGTTTTAAAAAAATTATTCCAAATTTGTTTTAAAATCTATAATATTTTTCATTGGTACAGTGTTTATAATCACATTTTGATTTCTTTTTTCATTCGTATAGATTATTTTGAACCATAAAGGTATGTTGTTTTAAAAAATAATGATGCTTATTTGATGTATTAAACTAAATATCTAACCTCTACATTTGATTTTTTGATTTCTCACCAAAATTGTTTTAAAAAAATAGTGATTATGAATTGATATCAATTTTTTTCCCTCAAATACTTTCCTTTCAAACTTCTGAATCCAAAGTTTTTTCTTTCATATTTTAAATTTCATATCTTATTATATTTTCAAAACTAACCAAACCCGTCCAAATATTTTATAGTTTAAAGCACCTAATGTTTTAAAAATTAAATGTCCGAAGAGAAAAGAAAAAAGTTTTAATTGGAGGGAGTAAAAAATGAAGAAAAAATTGTTTTTTCGGTATAAATTCAATTAAAGACAATGGATTTGACAATTAATAGTGACATGAATTGAATACATGACTACATGAAACCATGACCACATTATTTAGTTTAAAATATTACGGAGTATTTGAATAATGTGAAAACTCTATCAGTTCAAAATTAAATTGATATAAAAATAAAAAGTATAAATTATACTGATTAAATTATACCAAAAATTATACTCCGTAAAAAATAAGTGACAAAAATATTTTATTTTATTAAATGATTAATGAAAATATATAAACAAATAAAATTTATCGTAAATTCGTAATAGTAACAATGCAAACTATTTTGGGATGATGGGAGTATATTTAAGATAAAGTTAGTAATTTAATTTTTATGACTTTTCGTGAGATACTTTGAGATATATATTTTTATATTATAAGTACCCTCTTCATTTTACTCTTAAAATAATTGTCTCACTGCAAAGTACAAACAACCGGAAAAATCTTTCCAAAGTTTGGAAAAACTTCTTGGTCAATCCCGAAGGAGTTAATCTATTTATTTAAAAAATAAAAAAATATTTCTAAACATTTCAAATGAAATTGATGATATAAACGCCAAACTATAACTCAATCAATCTTTAATGCAAATTGTATCCAATCAATTAGCAACAAGAGCATTCATTTCTTTATAAAGACTCATCATTTTTTTTTTCTGAAAAATAAAATTATGACTCACAATCTTTCTCTATTTTTTCCATTTTTTCAATTACGCAATTTTATTTTTCTTAAACTTCATATCAAATCAAATGAGGAATCTTATTTGAGACAGAGGAGTACAATAATTTGATATAAAAAAACAAATACAGTACAAAACAAGGAGATACATACTAACACGCCAATTTTCTTTAAAAGGACCCCATCCTCTCCCACTTGCATTGACGATTTTTCAGCAATCACAACTTCCCTTCCTTTTCACGTTCCTCCATTATTTATTTCGCTCATGTACTTTTCTTGATGCAATGAAAAAAAAAGAAATTGCTATAGCACTGCAAATTCACCTTTCTTTTCTTCACGTTCTTGATTTTTTTCTTTGGAAATTCAATCACAGTTCTTTGTTACCCTTTTGAGCCATAACAAAAAGGGGCAACTTTTTCAGTTTTTTAAGCATTAATGGAGTGATCGAAGTCTCCCATTTGTGAGAATCTGTTATCAGGTAAAGCTTGTGATTTTGTGGAGCTGTGACAGACAAAAAGATTCTTTCTTTAATGTTTTCTTGATCTGAGTATATTATATATGGCTTCTGTTGTTTGTTCCTCCTCTGGTTTGGACATTTTTCAGAGCACTTCTCGTGCATATTTGAGCATTCCCAGAGAGCATTACAGAAGAAGTGAAGAACGCCACAGAAAGGAGGTCTCATGGCGGTCGAGCAGAGTTATGTTCCTGCAAAGCCCATTTCTTCTTTGCTGGGTTCTCCAAGAATCTTCAAAGGTTTTTCCAGTTGGACTCAACCCGACACCGAAATTCGCAGCCCGACCTCCATTCTTGATGCCAAACTGTCTCTCAATTCCGGATGCGAAAGAACCCTGAGCCTGAGCTCTGGAATCGGCCTAGCTGCTCTTATTAACTCACTGGATGATGATGACAATGATAACAATAATAATAACAATTCTGAAGAGATTGATCCCACTTCTCAAGCTAAAAATGTCAGAAAGGTGCTGTTTGGATCAAAACTCAAGGTTCAGATCCCTCCGCCCGATGGTTCTCTTACGACGGATTTTGGAATCAAAACCCCAAGGAATAATGCACAATACCATCATCCCCAGGCCAAAAAAGAATCTCCTCCCAAGACAGGAGATGATCTGTCTCTGTGTGAAATGGAGCTCTCTGAGGACTACACATGTGTGATCACTCATGGGCCAACTCCAAGAACCACCCACCTGTTTGATGACTGCATTGTGGAAAGCTGTTGTGGCATTGTTAGGTTGTCTGAACTGAAAAAGGATAACAATGGCTTTAGAACTCATCATCAGCCATCATCTCCACCAGTGGGCTTTTGTCACACCTGCACCAACTTCAAGCTTGGAGATGATGATGATGATGGCAAGCACATCTACCTTCATGGGTCAGTCCTACTTTTCTTTTCATATCAATTAATTCTGGGTCATGTTTTAAATTTTACAATTAGGAATGGTAATGATAGCTAGAGTGAAGGGATTGAGCTAATCAAGACTACTGGTCTGAGTAAATGTGAATCATATTCATATGCTGTAGGTTATAGGGCCTAGACCACTTGAAGGGATACAAGAACCAAACAGGAAATTAATTTGAATAATCCTTTTGACAAAATTAGGCTCCAAATATTTGAAGGTTTCAATCATTCAATTCAATGGATATCACTGCACTCCAATAATTGATTCAAAGAATTGACACCTTTATTAATACTCTCCGTCTATGAAACTTCTTTCACAATAAATTTAGCACGATGGTTGAAAAAGGTAAATATTATCTGCATTTTATACTGTTATTAAAGTGTATGTTTTTTGTGGGATGGCTAAAGTGGAGAAGAAGTAAAACAAAACAGAATCCAAAGCACCAAAATTCTTATAAATTGGACCAACCCTTTTTGAAGACAAAGACAATAGACACATCCTTGTAAAAGGGACCACCAGAGGAGCATTTTTGCCCAATTGAGGTGTTCTAGTTAGGGTAGGATGACCAGTTCTTGTGGGGGCACTGGTCAGCCAGTAAACACTACTTTCACTCGGCCCAGAAATGGCCCCGCCCCCAACTATTCCTTCTCACCACTGCACTTTTCGTAAATGATTCAGGCCCCACCAGGGCAATTGTTACAAGAGGGGTGTAAAAGGGTGTGGTAGTCAAGTTTAACGCCTGACAACAGTGGCAACGATGGTGTAGGATGTTTAGTTATGCTTAGCATAAGAGAATTGTGCTAAAAACCCACCACGGGTACCTCTATGGATGACAATTATAGATGAGTTTTATGCACATACAAAGACAATTATCGTCTGTGTCCACAAATGATTATCGTCCGTATATGTATAAATAATCTGTAATTGTCATTCCTGAGGGCACCCGTGGTGGGTTCGTAGCATGTTCCGCATAAGGTCCTTGTAGTCTTGTTCATACCCACAAAAGATCCCAACTCTATTGATCATTTGAAATTAGTGTTTCATTTAATATCTGCCCAAGCCGGACCTGGGTACCTTAGAAAATGATTCAGGCCCCCCCCCCCTGGCTAAAGGAGCCCCTACCCTCTCTGATCTGTCCTCATTTTCTTAGGTTATTTTTACTGATATATTTACTGATGCTTTTCTGTGACAGAGAAAAACTATTGGGTGACAATCAGTCTTGGCTCCGGCTTAGCCAAGAAACGCTCTCAGAAGAAAGTAAGGAGATGGGGATGGATGAACTTTACGGTTTCCGTTGATATGAACTTTGTTGGTTTAATTTTCTTGACGTCCATTTCTTAGGTTCGTTAAAATCTTTTTTTTTTTTTTTTTTTTTTGCCTTGAGTTTCTTTGTTGTGTTTAGCTCAATCTCCCTTCCACCTGCAAATATGATGGATAATTGGATAGGGAGAAGAGGGCCATATGATGGATGTACTACTTTGTAATCTTCTGTTGTAATGAAGCAGTTTGATGTGATCAATTATTTCCTGGGCCTTATTTTATGTTTTGGCTACTCCTCTAGCACCACATTAGTGAGGCTTTTGTTTTGTTGTGGGGCTTCAGTGGAGCTTTATGGTGCTTGATGGGGTGCCACATACATGTGCCCGTGGGTGTGAGTAAAATGTGAGTTATGGGGTTTGAAAGGGCTTGAACCCCAAGTGATTTCGTGAACATGTAGATTATTTTGATGGGTTAAAACTAATGTTGTTATGAAATACGGAGAAATTGAATTGCTCATCTTTCAATTAATTAGGATAAAAGTTCAACCACTCCCACCATAGTTCAATAATGTGTGCACAAGGTGTATTAAATTAAATTACTCCGTATATTCTGTCATTATCATCCCGCAACAATTTGTTTAGTGTTCGTACAAGATACTTAAATTTTGTTGTGTAGATCAATTTCTTGGAGTCTATTTCTTCGTCTTGCCCAATGTTTGGTTTTCATTGCATAGTATCAATAATCTTTTAATATACAAAGCTAAGAGCAAAAGATGAACAATGCTATTTTACTGCCCATTTTTTTGGTTCCGGGTAAGGCTCGGATGGGCCTTTTGGTTCGGTTATAGGTGAATTTGACAATAAACTGTTTGGGGTACCGTGAAAGCATGATGGCCTTTACATGGGAGGCTAGAATGTATTAAATGAGCGGTCCACTTTATGGGATGCTATGAAGACATTATTACTTGCTTTTATAAACAGTAATTTTTTATAGGTGTATTAATTACAAAGATTCACTTTTATTGAAAAATTTATTTTACAATTTAAATATTTATTGATCAGAGAGCTATTAAGAAGTGTGCAAAGATTTCCAAATCATTTAATTAATGTACCAACGAGCAACTTCATGCAGTATAAATAAACAACAAATCCATTGTATTACATGTCCTCAACGGAATAAGCACCCAGCAGGGCGGTGAGGAAATAAGAGACATACTCCCTCCGTCCCAAATTATTTGTCACATTTCTATTACCGAGGCAAAATATCAAGTTTTTTCAATTCATTTTATTTACATATTGGTAAAGAAATTAAAATAAAATTTACATATAAAAAAACTACATGAAAAGTTCTTCGAAATAAGAGGTGTCAAGAATATTTTATTTTATCAAATAACCAATGAAAACGTAGAAATAAACAAAAGTTCCCGCGACTGTTATAAAAGCAAATGTGGCAATTAATTTGGGACGGAGGGAGTATTATTTTTGTATTTGTTACTGTATGACTTACTTCTGGAAGGATGCTTTTGTTTCTTTTTAAAGATCGAGTCCCAATGACAAAGCCATTTTATTTTAGTTTTGGATCTATTTTTAAAGGCACTGATGAGAATAATGATCCGAACCACCTGTTATTTTTTAGGAAAGGTCTTTTAACATGCATCACATATTAAAATAGGCCATGAAAGAACCAAGAATGTTTCAAGCAATGAAGTGTTGTGGCGTTGCAAGGATTTAAAAGATAAAGCTATTTGTACCCCAACTTTTGTACCCCACTGGCCACTTTGTACCCCGCAGATTTGCACCGACACTTTGTGTTGGTATAAAACTAATTTTTGTTAATGCACTAACACTTTGTGTCCGTGTAAATTTTTGTTAACGCGCTTGTGTCGGTGTAAATCATCAAAATGTTTGTGTATAACTGCGGTGTACAAACGAGGTATAAATTGTGGTGTAAGTGTAGCATGACCCGGATTTAAAATCTCGAATTCAAACATGATTCATAACGTTTGGCAATAATAAAAGATATATAGGGGCTGTTTGGGAATAACGTTAGAGATTAGAGTTAGCATTTTAGATAACATTTTAACAGTGCAGATTACTTTGAAAACGCTAAATGCTGCCCGTAGATAGCCTTTTTCAAAACGCTATCGCTAATCGCTAACTTTATTCCCAAACATGCCCATAACCAGTATGCCATAAAATAGAATAAATAAGTGGGATAAAACATATATAGAGTCAAATAACTTTAAAAGCAAAACTTTATTCCATTGTTTGAAAGTAATATTGTTAAACTGCAATGCAAAAAAGAATATATCCAAAGCTGTGTTAAAAGATCCACACAAAAACAGTTTGACCAAAGTTTGATCCACAAAAAATATAATTGAAAATGGGGTCTCATTATGTCTAAGGCACGGTTTAAGCCAAGTAATTTGAAATAAAAAGAGAAAATAGAAGAGATTAAGGCTTTGAATTTGATATAATCTATTCTGATCTGATTAAATCTATTCTAGTCTAATTAGATCTGTCTTGATCTGATAGAATTGATCTGATCTACTCTGATTGGATCTTATTTTATCTCATTAGATCTGGTGTAAATGAATTTAAGTTTAACTTAATATTATTACAACAATTTAATAGTTTTAAAGTATTACAATTCATATATACATCGAAAAAATTAAAACAAGAAAATCGATGACAATAGCTTATAGCTACTCATTGATATATTTAAATATTTTCTTTGAAATATTAAATATCTTTTCAATATCACTTCTTTTTTTTATTCTATGTGAAATCTGAATAATCAATTTTTCTTTATATAGTGAAGAGAGTATATTATTGCTCGGTGTTAAAATAACCAAATATTAGAAAATATGGATATTATTCTACAAAAATATTACTCCCTCCGTCCCTCAGTTTTTGTCTACTTTCATTTTTACACACCATCCAATGCACTTCTTTAATCCATTTTATCTTGTAATTTGTATATTAAAAAATTATAGAAATTATATATTAATAATCTATATGTTAAGACAAATCAAAGAAGATCACACATGGCTATATATAGGCTTACATATTAAAAGAATTTAATGAGTCAAAGTGCTTAGGTGAACAGTTCCAAAAGTCAAAAGTGGAAAAAAACTGGGGGACAGAGGAAGTACATTCTATCTGCATATTGCATAATAATATATTACATGTTATAAATTACGCATCACATAAAATCTTGAACTCTAATATTTCTTTCATATCTACCAAGTTTGTCATAAACTTACCCTTCTATGTATTATAACATTTATAAGTTTAAAAATGGGTCTTTTTAAGTATAAAAGTATTTATGACTTTAAAAACTAAGTTTTGTATGATTCTTTTATGAACAAGTATTTTTAAAAACTCTTTTAAAGTATGAAAAATATAGAAATCATCCTAAATAAGACTAAAACATAGAAAAAGTACTAAAATAAAACTTCCGTGTTTTTATTCACGAAATAAAAGTTCGCACTGTGGTAATGTGGAGGTAATGTGGCACTGTACACATGCGCATTGCTATACCTTTTGGTAATATACATGACCACGTTTGGTAATGTAAATGCATTTTAACTTCTATTTCGGGAATAAACATGGAAGTCTTATTTTGATATATTTTCAATGTTTTACTCCTACTTTAGTCTTTTTCCCTGAAAAATACAACTTTTTAAGTCCCGACACTACTTCCATGCATCATTCCTACAAGCTAAGAAATTACTAGTAATAATAGTTTCTAGTTGAAATAATAATAATAATAATCATAATCATAATCATAATAATATAATAATAATAATAATAATCATATTTAAAATTATAATATTAATTAAGATTTAGATGTATGTAACTTTAAATAAAGTAATATGATTTACTCGAATAGTTATTATTATTTATTCATTCAAAAAATAGTAATATTATTTTTTATATTTTGTCCAAATTTGATATATAAAATTGGGCGATCTTGCTTTATTTGATCCGGTTTAATCTGATTAGACTTGGTGTGATCTGATTGGATATGATGTGATCTAATTCGATCTGATCTGATTAGATCTGGTCTAATTTGATTTTAATAAAAATAAGTAATAAGCAGAAAAAATAAGTCCTACGGAATAGACCCTAGGGTGTCTATGCACATCTTTGATAGTAGGTATTAAACTATAAGTTGTTTTGCACATGACAAATCAGCATCAATTGAAAATTTTGATTTGTGATTAAGAAAACCCGTCATTGAGTCACACTATTAAGAACATCTTTGAACATGAGGTGCAGCGCTCTGAAGCCATACCCGAACTCGCTCAATATCCCAAAGCATCCCCTCCAAATACATCATCAGTGTTTCAAAACAAAAGTTATGGATGCAGGAGAGATTGGGTCAAGAAAGGGCTAACACCAAATGTATTTATTGAAAATTTTCAATTTGCTTTTCATCTTTGACCTCCTGAGGTGGTGAGGAAATGAGATATCAAGTTTCCAACCACTGGAAATGGTCTCTCAACATTTTACACGTACCTATATAGGGATTCAGGACACCCCTAATATGTGTATTACATGGCTGTGTCTAAGTAGTTTCGAGTTGCAAGTGGAGGTCAAGACATACATATCTTATGCAACCAGTTTTGGGTTCAGCCATGATGAGATTGTCTTCAACGGATACGGATAGATCTATGAACTCTGCAACCATGAAAATCAATTTGGAAACTTGATTTTAAAAAATCAAATGAGAGCTTCTCTTGATTTAGATGATGAATCTATCCATGACCAAATTTTTTAATTAAAAGATTGTATACATAAGATGCAAACAGAATGGTGTACACTAACGCAATCATTTTCACAATGTTTTAGCTTCAAGTAAAGAATGGAATAGAGAAAATGGCACATTAAACTTCTCTAGCTTCTTAACTTTCTATGAAGTTGTGGGAAGTAAATGCAACAATGTATCTAAGGTCTAGGGCTCTAGAGGAAATAGTCTAACTGTTTTTTACAGGAGTAAGGTTGCATAATTCATTACCGCCCACACCCTACCAGAGTTCGGATTATACCCACTTTGGCAGTTTGTTGTTTTTGTTGTTGTATCCAGACATTATGCCGATCTCTCATTTGGGAGCAACAGAAATCCACTCAAACAAAACCAATGTGTGCCACCAGTGGCAGGGGAACGAGGGGGAAACTTTGTTACCTCTATAACTGGAAAATTAGACTACACAATTAACAAGTTACAAGGTTTATCACAGCCAAACAATGTCTCAGACTTTAAGGTAAAATTCCTCTCATCTAAAATCTGTATTTTTATAAAATACGAACATGGTTGTGCTAGACATAAACATTACACCATAAACTTTTCAGTTCCAACTTCCAATCTTGTTTGGAACATATAATTATCCTAGTCAATGCTCACAAACTAAATTGAAAATTAAAAGAAATGAGATAATGACTAGATTTGCTATGGGAGAAGAACGTTTTTAAAAAAAAATTATCTGGATTGGAATATAGAAAAGAAACATGCTAAACACATTTACATATCTAGAATTCTGGAAAAGATTTTAAAAACACACATATGAAGTTTTAAAATTACGGCTGCTCCTCTGCATGCACATATGTCAAATATTTAAAAAAAAAACAAAGATTACTTCAAGCAACAAATATATGGTTTAGCAAAACTTGAAGAGGGTTAAAACTTACAAATATATATTAGAAGACATGTATAAACCATGGTTATCAATGCGACAAGTCGAGTTGAGTCGGTGGAGAAGAGACTAGTGGCGACAAATTACAATTAGGAATAAAATAATTAAAGTTATATATTTCTTCATTCACCAAAGATAACTATAAACGGAGTATATATTTATACGATGAAAAATCATTACCATAACAAAATTATGTTTAAAGGTAGTACATAAACTTACATAACAAAGACTACGTAAGAAACAAATATCCTTAACTCTTCAAGCCCAACAAACCAACAAAGATAACAATTAATCAATACAAAAATAATATATTAAAATATTATTTTTTATATGACATAGGGCTACTCTCAATAAAAGTAAAACTTTTTTTTGAGGCTCAATAAAAGTGAACTTTATTCATAAAAAAAAAAAGTAAAAGTAGTTGTATATGCCTATTTTTAGGAGTGAATTTTTCAAAGCCTTATTAGAAAATTAGGTCTTGTATAGACAAGCCCACTAACGTTTGAACAACCCCAAATATTATGACCTATTTCGGCAGCCGTAAATAACAAAGAGAGAGGGGGGGTTTGAGATCCGCTTGACAGAGTGAAACGCGAAAGGTCCGTAAGTCAATGGCGGCGACAATGAATAGGAGATATAAGTCTTTCTTCTTCCTATATTCTTCTCCTCCATCTTGTCTCAGTTTTGGAGCCGCCTGCGACGCATTTCGAGATTTTCCATTTCTCCGAGCCGTCTCCGTGCAAAACCACCGGACGACTAGTCGGCAACTTAACACCTCTGGTATATATTCCAACACCCCCCACCCCCCCCCCTCCCCAAACACATACACACCAAAGGAGTACCAATACATGTGTGTGTGTGGACACATGAAGAAAGAAAGAAAATGCGGACCATACTAAGCTAAATTTTGACTTAAACTCCCTCAACGGCAATAGATGATTTGATTGCACAACATCATCAAATGCAACCCTAAATATGAACATATGAGGTGAAAAGCTAACCTTGATATTAAAGAGAGCAGCACCATCATAAATCTGCTGTCCCACTTCAACCTTAAGGCCACTGACATGTCCAGCAATTGGAGCTTTCACCACATGCTATGTAATGGGATGATTAAAAACAGGGAACAGTTTAAAATACTAAGGATAGGGCATGAATTTAAACAAAAATCAATTTTGCAAGTGCAAACCTCCATCTTCATTGCTTCTAATACCAATATTGGTTGGCTTTGCTGAACTTCTTCCCCATCCTTCACCAAAACTTTAACCACTAGACCAGCCATTGGGGCGACTACAGTCCCAGGAGGATGAGATGCAGACTCAATGAAAGGTTTGTGGTTCAGTTCATCATCATCAACAAGTTCAAGGCGTATACTTTGTTTGAAGTGATGATGGTATGGACCATGCCAAATGTGGATGTGCTTAGAATGGTCCTACAACAACAAATATATGATAAACTAGGAGCATTGTTATTCATTGAGTGAGGCATTTTTAAGCTCTTGCTGCTTCACTTCTGCTCGGTAACTGTTACTAGATTTGTAACAAAAATATAATTACAAAACACACACACACACACAAACGCACACACACGTTAAGATAACTGCGGAAAGCAGCAATCTAGATTACTAAGTGTTCTGAAATGCAACACAAACAAGGAAACAGGGTAAGGAGGATAAGCGTTACTTTGGAATAGACAGCAAGGCGCGCGTTTAGTTTTACACCACCAACATCTACACTATAATTAGCATTGCTTAAATGTTGTACTTCGACCTCCAAACTGGGGCAAGTGCTTTCTCCTGTCTGAAAATCATGAATTTTATGTTAAAACACCAATTCTGGCACATACAAAAATATTAGCAGCCTGAAGGAAAAAAAAGTTATTTTGAGCGAATAAAATAAATTGAGATTATTCGTTCAGAAAATATATAGGTACCCTTTCATACGTACTATAAGAAGCCTCAATAGGAACAATTAGGTAAAAGCAAACAAAAAGAGTACCTCAACTAGGAATTTTCCTTCAGCCAAGTAGGTCAAACAGACATTTAAACTTTTTGAACCAGTACTGCTATGCTCATCAACAAATTCAAGTTGCATTATTCGACGGGCCAAATGGCCAACTCTAAAAGGAGGATCAACATACCACAGAAACATGCTTTCTGCCCATTAAACAGGAAAAACAGATAAAGAGTTGCAGGAAATGAAATACAACAGGCCACTCATTACAAGATCAACTTACCAGGGGCACTGTTCCTTGATGCTTCAAGCTCCATTTTGCAAATGCAAGCAACAGCAATTGATGCACCATGTCTCATAACATGATATGCCTCTTGTGCAGTTCCTAAACTGCTAGCACTGCTTAATAGATCATCTTTATACCGCTCAATGAAATGTGTTTCTAATTCACCATTTTGAAAAGCATAATGGTGGACAACTTTAGAGAGGAAATCTATGTTGGTTGGCAAACCTGCAACCTTTATGTGGAAAATATTACATTTCTAAAAAAGATGCTAAAGTAGGCATGGATGACCTAAAACACTGGGCCAAATTATACCTGAAACTTTGACAAGGAGTCCTTAAGTTTTATTAATGCCGCAGAGCGGTTCTCTCCCCACACTACGAGCTTTGCAATCATGGGGTCATAATGCATGCTTACAGTGTCCCCTTCCTCAACTCCAGTTTCAACTCTAACTGGATGATAGCATGCAATAGAAGTAATAAAATCAATATTGGTACATTGGTTAACTAATAGTGTAGGCACAAGTATATTTCCCAAGCACCTATCTGATGATATTAAATGAAACTGTATCTAAGAGGTTGAAAGAACTTTGGAACAGTTGAGTTGAACCAGAACAAGTCAATTAAATATATAATAATAGGATTCTATTGTAGAAACCAAAAAAAAAAGCATAACAGAAATGGACTAATATGGGGCATAAAGAACTGAAGTTCTCGAAATCAATTCCCCTCATAGTAAGTTCTTCGTCTACTGCATATTAGCATTGCTAAATACCATATTAGCATTATTAAGTACCATATGCATCCATCAAAAAAATATCATATGCACAGTTTCAATGTCATATGCACTGTCTAAGGCATGCCCACAAATGCCACATGCACAGTTTCAATGTCATATGCACTGTCTAAGGCATGCCCACAAATGCCACATGCACAGTTTAAGACATCCTCAAGGCACAATCCATACAAATGCCTTAAATCCACTGATCTGCTAAAAATTAATTGATAATTACCTACAGTTAATTGGAAATTCCGAAAGTATAATGAAAATTCTCTTCGTGATAACAAAAACATAATGATAGAGTAACACCTGATGATGAAACAGCAACAGGACTATAATGATGAAGAACACCGGTAGCAGGAAGAAACCCTTTCGGAACATTTTCAGCATATATCCGGGCTTCAAAAGCATGACCTTCCATGAGAAATATTTTTGTTACATTACATGTTAAGAAATGTCAATAATCCAGGCCTGTGATTTGTAAAGAACATTCACATAAAAAACTGGCCAGAAAGGTGGGGAATTGAGGGAGGGGAGGGGGGTCCACATGAAGTTAATAGCTTGCCAATATTAGAGATCAAAGAAGCAAAATAATGAATGAAATCATTAACCTGATAAGGGAACTTGTGGTTGCTTTAAAGGAAGAGACTCTCCACTTGCAATACGTACTTGCCACTCCACAAGATCTTGACCTACAATCATCTCAGTTACAGGATGTTCAACCTGCCATACAGACATACAGTTATTATATTTCCTATTTGCAGTAGTTGTAACTTGTAAGAATGGAATGGGGAAGAGTGAAAGATTAGATACACACCTGAAGACGGGTGTTCATCTCCATAAAATAAAACTCTCCTGAAACAGTATCAACAATAAATTCCACAGTACCAGCACTGTAGTAATTAACTGCCTTGAAGAATAAAGGATATTGTGTCAGGTCAAACAAATAAGACATTCTATAATCTCAAGAAGGATTCATACATATTCCAAAGCATGATTCAAAGTAAAAAAACTATGCAGATATCTAAAAACTGAAGGTTATCCAACTAGGCATAACAACATTCTATCAAATTTCTATTTCTAGTGTCCCAGTATGAATGAATTGACACCTAAAGCACTTCTAGAACTTGAATATAAGAACAATGTAACTCTGTAAAATCCACAGAAAAAGGACTATATTTTGTAAGGAAACATTGTGTACGGAAATAATATAATGAAACAACATACATAGTAGAACACTTATGGACTTGTGGACATTTACCTTGGCTGCAGATACAGCAGATTGACCCAAATGGGATCGGAACTCACTATCAATATTTGGCTACAAGTGCGAGAAAAAAATGTTTCATGACTCAAGACTGCAGAATTTACAAATCAATCAATTAATTAATTAGTTACGGAGTAGTTAGTAATAAAACAAAAAGAGATTACAGCAGGAGCTTCCTCAATTATTTTCTGATGTCTTCTTTGGACACTGCAATCCCTCTCATGGAGATGGATAACATTACCATGTTTGTCACCAAATATCTGCATAATGAGCTGACCAGTATCAGATCACATTATGATGATAAATTTTTACTAAAAGTCCATACCAAAAAAAATGAGAATCTTTCACAAAAACTCCACACATCAAATAATCTTAAAAGAATGCAGTGGAAAGACAACATGCATGAGTTGCTCAAACATAAGAAGCATACCTGGACTTCAATATGTCTTGGTTTTGTAATATATTTTTCTAGCAAGATCGTGTTTATGCCAAAAGATGCAGCAGCCTCCCGTTGTGCCCCCAAAAATGAATCGACAAACTCACTTGGACTATGAACAACTCTCATTCCCTGAAATTTGACAAAGACGTGAATGCATATCTGCATAGGCCACATGAGAATAGAAATGTATATTGATAAAGACAAGAATTTGTACTTCAAAATGTTCTTTGAAGAATATTGAATCAGCAGATACAGAAAAGTAAACAATGTATAAGACTTGAGAATTGAGAGTATGAACCCGAAAAAAAATATCTGGTTTTATAATTAAGACCCTATCTAAGGTGAATTTGGGGTTTCAACCAGATTTTGGAAACCATAAATAATGGTTTTCAATTTTCAGTTGATAGCTTTCTGAATTAAAATGCTCTGTACAAGTATGAGTAGATTTGGTGTATCGTACAACATCACGGAATTTTTATAATAAAAAATGAAGTATCTGAATATTGACAACTACCCCCAAACACAGCCTTAGGAAATGTCATATTGTTTTATAAAAAGTGATAGTATTACCAAGTACAGAGAGTCAGAGACACTTTTTGTCAACAATTACATGAATTTTTAACAGAGTTAGAGAGAAATTAGATGCACAAAGAGAAGTGTGCGGCTGAACTAAAGGCAAACCTTCCCTCCACCGCCATGGGTTGGCTTAATCATAATAGGATACCCTATTTTCTCTGCTTCTAATCTCATTAAGTCAATATCTTGTTTTTCACCGTGATATCCAGGTACAAGTGGCACCCCAGCTGCTTCCATTATTCTTTTTGAAGCACTAGACAAGCCCATAAAAAGAAAAGAAAATGTTCAGGAAATCGTCCATATGACAACATACTCATAGACTTCTGCAAAGCAATGCGCTCTTATAACAGTCAAGGTGCAAATATGCAAAAATAGCCCTTTATATAAAAAGGAGAACTATCATATTGCAGCCTTTCTATATTGCCAATATCCGTTGTCTTTCTAAATTGTCTGCCTAGCATTAAAGGCACTAGAATTCATATTGTGTATGAGTGACAAAATTTTGAGGTTACATATTTAAAATGACACGGTACAATGGCAAAAGATACTTCAATCTATATTTGTACCTCTTGTCACCCATATCACGGATTGCAGATGCCGGAGGACCAATGAAGATAAAGCCTTCATCTTCACACATTTGAGCAAAATCAGCACTTTCTGATATGAAACCATAGCCTGGGTGGATAGCCTGAAAAGTTTTCCTTATTTTTCATAACTATTTTGACTTTATTCCCATGTAATAGAGTGATTAGTTGTAAAAACAATAATTGAATTTATTCACATTTACTGGGAAATATGTAAGCACCTGATGTGCAATTTAGTATAGACGGAACAAACATCCAAGCATTTCACTGAAGTACTTATATAAGTCCATTTCCGGAATCAGAAAGTTTATTAACTACCTGAGCTCCAGTACGAGCTGCTGCTTCAATAATTGATGAAGCGTTTAAGTAGCTTAGGCGCGCAGGAGGAGGGCCTATGCGAACGGCCTCGTCGGCGGATTTCACGTGCAGATTATACCTATCGGCGTCGCTGTAGACAGAGACAGTACGAATCCCTAGTCTTTTGGCAGTCCTAATAATTCTACAAGCTATTTCGCCTCGATTAGCTATAAGGATCTTCTCAATTTTTCGAGTCTCGTTGAGGTCCTTAGTAGCCGGCGTCGCAGTAGAAAACAGAGACTGCCGGCAAAGAACATGCAATTTCCGGTGGATTCGCCGTCTGGCAAGATAAGGCATGGTCCAGCAGAATCAGATTTCTCCGGTTGGTTGATCAAAGTCTCAACGACAAAATTATTAGAGGATTGGATTGAATTGTAGCCTTCTAGCTACATTAGTTACTCGAACTAATTACTCGAACGAACTGAATGATTTGAAACAAATAATTCCAAGAGTGAAGGTCCAAATAATAATTGAATAATCAAAATGATATGAACCAAACCAAAATGGGAGAAGGACCAAAGTAGTAGTAAAACATATGACATATCTTCAAAATAAGAGTTGAAACATAAACTCCCCTAAATAGAAGTAATTAACTTTTAATTAATCTAATAGCTTAAAATTAAGGAGCAAAATACAATTAAAGCATTGACCATGAATCAAAATAAAAGTTATATTCATATTTCAAATATAAAATTAAATACATTTTAAAAATTAAAAAAATCCTAATTAGCTACAGCCTCTACCGCACATGTCACTGTCGCCACCTCTGTCGTCATCGCCGCTACAGTCGTCGCTGCCACTCCATCGACACAATCTTCTACTGTCGTCACTATTAAATGCGATCACCATCTACATTGTTGCTGCCATTACACCACCACGGTCGGCAAATTCGCCGTCATCGCCACCGCGATCTGCTGCTCTCATCCCCATTTGTTGTGGATGTCGCCTCCATCGCCCCATTTGTTAGTGTCAATGTCACAATTTACTGCCAACATTGGGATCAGGATTGTCATTGTCGCCACCATGGTGCCACGGTGTCACTGCCAAAGGAAAAAGCTTTCAATACAATGACAACCAAAGACACAATGTCAAAGATGATAATGCATACTGACCAACATGTCATTGAATAATGCCAAACATGTTATTGCCTAATGCCAAACATGTCAATATAAAATGTCAAAAAGAAGTGAAATGTCAAGATTGTCAACATACATTATCAAATTTCTTATCACTATCACCAAATTTTGCTGAAATTAGGAGTAAAATTTAAACAAAACTAATAGAAAAAAATCAAACAAAAAATTAAAAAAACAATCAAATACAAATATGAAAAGAAAAAACCAAACCAAAATCAATGTCTAATGTAAATGCAATTTTTCGGAGAAAAAAAAAGGATGAATGCAATAAGTTGTAAGTATTCCTCACTTCTATAATTTAACCTCAATTATAGAGCATTTGGAAGCTAATTCAAAAAACAAAATCATAGTCACCGTGACAGATCTACATAAGATGCTTCGTGACAGATCTGCAAAGGGGGGAAGCCAGTGCAGCGGCATTGCATGGAGTGGGGCGGCGGTGATGTACTGCACTTGGGGTGGATTTGACGAAGGCAACACTTCAAAATAGTGAGGGTGGTCGCAAAAAATGAGAGGGAAAAGATAAGTATGGCGGGCTGGCCGTGAGGAGCAGAGACTAAAAGTGAGTAATGGATAATGACTAAAAGTACTACATTGGAAAAGAAAAATATAAAATAATATTTAGAAAAATTATTATGTTTTAGTGTTATTTAGATAAATTTGTTGTAAAAATAACACTTGCTTGACTAAAAGGCATTTACTTGAATGACTAATGGATAATGACTAAAAGTGCTACATTGGAAAAAAAACATAAAATGATATTTAAATAAATCATTATGTTTTAGTGCTATTTAGATAAATTTTCTTGTAAAAATAACACTTGCATGAGGGAGTTTGACTTTTCAATATTGACAAAATACACTTAGAAGAAGAAGTATATAGGGAATAAATAATAACCCACCATTACTGCATGTGCTGACCGGAGTAGTGTCAAGATTGCAGGCAGCAGGGAGGATTTTTTATTACTTAATTAGTTACTCCTATTTAGAGGAGTTTTAGTTTATACTCCTATTTTGAAGATATGATATATGTTTTACTCCTATTTGAGAGATTTTCTTAACCAAAATCTAACTTAAGATATACATACCCAATTTAAATTTAAAACCGATTAGATCCAAAAGGTTAAACCCAAAACTGATAAGACCTGAAAACAGTAAGATTTGAAAGCGATAAGACCCGAAATCCATAAGATCTGAAATTGATTATATCTCTGTGTGACAATAAACATATCATATTATGTACATTAGTAAATAATTACATTAATGTTATTTCAAATTTTTACTTTTCTTTTATCATTTGAATTAGTTATATATTTATATTACTTACTCCTTATGTCCAAAATAAATTACCATATTTAAAAAAAAAAATTCATATGTTTTAAGTTTATTTTTTTATAAATTGGTATAAAAATGAACAATACAACTTACATAAAAAAATTAGAGTAAATTTCATAATTGATCCTTTATAACAGGGGGGTTTCCATATTTAGTCCTCTATTATCAAATATTATCCCCGTAGTCTTTTTTTAAGGGTGCTTTTCCACAAATGATCCTTTTTTATCTTCTGCCATATTGGTGTTAATTTAAAGGCTAAAAGTATAACTTGACATCAACATTATGTCTAGTGACGTGTTCTTTTATTCGTTAAGCGGATAACACAAAAATAATAACTATGATTGTGGGCTAGGATTCCGACGAAAGACCACATTTGTATACTATGGTTATAGTAGAAAGCGACTGTAATTCACAAACGACGCAAACAGAACAACCTTTGGAATTGTGTATGACAAAAAAGATATATTATCATTGTGAAATTACACTTTTAGCCCTCAAATTAGCACCAACATGATAGAAGATCAAAAAAAGGACTATTTGTGGAAAGATATCCATAAAAGGACTACTAAGGTAATATTTGATAGTAAAAGACTAAATAGGGAAACCCCCTGTTATAAAGGACCAATTATGGAATTTACTCAAAAAATTAACTAAGATTTATACAAAGTAGAGCATGGCTAGAAATATTTTTTTCACCCTCTCTCATGTAATATTGTATGGTTGGCCAAACATGTGTTTTGAATTGCATTTAACTTCACTCAAATTTTATCTAATGGCAGTCAATTTCACTCAATTTCAACATATTTTAACCAAACTGTATGCAATTTGATAATCCAATTATATTAATTTTATATCAGAACTAAATATATTTTTCTTTCATTATTCGTAATCCAAATTTATAAAAGATAAATAAAAAGATAATGATAGAAGATATTTAGGATGAAAGGAATATAAAATAATATGAGGTGATGAATTGATGATAGATTATTAAATATGATATGACAAAAAATGAACGGATAAATAAATTTTAATTCAAAAATAACATATATGCAAATATATCCAAAATAGAAATATACATGAATCGAATTATATCTAAACCAGAATGTATCCCAAAATGAAATTGATCCGAACCGATTGACATCTGAACCGAATTTGAACTGACCCAAAAGCAAAATTAAATCGAAAAATACATGGAACCGAATTAAATCCGGATCGAAATTAAACCGAACCGAATTATTCTAAACCAGAACCAATCCAATTGATCTGATTGCCACCTCTAATTGTAGGCTTGTTTTTAGGAAGGAGTTTAAAAAAAATTGTACTCCCTCTATTCTTAGAACAAGTTCCATCTTTGAACGACTTACAACATCTCGTAACTTTTAAAATGATTTTTTTTATAAATTGGTATGGAAATAAAAAATAAAATTTACATACTCCCTCCATCCCTATTTTGATTACAATATTCTCTTTTCCATACTTTAGTATTATGTCAAATCAAATAAATCTTTTCCCAAAATACCCCTTTTCAATGACTAGCCTCATATCTACTTTTTGCACACATAAGGGTGGAGGTATAAAAAGTGGGGGTATGTAACGCCTCGAAAATAGACCTATCAGAATTAATTAATTACTTAGAAGGATCCAAAAATAAGTGATTTATAAAGTTGGTCCGTAAATAATGAAAGTTGTATCGTTATGTAGAGTTTAACTGTCTGACCGCAATGATTCAATCGGAATTTAATTCGGAGAAAGTTGGACCAAAAAGTATATCTCGAATGAGACCAAATTAGTCCCAATCAAGGAGAGGCGTAAAATATCGGACTGAATCGCCGTTCACTCCACTAGCCGCTCGAATAGGGAAGGTGACACTGAAATTGTCATCTTCTTCCTCCAACTCTCCTATATAAGAGTACCCAAATCATCATTATATAAGAGTACCCAAGAAGTGTCTGTCAATTTGGTGAGAGGTAGTCGAAGTTGGGAGTAATCGTCGCCGGAAGTTTAGCCGGAAAATTTCCAAAACCTTCATTTAAGCTCGAGATAGCCCTTAGATATATCTAGTGATTAGGATGTTCGTATAGATCGTTTCTATGTTCATAAACGGTCCTTTGGTTGAGTTTTGTGTTTGACATGTTTGAGGAACTAAGAATCATAAACTTTAAAATTGTTGTTAAAACTATGAACTAATGACACCAAAATGATCTATGAACCTTGGAGAATATTTCTATATAGTTTTATTGAAGTTTGGTGACTAAAAATGGTATTTTTGAAAATTGGTCAGAGGTTGAAGAAGACACTATTCAAAACTACGCGTAGTACCGTAGCGAGCTGCCGTCCGGACGGTACCTTGGAACCGCCGGCACGGTATGTCACACCGCCGGGACGGTAGGCTAGCTACTGTCTTCCTTAAGAAAATATCCTCCTTTGGCAGTACCTGCTGCAAAATGGTACCCCATTGTTCGATTTTCTACCTTAAACTATTAATAGTATAAGAGTCTGGTTATCTTTTTGCCTTAAACTATTTTTTAATTTAGGAGTCTAGTTATTAATATAAATTTGCCATAAACTATTTTATAGCTTAAGAGTCTCGTTATTAATATAAATTTACCTTAAACTATTTTGTAGTTTTACAATCTGGTTATTAATCTGAATTTGCCTTAAACTATTTTATTGTTTAAGAGTCTGGTTATTAACATAAATTTGCCTTAGTCTAGATTAGTCTAAGAGTCTGGCTATTCATTCTGTCTTATACTAGGTTAGTCTAGGAGTCTGGTTATTCATTTTGCCTTAGATTACGAATAATGTAAGAGTCTTATTATTAATTTAGTCTTAAACTAGAAATAGTTTTGTAATATTGTGGATAATGTCATAAATGATATTTAATGAATATTGAATATTGAAATGTCTTAACCAATGATGGATTAAGAATCTTTGTTGTTAATCTGAAAGTGATATGTTGATTATGATATGAAATAAATGAATAACACTGTTGTGTCCCGATGAAATGATAACGAATGGTTAATCAAATAAAAACTGTGTGACGATGAATGATTGAAATTGCCTCTTGCTTTCATGATACCATTCGGTTTGATTATGAATTGAGATTCATTTTATGTGGATGTTCGATGCATTAGATTTCTTTACTTAGCTTTACCGTTGAGCGTGTAGTATGTTTTATTTTCTACACACAGGTGTGATTTATGTTAAAGATAAAATGTTCTCCGAGAAGCAGCAAGACGGATGAGATCTACGAATGTAGGCTCAAACTACTGATCAGTTAAATAGAATTTTGAAAGAGTGAATTTTGGTAATGATCAAACAATGGTATTTGCTTACACACTATTATGAAATCTACCATATAAACATTATGAAATTACCTTATTAATTTACCTTTTTATTCTCGTTATTATTATTATTACCATATACTCATTATTAAATTACCATGTATACCATATATTATTATTATTACTTTATTATCGTGCAGAATTTTTGGCAAAGGCTATACTTTTCGGTAAATTACTATTTTTATGCAACACGGTAATATATGATTTAATTACCATCTATATTCAACAATCACCATTTATAGCTTACACGCATGGGCGCTAAAATGAATGGGAAAATTCCCCTCTTTTTAAATATAGTATAGATTCACATTAGTTTTCAAATTTACTACTCCATAATACATGGGCCATCACAATAATAGGCCTATCAATGGGTTGGGTTCGGGCCGATCCATAGTGCACGTGTTCTATACCCGTATCCTTTTTGAAAAATTGATCCTGACTTGTTCCCGTTTACCTAATGGGTCTTGAAGTTTAATCCTAGGTTTAGACTTATTGGATCCCGCTATTGGTTCGGGTATACCCGTGATAAAAATTGGCGTCTTTTATTTTTGTATAATTGAAAAAAATTAGTTAAAATACTATGAATTAATGAAAAACATCTTAATTAAAATAGCACTTCTTAATGTAAGTAAATGGGTTGACCTAAGTTTATTGAAGAATAAAGAAAATATCAAGAAGCCAACATGATTACATGATTCAACTATTTGAGGCTCCTTGAAAACAATAAAAAAGAAAGCAAGTTTGTGTAGGGGCAAGATACAATTGTAGAAGCAAAAATGAGAGAAATATATGAAAGAAATTGATGGAAAACATGAGAAGTAGAGAACACGGGGAGTAGATCTTGGTAATATTTAATATTATCTATATATTTAATCAGTGCGAGATTTAAACGGGTCGGGACTACTTATCCTATACCCGACCCTTTATTTTTTTAAATAATGGGGTTGGGTTCAAGTACAGGCAAGCGATATTTTTGATATTTCTAAATCCGCTAAAAAATTATGAGTGTTATACAGGTTCGGATCTAAACTCGGCCCATTGACAGGCCAATAATCCAGAACCAAACCCGAATTGACCTGAAAACTGAAGAACCGAAATAGAACCGAAAACCCGAAATGATTCAAACCGAACTGAAACCGAACCGAATGTATTCAGACCCGATTTAGATCCGAATCCAATTTAACCCGAACCGATTAAACCCGAACCAGTTAAACTCGAAACTGATGAAACACTGAACCGATTAGACCCAAAACCGATAAGACCCGAAATTGATCAAATTTATTAATATTTCATTTATCAAATGAACTTGGAGAAGAAGGAATTACTGATATATTTTTACATATGTTGATGTGTTTCTAAAAAAAATATTTAAATTATGGGTGCAAACCGTGCAACTACTTTCATGTACAAATCTTTTACTCCGTATTTTATAACTTAAGTTAAAGTATTTTTGTATTTTATCGTCTTCGAACTTAAAGTTTGACCAACACCGTCTCTTCAAAAATATTAGAAAAATATCAAAAATAATACACTTAAAGTGTTTTTTATTACTAACAATTTGGTAATAACTTTTACTCTGTATATTTTAATTCATTATATATTTTTATATATAGTTATTCAAATATTTGACACGCAAAGTGAAATAGATAGTTAAATAGAAATAGAGGAAGTACGAAGTAGAATCTTAACTTAAAAGGTCACACCAAAAATTTTAGGAGAGAAAACTTTAGAATGTAAACAATTAATCAATTATGTAAGTGTTATTTTTTATGTACGTCCGTATTAAATAATAAAACAACTACAATATATATCATAAATTGGCTAAATTTCTTATGTTATATTATTGATTTATTAGTACATATTAAAAATATACCTGAACTAATATAAACTACCTAAAATGATACAAATCCGAATCAATATAAACCCAAACCGATACAAACCCGAACCGATATAAACCTGATCCGATTTAAATCCAAACCAATACAAACCCGAACCGAAACCGAACCGAAACCAAAAATCAGTCAAACCAAAATAAACCTAGAACCGAAGAGACCTGAACCGATTATAATATATATCCGAAAGAGACCCGAACCAAAAAGACTCGTACCGGAACCAAACCGATTGACCCGATTGTCAGGTCTAGTTACTTCATTTAATGTGTGTGGGTATACGCTACATTTGACCCATTTCGGACCAAGACAGTTAATTGTCATTTTCTGCTTGCGTCATTAGATATGGAATCCACAAGAAAAATGCTAGGGGTACACCAAAGGTGTACCCCATTTGTCCCCCACCCCCTCCATTACCACAAAAATAGGCAAGAAACTTTAAAAAAATTAAATTAATAAAAATGGAATAAAAATGAGTGGTGGAGAAAGTGGTGGGGGACAAATGGGGTACACCTTTGGTGTACCCCTAGCATTTTTCAAGCTAAATTGGTTCCAGTAAGAAATAAATAATAGGTAGAAAAAAAACTGAAAAACGAAGCCAAAGTCAACACAAATATTACACATTGTACATATTCGATCAAGAAGCAGAGCATTAGTTATTGCATCCAGACATTACGGTTAGACACTCATCAAGAAGAAGAAGAACAACGCTTTGCATCAAACAAATGCTTAGCTAAGTTGTCTTGCATAGTTCTCCCTATGGGATCGATCTGCTTGCAGTTGTGTCTCAAATAGCCAGAATCGTGATGCCGAGCCAAGGCAGCATCATCTTGGTGCAACTGATCCCCACAATCAATCATAATATTATGAAGCAGACAGCAGACCAAGATAATACTAGGCAGCTTCCGCTTATCAGGTCTCCACATGACCTTACTAAGGATTCTCCACCCGCCCTTCAATTGCGTGAATGCCCTTGCTGCAAGTGACCTTGCAGTCTCATGTGCCACACTGAAATCCATCATCCTAGCCGAGAGTTCGTCACCTTCATAAGGAGTAATGAGCCATGGAAGGAGAGGATAACCAAAGTCACCAACTATGTACTCCCTAATCTCTAGTCCTTCATTTGTTATCTTGGCACTTCCATTTAAACGGTCTCCGGATTGGCACATTTTATAAAACCCAGAAAACTTCAACAGTCTGGAAGCAGACATTCCCCCTGGCCATCCAGTCACAATATCTAGAAATCTCATTTCATCGTCTACAATCCCTTGCAGGAGCATGCTGTAATTGTTCTCTTGATCACACCAATCATCTGAAGTTTGAACGGCAGGAAGGGTCATCACAATGTGGGTTGTGTCGATTGCACCACAACAATTAGGCAATCCAAAGGATCTTTGGAATTCTGACTTTATTTTCTCCACCTTATTAGGGTGGGGCCACTTAAGGTGGTGCTTGGCACGCTCTTCCAGCGCCTCAATGAACCTCCAGGTCACCTGAGAAACAGTCGACTGCCCTACTCCAAATGAGGCACCGACTGAAACCTGTGATTCGCCAGATGCCAATCTTCTTAAGGCTATTGCAACCTGCTTCTCAACACTAAGGAGCCTTCCTTCTATATTAATCAGGCCTGAAGGAGGCCTTGAGATTAGATCCTCTCTTACAAGTGAGCATATGTATTCGAAAGTCTTTTTTGAAACACGAAAGAAATATTTGAATCCTTCTTCCTCATCTGGCTGTATGTTTAGACCTACAAATGCATGGTTGCCTGGTTGGTAAAAATAGTGGATTTAACACCTCATTTTGGAGGAAAAAGCTAACTTAACGATAAAATGCAATTGAAACTCCAATTCTAATGGAATCCATTGGGATATACACGCATGATAGTATTATAGGTCTTCAATAGTTTAATCAATCAAATAGGAAAAACAGAATTATTTTTTCATAGAAAGAAAGCTATTGCGTAGGAAAAACAGAATTATTTTTTCATTGAGCTTCACAACTCATAAAGGAATAAAAATGAACTGTAAAAACCTAAAAAATTACACACACAACACGACACTTCTCTAAACCCTAAAGAAGAACTACAGTATGCTTTTTTCAAAGAAAAATGTAAATCCCTTAAGGCAGATACTTCAAAGCAAAAACAGCAGTAAATCATCCAAGAAACAAAAATACCTCATTCATTTCTCTTTAAAGATGGCTAGAAGACAAATTCTAAGATGAAATTAAAGGGATTGGAGTAAATGAAGAAAACCTGGGGATGAAGAGTTCTTGAGCCAGAAAGTATCCCACCACTCCGAATCTACAGCTTTGTTGTCCACATGGACTGAGCTTATTATCTTGCCGTTCTTTATCTTTCTTATCTTCAATTTCTTTCCATCTTTTTCAGATTTTTCGGGAGGAGCCATTCACAGAAACTGGAGATTCCACTAGTTAGAGATCCATTCCTATGTCCTCCCCTCTTTGACCAAACGGATTTCTATTCATATTTTGGAGCCATAGATTTCTATAGCCATATTATTCAGCATTGGATCTCATTAAACAGACCCTGCCAACACCATTTCAACTAAATCGGTAGCAATGTATTTAAAATTTCAAGTGTATGAAACTAAAAAACCTCAAGTCCTCAACTACAATCCAAAATTGATGATCAAACTGATCAACACGAACATCAAAAATTGATTTAAAACTCATCAACACTAAGGCCCAAAATTGATTTCTAATGTTCTTCAACCCACCAACACTTAAATATAGTATTAAATTCTACTATTTGAAACTCACTTGATGATTACACGCCTGAAGTTCGGATGACGTCCAGCCGGAGGAGAGGCTGCGCATGAGGTCTCCGCGTCGGAGGAGAATTATTACGCCGAGCCGGAGGGAGAAGAACCTGAGTTGGAAGTCAGCCACGTAGGAGGATAGTGTGCGATGGAGGAGGATGCGCAGGAGGCGAGTGGGATTGGGCAAGTCTGAGGTTAACGGAAGGGAGCAAGTACCAAACGGGAAATTGAGATTAAGGACCCAAAAATACAAAATAAGGAGTAGATAAAATACCAAAAAAGAATCATATCTTACCGAACCGAATGATCGGTCCGGTATTTGAGATCGGTACGAGATAACTTCTTTTACCGAAAAATCACGAACCGAACATATATACAAATATGTTATAAAAATAACAATATTTTTATATTTCTTCATTAAAAAATGAATTAATTTTGAAAAGTTGGTTCAAGTTTACATGAATTACAAATAATCTTTTATTTATATAATCATTTATTCGAATTTTTATTTTTTGTAGATGAATATAAAGAAATTAACAAACATTTGAAATGATATTTTGTTATCATTCGATTCTCTTTTGTTTGTGAAATATGAAGTATAAATTAAACTAAGTTTTATAAGCATTTTTGCATTTAATTATTCATTTTTCAATTGTTTGTCTTTCTTTATTTGAATGTACTTTTGATTTTTATAAAATAAAAAGTCTTGTATATTTTAAAATGTATAAACTTGATACGTATATATATTCATCCTAGTATTTACCAAAACCGAACCGGCCATCTCGAACCATACTCAATCGATACATCGGGATCGGAATCGGTACGGTGCAATGTAAAATCTCATACCGAACCAGAATATTTGGTACGATATCAGTACGAACCAAATGTCGTACGACACTCACCCCTACCAGACAGAGAGGATAATGAGATAAGAAATCCACGCCATTGATTTTTGTATGGAGTATATATATCTTTTTTAATAAAATGTACGTATACTCCAAAGACGTACTCTCAAAGTTTACACTTATATCTTGTGTCAATGTAAGTAGTAGATTAATTGCTTATATTGACACAAAATGTGTGAAATTTTGCAATCCTGTTAATATTTTGTATTAATACAAGGCATGGAAATGTAGGTGTAAATATTTGAAATATGTTTTGGGTACAATCTTTGAGGTACACCTAGTATGTTCGTATCTTTTTTCATGAGACCCAATACATGTAACCATTTATTATACTTCTTTTGTCCGAAAATGATCTTCTCATTTTATTATTCTTGGTCAAAGTTTGTAAACTTTGATTTGAATTTACGGAAAAAATATATTATTTTCAAATATAATGTAATATCAATAATTTTCTTTTAAAATTTACTTTTAGAATATTAAGTTTTTATAATATGTGTGTGTGTGTCTGTCGATACTAATTGTCAAAGTATTTTATTAGAGACCATGAAAAGTCAAATAAGATATCATTTTCAGGCGAAGGGATTATTAAGAGAATTTGGTGAGCAAAAGAGATATGATATCTAATATCTCTAGACATCGGAACTTTTTTGGTATTTGCTGAGCCCGTAAGAGATATTGAATTTAATATTTTCAAATAGTATAATATCTCCCTTAATCGTTGACCATTCTCTGTCACCGGCTACGATTATCACGCCAATCATCCTGTTGTCTAGTACTCCACATGTCCTTAATTAATTTATAATTTTAAATATCTCTAAATAATATCATTTCAGATTTTAAAACTCATACTCCCTCCGTTCTCCTGTATTTGTCCACTTTCATTTTTACACACCATCCAATGCACTTCTTTAATCCATTTTATCTTATAATTTGTATATTAAAAAATTATAAAAATTATATATTAATAATCTATATGTTAAGACAAATCAAACAAGATCACACATGACTATATTTAGGCTTACACATTGAGAGAATTTGATGAGTCAAAGTGCTTAGATGAACAGTTCCAAAAGTCAAATGTGGACAAATACAGGGGGACGGAGGGAGTTTCATTTTTCTTATGCTTCAAAACTAATATCGTATTACATCTCCAAAAATTACCATTAGAAAAAATTGATCATACTTAGATCATGTTTTCTTCAACTTAAGAGGGTGTTTGGAGTGATTAACTTGTGTATAAAGTGATTTCCACAAAAGCTGAAATCAAAAGCACCTCATACCTGCTTCTCCGAAGTGGTACTCTATGTACAAAATAGTGGTGGTGAAAAGCAGAAGCTGAAATGTCAAACAGAATAAAATCACTTCCACTCAAAGCAGAAGCTAAATTATTAAAAGCAGCGCATTGGCAAAAACCCTTTTATTCTTATTTTTTATTACTTTTTTAAGGGGATGAGATCAAATCATAAACGACTTTAAATATAAGTATATTGAGATTAGATGAAATTGAGACAAGATGAACTTAGGCTCCGTTCCGTTCAACTTATTTTTTCTGATCTGATCTGATTCTAATAAGTTCTGATATGATCTGGTCTGTTCTAATCTGATCTGATTGGATCTGATCTGATCTGAATGGATCTGATCTGATCTGATCTGATAGGATCTGATCTGATCTGATTGGATCTGATCTGATTTGATTGGATCTGATCTGATCTGATAGGATCTGATCTGATCTGATTGGATCTGATCTGATTTGATTGGATCTGATCTGATCTGATTGGATCTGATCTGATTAATTATGATTTAATTTAAAATTTCAAATCAATAATTTAATTTGACATTATAATAACGTTTGAAAACTGTAATGATAATTCATATTATAATATAATCAATATTTTTATTTAATGATTATTTTTTAATAAAATAAAAATAGTTAATTCATATATTAGAATAATCATTCATATTATAATGTAATAATATTTTTTATTTTATGATTATTTTTTTGTAAAATTAGAATTATACATTAGAATAAATATTTAATTTAGATATACATTAAAAAGTAATTAAATTTAGATAATCAATATATAGAAGAGATAGTATTTTTATTAAAATATCTCATCCTTATAAGAGATCAAAGGTTTAGAAACTCAAATTACAAGTAGCAATAAAAATATATTTTAAAAGTAGAATTAGATTGACATTATCAATGTATTTTAAGACTAATTTTTCCGACGTGTAATAATTAAGGATTACTTTCTCAGTTTTTTATTTAACCTATTTCTAAAGTTTATTCTTTTTTCATTTTTAAGAACAATAATGATGATGATGATGATGATGATGATGATGATGATGATGATGATGATAATAATAATAATAATAATAATAATAATAATAATAATTCTTGATGGGATCTGATTTTAATAAGTCCTGATCTGATTGGATCTGATCTGATCTGATTCGATCTGATCTGATTTGATTTGATCTGATCTGGTCTGATCTGATCTGATTTTAATAAGAATAAGAAAAAATAAGTTGAACTGAGAGGGTCCCTCCATTAGACATTTAGACATAACCAGCTGTGCAAGAATGGTCTAGCGGTGCTAGCACGAAAATGGCCGGTGATGCGATGGAGCTTTACGAGCTAACCTACTCGGATCTCTTACTATTCACTGCCAACGAGGTCGTAGAATCGGCCGATGAATCTCAACGAATGGAATCTGTAGGCCGAATGGTGGTGGAAACCCTAGGTCCAAACGGGCCGGGCCTGCTTGCCGTCACCGAAGTCCCCGGAGCTGCAACTTTCCGTCGAAATTTACTTCCTTTGTCCCGCAAGCTCGCACTTCTCAACAATGAAGATCGTAAAAAGCTTCTCAAGGTAAAAAAATTTCAACATTTTCCCCAGTCTCGCTTAAGATCTCTGTAGATGAATTGCGTAATGTGTCGAGTAGTTAAGAGAAGCACAATTTACAGGAACATGAATTGGGAAGTGATGTTCCATTGAAAAATTTAGAGAGGGTTGTGTCATCATTTGCGAAGAATCTGAAGTATGACAAAAGGTTTGAGAGTAATTCTTCGTGCGAAAGAAATCAGCTTGGAGTAGTTAGAGGAGATGAATCTTTTGAGGCTGATTGTGTGTTATTCAAGAATTTAGGAGATCTCTTCAATGGCCTAGGGTACTGCATGATGGAAGTAGGGCTTCATCTTGCACAAATCTGTGATAAATTCATTGGAGGACACGAGCTCCAGCAGAGCTTATTGGAATCGGGCACTGCAAAGGGGCGGCTTATCCATTACCATTCAACAATTGACAATGAAATCATCAAAGAAGCTGCTAACAGAAGAGTGAAGAAGGGATCTAAAACTAAGAATCAAATAAAAAGGAACAAGAAAATGGATTCTAAACGGTTTGGAAGTGAGAGCTGTGATGAGAAGTTGAGTGACTCTACCATGTGGCAGCAGTGGCATTATGACTACGGCATATTCACTATGTTGACTGTGCCAATGTTTTTGTTGTCATCTAACTGTAAAGGGATAACTGAAGAAAGTGAGGATTCGTGTGTGCCTTGTGATCAAGAAACCCCTTCCCCGAGTGGACACACGTATTTGCAAATTTTTCATGCCAATAAAGATCAGACATTCATGGTGAAGGCACCTCCAGAGAGTTTGATTGTGCAGGTTGGGGAAGCGGCTGATTTACTGTCCATGGGGAAGCTCCGAGCAACACTTCACCGCGTATGCAGACCTCCGAAACCTAACAACTTGAGCAGGGAAACATTTGTAGTTTTCTTGCAGCCTGCATGGAACAAAACATTCTCTCTATCGCAGTATCCTCTTGAGCACTTACACCTAAATGATCAAAGGAGCAGGCTTTGTACCAAGGACTTGCCCAAAGGGGAGAAGGAATCGGATAAACTAAGTCAAATGATCCGTAGTATCGTTCCATCACTTTCATCTAGGCTAAGAGATGGGATGACATTTGCCGATTTCTCTCGGGCAACTACTAATCAATACTATGGCAGTAAAGGCTTGCAATCAAATGGACCGCTTAATGGTATTGCTTCTTAATATAATCAATTTTATCCCCTATGGTGCATTATATGAGCCAATAATTCAAGATGGAAAGCACATATTGGGTCATCTGTCTCCAACAGATATTGTCTATTGCTTACTGAGAGTACATACTTCTTGATGAGGTGATGACTAGAGGGAAAGGATTTGTTGGAGGTTTTTCATGAAGTGGATTTTTCTTTTATAGAGAAGTTTTTCAATCTGTGGGCATATCAAATAACAAAACTAGGAAGTAGGCATTGTAATAGAAAGAACATGTTTATTTTATAAGATTAGGAGTCTAGGGCAAATGAGGGTGGAAGTGTGGAACTCACAAGAAAGAAGGATTTGAAAACATTTTATAATTGTTGCTTTTATTACCGTAAACTAATGCAGTACTCAAAAGTAAACTAATACTCTACTTATCTCATAGATTCAAATCACTTAATAAATAAGCTTATACATTAATTTATAATGTAACTTAGCTTATACTCTCTTTGCCCCATATTATTTGTTAGACTTTTTTGAGTTAAAAGTCAAAATGGATGAATCTTATATTAAATTTGCATTGCATGTTAAATACGGAGTAATGAAAAAAGAATTTGATATTTTTTGTCAAATAAATCTAATAAAGCAGTTTTGTACTAATATTCAATATTATTTTATTTAATTGACGATCAGAATTTGTCCAGTTTAACGTGAAAAGGTAAATTCAACATAAACTTCGAGATGGATGTGGTATAAACATAGTTTTCATAATCGGACCGGTGACCAAACCGACTACGATACTGGTTCACAGGTCGAACCAGTATATATATATATATATATATATATATAGGGTGCGGTTTCTGTGAGAATGACTCTTGTGAAGAGAAATGAGAATGAATTTCATCCGTTAGATGCACTAGATCTTGCGGCTGTCTTTTTTACAATTAGTGGGCCGCAATTTACATCTAAATAAGGTTGGTAATTATTAGGGTGTATTTTTTGAGGCGCGTTCCATTGGAGGGTCATTTCCGTCATTCCGTTATGCTTTATTGGACGTGCGCCTATTACGAAGCCGCCATTCCCGCTTACCAAAATTAAAAAATTTCTTCTCCCTTACCAATTTTGAAGCTGCAGAGTCCTTACAGAACTCATTCTCGAGCTTTGCATCCCAATTTTGAGCACGTTCACCGGAGTAGCAAGTGGTAGTGATGGCGAGCAACGACGATGCATACCTTTCCGGAAAATCCATGGTGTTCTTGAGGAGGGCGAAGAATGCAACTGCCCGGAAAGGTACTGTAATTCCTCGTTTTGCGTTTTTTATGGGGAATTTGGGGGTTTAAATGGTTTTAAGGGCATTACAGGCAATTGTGTGTGCTGGTTGCATCGTTAGCTATGAATTGTAGATGTGAGATGCTTCGGTGGTGAGGAGATGCAATTGCATGTCCATAAATTTCTGGTGCATTTGGAAATTGGTTCTATTCCTTCTACTCCTTCGCCTAGTAGGTTAATTGATCTTACTTGCATGTATCATTCTCCCACTGTTTGTGTTGCACTCTGTAGAATAAGAATTGATGGTAGTACGAAGCTGAGAAATTAGGGTTGCTGGTTGGTTTATACTGTGGCCCTGTAGTGGTTTGAGATTTCTTTACATGAACAGAGTGTTTTTTCTTTACATGAACAGAGTGTTTTGGGTGTTTTGTATTCGTGCATTTCTTCCTAATTGTTTTGCATCAGTAGACCAAGTTGAATGCATATTTTAAAAAGTGCATGTTCAGATTCTGGATTCTAAGAGAGAGTGTGAGAAATTTGATGCATTTGGTTAGTTATGTAGGGGCACTAACTTGTGATGGTAAGTGGTTCTATTATATTGATGCATTTCTATACTCTTGGTTTGCATTAGTTGGCGATTTTGTTTGCATAAATGGAATAAGGTATTTAGAGAATTAGGATTTATTTTTTGTAATGTGGTATGGTTTGTATTTTTTTTTAATTCTGTGACTTTAAGTTGCAACTTGTAAAAAATGCATATTTTTAGAGTAAAAATGATGTCTTGTATTCTTGTTGTGTTGAAATAAATTTGAATTAATTGCATTGGTGTTTCTTTGAATGTCAAAATACACAGTATTGTTTGGATGGGGGTTGATACAAATCGATTTGTATTCGTGTGTCATTTCTAGGTCAAGGTGTTGGCGAGGCACCAACGGCAGGGCTTGGAGAAAATGCTAATGATGGTAATGAACATGTTGACATCTATTCTAACAGTGAGAGTGGTTGTTAAGGAGTGCAGATGATTTGTGATAATTTTGCAGACCATGAATCTGTAAATGATGGTGTGATGCTATAAAATGCTATGGTTGTGCTACAGTTTTGTGTGTTTTAATGCATCCACTGTGTGTTATGTTTTTCATTAGGGTGGATCATGTCTGCACCCTCGCTGATAAATTAATGAGTAAATGTGTTTTTAATGAATTTGAAATACATTGCACTGTGATAATTCCCATTTTTTTATGTTTGAGTGTTTTTTTTGTATGATGAAGGACTGTCCTGGAAGGGCAGTGAAGGTTAGTGGCGGTAAGGGTTCATGATCAATGTCGTTTGCAACACCAATTCGCCGTAGTGATCGGTTGAGGAACGTGAGATGTAGGATTGAAAGAATCAATAAGCCTGTGCGCATGGAGATTGTTGATGATAGTGACAGCTCCTTGGATGATCAGGAAAGTGAAGATGGCAATAATGGAATGGATGTTGAAGATGAGGGAGATGAGGATGGAGCTTCTAAGGATGAAGAAGGATCTGATGATGCTCTTGAGACTGATAATGATGCACCTGCAGCATCTGATGATGATGGTGAGACTGATAATGATGCAGATGAGGATGATGAAGCTGATACAAAGGGGGACACATGAAGTGAACATAGCAATGCTATTGAAGTCCACCACATGCCTATTAAAAGTGCAGGAAAGAGGAAAAGGAGAGTCAAATTGGCAGATATCAAGGCTCCATATCCTAGGTTGAAGTCAAGGTCATCGCCACACCTGATTACTAAAACTATGAAGCAGCTGAATGATTTGCAGCGGGAAGAGGTAGAGAGAATTGGATTTGGTTCAATCTTGGGAATGAATATTCTAGAACTGCCAGGAAGATTAGGTTATTGGCTGGTGAAGAATTTTGATGCTCGGAGGAGTAGTTTGGTGCTGCCGGATGGTACGAAGTTGCACATGACAGCCTCTGATGTGCATTCTGTACTTGGTTTGCCGTATGGTGGGGTCAAGATTGAGAATAACAAGAGCAACAGGGATGTTGGTTTATTGAAAGAGTGGAGGATGAAGTTTGGGAAGTGTAATAACAGAATAACCCCACCGGAGTTGGCTGATGAGATGCTTGGGTGTAAGGAGGGAGGTGAATGGTTTGTTAGACATTTTGTGTTGTTAGTGATGTCGCTTTTGGTTGATGGTACGTCACATGGTTATGTTAACAGTTTGGTCCTTGACCACTTGAGAGATGTGGGCAGAGTGAAAAGGTTAAATTGGTCATACTATGTGCTAGAAAAGTTGATCGACAACAAGATGAAGTGGGAGAAGAGTCCCGGGAAGTATTTTTCTAGGCCATTCGTTTTGTTGCTGGTAAGTTGTAAGTCTGCATTAATACTATAATATGTTGCTTTTTTGTGAATCTAATAAATTGATATCCATTCAGGTTTTTTACGTTGATCGTGTCGCTATTTTCACTGCTACCGTTCCAAGGCTATTTCCAGCAATAAAGGGGTGGACGGGTAAAGAGCTTAGAGAGAGAGAGAGAGAATAAAGAGGTGAGCGGAGGAGGCTTTGGAATGGGACATGACAACGGGCCATTGGAGAAAGGTAAGCGCATTTTGCTGACCGAGGTGGCTGTTGGTCATTCCGCTACAAACGGTGAGCATGTCGGTACATCCTCCGAAAAATAGCCCACGGTGGATAATGCGAAGATGGTAATGTTGATTATTAATAGCTTATAGTCTTTAGAATTTTGGCTAACAAATTTATCTTTGAGTGATAGTAGTAGTTGTTTCTCTACATTCGTTTAGGTGCTTGTGAGGAGATTTGCAGCCAAAAGCAAGATCCTAGCAAGCACAATAATTGACATGATCAAAATGCTTCAAGATGCACCAAGAGAAATGTTTGTGGATGAAACATTTTGTAAATTGAGAGGTTTAGGACACCGACTGATGGGAGTGGATGACAAGAAGGACGCGGTTCTTGACGTGTCATCTAAATGGAAAGATATTCATTATTTAGATGATGATGCATACTGGAGCAGCCCGTCTTTCTCCCTCGGAAAATGCAATTTCGTCATTCCGAGGGAGAAAGATGGCACATCACTCAAAAAATCCTGATACTTAGACTTCACCTCCACAGCACTCTCCATTTCTTTTGCAATTGCCATCAATTCAACGCTGCTCCAGTATGCATCATCATCTAAATAATGAATATCTTTCCATTTAGATGACACGTCAAGAACCGCGTCCTTCTTGTCATCCACTCCCATCAGTCGGTGTCTTAAACCTCTCAATTTACAAAATTTTTCATCCACAAACATTTCTCTTAGTGCCTCTTGAAGCATTCTGATCATGTCAATTATTGTGCTTGCTAGGATCTTGCTTTTGGCTGCAAATCTCCTCACAAGCACCTAAACGAATGTAGAGAAACAACTACTACTATCCCTCAAAGATAAATTTGTTAGCCAAAATTCTGAACACTATAAGCTATTAATAATCAACATTACCATCTTCGCATTATCCACCGTGGACTGTTTTCCGGAGGATGTACCGACATGCTCACCGTTTGTAGCGGAATGACCAACAACCACCTCGGTCAGCAAAATGCGCTTACCTTTCTCCGATGGCTCGTTGTCATGTCCCATTCCAAAGCCTCCTTCGCTCACCTCTTTATTCTCTCTCTCTCTAAGCTCTTTAGCACAGTGCGATCTATCTTCATCATTCTCGTCTTTTGGTTTTTGAATCGGAAGTCTATCAAAATATCTAACTAGTTTCTCTAGCCTTCTAATCCTTTTTTCATGTGTAAGATATCTTTCAGAAAATGTTTCATTATTTTTTTCTCCACGAGAATCATTTTTTTCCATAATAATAGTTCTAATACTTGGAGCAACAAAGAAAAAAAGGATGCAAGGGAATATATAGATTTTTGTAGGCACGGAAATGTCGTGCCAACGTCTATGCCTATGACGTATATACTCTCAGTGCAATAAATTATTTCAATTCATTCATTTATGGAGTATATAAGAGATGTAAGTCATTTCTCTAAATAGCACTTAAACTGTTTTATTTCCTAAATAGCACTTAATAATTTCTATAATGTCCAGTGATGATGAATATTTACTTGAATAATGACTAATGCATAATGACTAAAAGTGCTACATTGGGAAGAAAAACATATGTGATGCTATTTATAGAAAGTCATTATATTTTAGTGCTCTATAAGTAAATTCCTCATAAGAGAACCACCTCATCCACAAATTATTTCAATCTATTCATTTACGAAGTATATAAAATATCAAAACCAATTCTGGTACGAGATTTTTCTTGCGTTTAAGTTTCTTTACATCCATTCAAAAAGTATGTTTAGATAAATGTTTTATTTCATTTCACTTGTTTTTCTATATTATGCGAGAGTTTAATATTTAAACATAAGTTTAGTGAAAAACTACTCTTTTCTCAAATAAATATAATTAATTGATGCTTGTTTACAATACTGTACTTTTTGTAAATTTGATTTTATTTTGATGTATAGTTTTGAAAGACGTAATCTTACGACCTGCGAGAAATGACGATGTTGGTGATGGTTCTGTCCGGGTCGGGTTCCAATTCCGTAAATTTTGATGACATTGATAAGGAAGAAGTGGAAGATGACCTTGGCCTGTACACAGAGGTGACGGGGAACAAAAACAATAGGGTCTTTGGGAGGGGCTGTGTAGCTGGTGCTTCTCGTGCATTGTCTTATGGCGGGACTAGCTACGAAGACTATGCTGCCGAGCTGAAGAGCGAATTGGAGCAGAAGTTAGAGAAGAATTTTGAAGAAAAATTATGGAAAAAATGCCAATCTTGAGAAGAAATATCAGGCTCAATACCAAGAATTGTTAGCTCAATTTCAGGGATTGAAGGATTCGGTCAATATTTTGACCCAAGGCCTGTCTTCTTCTCAAGTTTGGCCTTTAATGCAACCCCCCGAAGTCCAAGCCCTCTGATGAATCAACATCTCACCCCTGCTTATTTCTATGCCTCCCAACCTCTCATGCCAATGTTTCATCAACCTCAGCACTCCCTAATTCCAAATGTTCAAAATTTATCTGAAGGACACAGTTTAAATTACCGTGATGTTAACAATTTTTTGAACACAAATAATTTTTAAAACTACTTTATTGTGATTTGTTTGATGCATGTGATTGAGATTATTTCTTTGTGATATTCAGATCATGATGACTGTCTATGATGTGATTTATTAGGTGCTTTTAGTGTTGCATAATTATATTAATATCTGCTGATTTTTAATTTGTTTAAATTTTTTTAAATTGTTTTAGGCATGAATATGTTTGTGACAAAATATTCAATTTTTTAAATTTTTTCACGGGTTGAAATTTTTTATATATGCACGGAATGGTTCGTTCATATGAGAATGTGTAAGGTAAGGTGTTGCGACGGAAACAACCGTTGCTTTGTCATGGCTATGCAAGAACAAATATTTCCCACGAAAACGTTCTGTGCCTATTTGTGACGAATACTTTCCATCGTTTTGTAGTGTCTGCCTAAGAATGTCCCCTTGGCACTGCTTAAACTGTGCCTACTAACTTTAATGTTTTTCCTGGGGCTGTGAGTTTGGAACGTATAGGCACGGACAAAGTCGTGCTTAATCATGGCACGGAATCAAAATCTATGCCAGAAAGTTTGGAGCCTCGAAATTGGCAGCACTCTTTATCCATGCTTTAGCATTTTGTCACGGGAAATTAAAGCTACCGTCCGTGCCAAAACCACGTTTTTTCGTAGTGCTACATAAACATGGAAATACAATAAACACAAAATATATACAAATATTTTCCAATAAGTGGTGTTCATCTCCTCCGGACTTTGTAGTCGACATTATTTTTAATGATTAATACATCCAACTTTCCTAAAAAACTAGAAATAAGGAGTCTGGGCTTCGTTCCGTTCAACTTATTTTTTTTATTTGATCTGATTTTTCGTAGTTCTGATTTGCGATCTGATATGATCTGATTTTTAGAAGATTAAGAAAAGTACAGAAAAAATAAATGAACGGAACAATGACTTAGTTTGTTAGTGGATTAAACGTGGGAATTCTCAATTCGAAAAGACAATTTCTTAAATTATTTTTTTTTTGAAAATGACGAGAATAAAGATGTTGGAGTTTTTATTTTAAAAATACAGAGAATGGAAAAAATGGAGTTTTGGGGCGGGACCAGAAAGTAATAATTTGAAAAATAGATTTTTTATTTTTAAGTCAGTTTTTTTGTTTCTCCGTTTTGACCAGATTACTTACAAAATTATTTCTCACCTATTATGAATATTCACAAATGACCTATATACTCCTTCCGTCCCCCAATTTTTGTCCACTTTTGACTTTTGGAACTGTTCATCTAAGCACTTTGACTCATCAAATTCTCTCAATGTGTAAGCCTAAATATAGTCATGTGTGATCTTGTTTGATTTGTCTTAACATATACGGAGTAGATTATTATCACTACAAGAATCTGTCATTTCTGCGACAAGAAAATTCCGTCGCAGATATATTAAATCCGTAGCAGATCCCATATTAGCGACAACTTTGCGACCAAAGACGTCCGTCGCAGATTTGTCGTCGCTCGGCCAAAATCTGCGACGGAAACGTGGTTTTTAAGTAAAAATTACGGAGTATATAAATTATATATTAATATTAATATATAATTTCTATAATTTTTTGATATACAAATTACAAGATGAAATGGACTAAAGAAGTGCATTGGATGGTGTGTAAAAATGAAAGTGGACAAAAACTGGGGGACGGAGGGAGTATCATTTAAGTCATTTAATCTACACGAAAGAATTTTAAACTTATAAGTAGCTTATAAGTTAAAACCTGCTTATATGCAATAAGTCAATAAGCACTAATACAGAGAAATACCCACATTATTTGTCAAGTTTAACCTGAAAAGGTAAATTTGACATATACATTGAGAGGGATATGGTATAAACTTAGACAAATGTTGGGGGATCAAAAAGTTAAAGAAAAGAAAATTAAAGAATGTGAGCATTCTATTGAAAATACTATAAGAAAAAAGAAAATTTTACAACAATACTCCTATAAATTTTTGGGTTTACAAGAACACTTCGTAAATCAATTAATTACATCACTACTCCTTAAATTACTCTCTATTTACAAAAAACATTCCACCTGTCACTTCACTTGCACAATTATATTGTATAATATTTACATGGATTTTTTAAGTAATAATTTGAAAAATAGATTTTTATTTTTAGTTTTCATCACAAAAAAAATAAATAAATTATGTTTCCTTCCTCCAAGTGAAATATTAGTTTCTTACATATTTATTTGGGTGATCATTTAATAAAGTAATTTCTTTAACACTTTATTTTTTTCTAATATTTTCTAACTTGTTCTAATTTTCAACACTCAATTTTAGAATTTCAACCGAAAAAAACAAACCTAATTGAGAGACGTGATTGATATTTGAATTGGCCAAGAAATAAGTAATTTAATTTTTTTTATGAAAACTAAAAGCAATGATTTATTTTTCAAGTAATCTTTTTAAAAATACATTTAGATATTCTATAATATGATAGTGTAAGTAAGGTGGTAGGTGCAATGTTTTTATTAAAAGAGAGAAATTATTGGAGTAATGATGTAATTAATCGATTTTCGAATTATTCTTGTAAAATTAGATATTTATCCAAGTATTCTTGTAATTTTTTCCTAAGAAAAATAGAAAATAAAAGAGAAGCAAAATACATTCACACACATTGAAATACTCAAAAACATCCCACACACAAACACACACAAAACTGTTGGAGAATAAAGATGTTGGAGTTTTTATTTTAAAAAAAAAATACAGAGTATAGAAAAAATGGAGTTTTGGGGCGGGACCAGAAAGTATAGGCCCCCTCTGATTGAATATATAGACCATCTATGGCAAAAAAGCTTACTAAAAAGAAGAAAGAAATTCAAAACGCATTAAAGAGTGGGCAGCGCGCTGGCTAATCTTCTTCTAAAAGCATTGAACCGAGCTGAGCTAATAGCTAATACTCCGTATAATACAAAATTCCTCAATCAATTAACCAGCCCGGGCAGTTTCAATTCGATGGATTCGAGGGGGAAGGAGAGGAGCTCCGGCGCCGGAATTCCGCTGCCGGAAAGCCCGCGGCAGCCGATGGAGTTCCTGTCGAGATCGTGGAGCGTCTCCGCCCTGCAGGTCTGCAAAGCCCTGACCCATCACCATCCTTCCTCCACCGCATATTCGCTTCCCAAACCTAGTACCACTTCCGCCGCCGCCGCTCCCAACGGCAGTGCCACACCGGAGAATTCCGCCGGAGATGACGAAGAGCTGCCGGCGGCGAATCTCACCGGAAGCCCATTCCCTTTTGCTTCCTCTGCCACCTCTCAGCTGGTGCTTGAGCGCATAATGTCCCAGTCGGTAAGTCCCACAATTTATGTTTCAAATGCACAATTTTTTTTCCTAAATAGCCGTAAAATATACTCCCTCTCTCCACCATAGATCTTTCCTGAAAATATTCACAGGTCAAACCTTACTTACTTTGTTTGCTTATTTTTACTACTCATTTCATAGAATAAAATAGTGTTGTCGCCCCTAATTTTGTAGAACTTTTCATGTATTTTTTTTACTATATAAATTTTATTTTTAAATTTTATTCTTACAATCAAATAAATTGAATTGAAAATAAAGTCGGTCAAACCTCGTAACGCGCAATAAGAAGATGTGTGATGGACGGAAGGAGTAAAAACCTTTTCTAAGTAGGATCAGACGTGGTTTTTTTCCAATGTAGTACTTTCAGTCATTATCCATTAGTTATTATCCAAGTAAATATTCGTCATCACTGGTCATTATTTGTCACTCTGAAAATTATTAAGTGTTATTTAAGTAATGAAACGGGTTGATATAAGAGGAATTTACGTAAATAGCAATAAAACATAATGACTTTTCCTAAATAGCATTACATGTATTTTTTTTCAATGTAATACTTTTAGTCATCAATCTTTAGTCATTATTCAAATAAATGTTCACCATCACTTGACATTATTAAGTGATATTTAAGGAATAAAACAATTTAGATGTTATTTAGTGAAATACTCCGTAACATAAATTTTGCAGTTATTTAGTGCAAATATTTTTTTAATATAATAACCGGGTTAATATAATAATATTAATAAAGATGCAGAATGGGCAAGAAGTATCGCCGCTAACATCGGGAAGGTTGTCGCATAGCAGCAGTGGACCTTTGAACAGTTCCCATACAGAGGGAACTGATAGCCCACCTGTCTCTCCCGACGACGAGCTCGAAGATGTCCTTAAGGTACACTGATTACATACTGTCTTTCTAATATCGTACTTTATGGATTATTTGAAGAAAACAGAAAATACGGAGTAATCATCAACCTTAAACTAATTAATTGGGGAGTAACCATCTTGGCATGTGTCTGTTTTATCACTTCTTTTACGTTTAATTTTTGCTTTTTTAAAAATAATTTGTATTTTTGAAAATTTATTACTCGTAAAACATGGATTTTGTTTTGCAATAGCTTTTGTAGATTGAAAATGTTATTAGTAAACGACTGCAACTTTTGGTGTTTTTATTTTGAATAAATTCCATAAAAGGTCCTCAGTTATAGGTCGTTTTACATATTTAGTCCCTACATATCAAATATTACTAATTTAGTCCTCAATTATTAGATTAATTTTCACAAATGGTCCTTTGTTAAAATTTTTGTTAAGAACGTGGATAAAATTGTATATGCATACTTCTCTCTCTCCTCAATTAAGCTTCCTCTTCCTCCTCTCGTACTCTTTCCCAAACTCGTCGCTGAGTTTGAAGCTCTAAACCCAAAACTGAAATGATCACTCCTCTCTCAATTATTAGCCTTCTTGGTGGAACCTAAAATCAAAACTAATAAGCTTTATGGATGAGCTTTATCGGTTAGTCTCTAGAAACTGCAAAGAAAATAAACATTAAAACTCATCAATGAAGGTTACTGGTTTCGAATTTGGGTTCCACCAGTTCGACAAACAATTGAGAGAAGAGTCATGATTTCGGTTTTGAGTTCAAAGCTTCAAACTCAGCGACGGGTTTGGGAAAGGAGTGCGAGGGAAGGGAGGAAGCTTAATTAAGGAGAAAAAGAAGTGTGAATTTACAATTTTATCCACATTCTTAATGGAAATGTTAACAAAAGACCATTCGTAGAAATGAATCTAACAATTGGGGACTAAATTAGTAATATTTGATATGTAGGGACTAAATATGTAAAACGACCTATAACTAGGGACCTTTTATGGAATTTACACTTTTATTTTTAAAGTTGATCAACAACATTAAAAATTTACTTTGTACTAAAAATCTGAACCAAACCTTAACGCACCAAATGTTTGTGAGTAATTATACTTTGGGGATACTAATATTGACCGCTTTTTTACCCTATTTTTCTTACGAACATTCACAGTAGTGAATGTCTATTAAAAAAAGGGGGTTTAAAGTGAAATCAAAATTGGCCTACATTTAACATTTTTCATGTGCCATATCTTAAAAGTAGTGAAGTGAATTGTCCCATGGATTACTAGTTGTTCATTGTTTACTTGTCCTGGACACGCAAGACGGTGAAACAGAATTTCTTGTCAAAAAATGCTTGACCACAATTTGTCCCATGGATTACTAGTTCATTGATAAATGTACCACACTCCCTCCTTGACCACAAAAATTGGTAAGTAAATTCAAAATAAATAAATAAATAAAATTTAAATAAAAATGGATGGTGAATAAGCATGTGGTGTACATTTGGGGTACACCTTTTCCCTTTCTTGTCATCACTTAACACGAAATGTACGGAGTACTATACGTACGTTATTGCCTTAAAAAATTCCATTAAAGAAAAAGTTAACAAGAAATGCTCCCTCGATCTCTAATTTGATTATAAATTGGGAGTTAAGAGGCAAATTTTTTTATCTTTTGAAATTATTTTATTTATAAATTGATACATCAATAAGATGTAAAAATTACATATTACAAAACTATGTCTAAAGTTCTACAAAACGAGAAGTGACAAGAATATTTTATATTATCAAATATTCAATAAAAACACACAAATAAACAAAAGTTATTAAAAGAAGAAAGAAAAAAGATTGTAAACTATTTCAAGACTGAGGAAGTATTTTAATAAAAAAGACAAACAACATCATAGCATCCCACCGAGTATTTGTCTAGTTTTAACTTTTTTCAACCAACCATTTTTAATCTTTGACCTATAATTAAATAAAATATATATTGTATCTAATTAGATAAAATAATATTTTGACAATATTTTATATAATAAATATAATAAAACTATTTTAGTATCAATATCTAATATCATTTTTATTTAATTTGGGGTCAATGTTTGCCAAATTTGACAGAAAAGTCAAAAGTAGACAAATATTCTGACATGGAGGGAGTAATATATACATATACAGTATAAAATAGAACTTTTATTGATTTTAAACCAAAATAATTTTCTTTTATAATATTTCATCTCTTATTTTAATTTTTTACTTTTATGATCGAGTTCATTGTCAAGCTATCTTTTTTTCTTATTTATACACTTTAATTATTATTGTAATAAAATGATTAATTTATCTTTGATGTAGCTTGTACTTATGAAATTACATTTTTATTTTTTTTTGTTGCAATATAAACATAGACATTTTTCCATGTTATCAAATCATAAATCATGACGAAAAGGGTAAAAAATACTGCATATTTCTAAAAGAAAAGAGAGTCAATGCTAATTCATTTTTTAAAAAATGAAAGAATTTGTGTCCCTAAGCTAGATTTTGAACTCTACTCCACATAACAAGCTAAACGCTCGCCCAGCCACTTATGTTGCACTTCTTTATATTTGTCATACTACATACTCCGTACAATGTTACTTATACAAAGTTTAATGGTGTCACTTAACTTTATTAGACCATACAAAGTTTTAGTGGTGTCACCGGCTGACCCCACTCAGACCCGTGTGGGACCGCCCCTACGTACGTATAGTATGCCATATTTTATTATTTAATTATGGTTGGATGTATACCTTAATTACTTTATTGTAAGAGGTTAACATAATAAGATAAGTATCTCAATAGCCACTTCAATATTTTTGATTCCCCTTGTTTTTGATCATCTCTATAGAGGACATTTTTTTGGAATCTCAAAATATACTCCCTCCGTCCTATATCTTTCTTCTCGTTGCGCAAAACGAAGAAAATCCCAATTTTTTTCAATCTATTTTATTTAAATATTGGTATAGAAATAAAAAATAAAACATACATATTTAAAAAGTACATCAAAAGTTCAACAAAACAAGTGGTCACAAGAATATTTTATTTTATCATATAGGCCATGAAAAGACACAAATAAATATAAATTCCCGTGAAGTTGTAATAGTGCTTTGGGAAGAAAGTTTTAGGACGGAGGGAATACTTCATAATTCTTTTTCCTCCTACGTATACTCCGTACTTTAGAACAGTAAGACTTCTTTTGACGTTAAAATTTAGTGTCATCTTATGACATTGGCTTCATTTGACAACCTTATAGGGTGCTCTCTTAGACATCGAAGTGATTTCTAACCTTCAATCTCCCTATAAACCCCGCCTTCCCACCAGATTTTTACTCGGGCTATGACTTCTAAATTCCAATTGCACCCCAAATTTTATTATCATTTTGGTCAAATTTTCTAAATGGGCACGAAACACAAGAATTAGGTACGGAAGACCACATACAATAGTACTCTAATTATTTTTGAGAATTGACGGATTATGTGATGAGTGAATGAAGGCTTGTGGCATAGGGATTAGAGTGGGATGAGTCTATCATGAATGGAAAATCAGTGCTTTTTAGGATAGTCCACACTAGCTTTTGTAGGATTGTTACTTTCAGTTCCCACTTTTGTCCCCGCGCCCAATTAATAATAATCATCATCACGGGTTTTGTTTTGTTTTGGATCACAAAAATAGGAATAATCCAACCCTACTTTTCGTTGCAATCCTATTTACTTTCTCTTCTTTCGAAATCGTCTTTAATTTGTGTCTGTGTGCCCATTCCCCTCCCTCGCCTTTTGACCTCATTTTCAACCACTATAACAACATCTCTCTCACTAGTTACTACTTCATCTCCTCCGAGATACTCCGTATTTGACAATATTTGTCTACCATCCATCTCTACCCCTAGGGCTGTCAACGGATAACCGAAAATCTGATTATCGTCCGCATTCGTATCCGTTTAAATAGAAAATATTCGCATCCGTTTTAAACGGATATTATCCGTATCCGATTAAGGATATCCGATTACTAAACGGATACGGATTTGGTAATTGTATATCCGATCCGTTTAAAATCTGATCCGAATATGCATTCGTTGCGATAACCGTTTATCCGAATATTCGATCCGTTATATATAGTTTTTCCTAATTTTTTTATGTTTATATTTTGTTTCTCTATTGATATTTCAAAGTATAAGACATTTTTATATACAAAATAAATGTGTAGACACATAAAAATATGTGCAAACATATAAAAATATGCGTATATGTGTGCTGTGTATATCTTTTTATCATATGAAGTTATCGTAGAATATCATAAATCATGAAAACAAAGAAAATAATTATCCTATAACAAATTAGAGTTGATTTAATAATAGTTTGACTTTAATCTAATTTAAAATTAAAGTATTGTTTAATTTGATTGTAAAAATTGGAAACGGATACGGATATATCCGATATCCGACCGATATCCGACGGATGCGGATACGGTTTTGATTTTCAGTATCCGTCAAGATCCGTATCCGAATTCGATATCCGACAAAAATAAACGGATACGGATTTGGTAATGGCACATCCGATCTGATTAATATCCGTTTACACCCCTATCTACCCCACAATATTTTTTCAATTTTAACTTTTTGGAATTAACTAAGATTAATCATTAACTCAAAATTAAATACTCTCTCCGTCCTCGATTTGATTACAAATTGCTGGCTATGAGGAAAAATTTTCCACTTTTTGAAATTATTTTATTTACAAATTGGTAAATCAATAAGATATAAAAATTACATATTAATAAAATACATCAAAAGTTCTACAAAACAAGAGGTGACAAGAATATTTTATTTTATCAAATACTTAATAAAATTGCGTAAATAAACAATAATACAAAACGCCACCGTGGAGTGTGCTTACATATTAATAATGACTAAAATATTAGTCATTTTCCAATGTAGGACTTAAACTTTTTTATTCTTTAAATAGGACTTAATAATGTCTAGTAGGAGAAATAATACTCAGTGGTGGTGGACATTTACTTGAATAATGACCAAAGAATAATGACCAATGGTCCTATGGTCCTACATTGGAAAATAAAAACATATAGTCCTAAATTGAGAAAGTCATTATGTTTTAATCGTATTTAGGTAAATTACTCAATTGTAATTGAGCTTTCTTAATAATTAGAAAATCTTAGCCCAAAATTTTTTTGGATTCCTAAATATATAATTTGAATTAAATCGAGAATTGAAGATTTGAAATCCAAACCAAAAGTTCCCAAACAAAATTTAGCGGGATTTTGAAAGCTTCATTTTTTACTCCGTTTCAATATATACAAGGCTATCTGCTGCCGGTTGATTGGTTTACAATTTGACATTTTCATTGTTTTTTCACTCTCAAACTATTTCACTGAATTTGAAGCATGGATTCACTCATATATGCAGTACTTGCAAGCAAACAACAGTCTCCAGCCTTTATTCACAAACAACATGAGGGGTGGGTACCCCAGCGGTGTTGGCAGCGGCGGAGGAAGCACCCCCGCCGGTGGCAGAACAGTGGGGAGATGGCTGAAAGAAAGGAGAGAGAAGAAGAAAGAGGAGAGCCGGGCGCAAAACGCGCAGCTCCACGCAGTGATCCAAGTCGCCGGAGTGGCCGCTTCGGTGGCAGCCATTGCAGCCGCCACCGCGGCTGCTTCCTCCACGGGAAGCGACGAGATCGCCGCGAAGACGGACATGGCCGTGGCTTCAGCTGCAATGCTGGTGGCTGCGCAGTGTGTGGAGGCTGCAGAGTCCATGGGAGCCGACCGTGATCACCTCACCTCTGCCATTAGCTCTGCCGTCAGTGTCCGTTCCCACGGCGATATTTCCACTCTCACCGCCGCCGCCGCCACAGGTGCAGCCCATTATCCATAAGTATAAGGGGATTTACTTAAATAACACTAAAACATAATGACTTTCTCTAAATAGCATCACATATGTTTTTTTTCAATGTAGCACTTTTAGTCATTATCCATTAGTCATTATTCAAGTAAATGTTCGCCATCACTAGACATTATTAAGTGCTATTTAGGGAATAAAACAATTTAAAGTGCTATTTAGGGAAATGACTTAAATTTTAGTGCTATTTAGTGCAAATATTTCTAAGTATAAAACATTTCCTGGACCTACAATCATAAGCTTGAGGTTTTGGTTGAGTTGGTTCTTGACACTCCTTGTATCCCGGGAAAAAGTTCCAGTGTGCCGGATAATATTTCCTTGAGGATATATAGCATCTGACGCGACTCGAGTCTTTTACTACTAACCATTTATTTTAGAGGTTTCTGTCACCAATTTTTCAACACTCTCATGCATCATCGTAATCGTTCAGTGTCGGTATTTTCATGCGTGCAGCATTGCGGGGAGCTGCTACTCTGAAGGCAAGGGCATTGAAGGAAGTGTGGAACATTGCAACGGTCACCCCAGCGCCAGAGGACGGACACGGAACAAGTAGAGGTCTGACGACGAGCAACAACAATGGCGGGTATTGCGAGGGACTCGACATTGAAGAGAATTTCTTGGGTGTTTGCAACCAGGAGTTGCTAGCCCGAGGCCGCGAGCTGCTCAAGAGAACCCGGAACGGTAACTTTTCATCTGAATTACAGAGTACTCCCTCCCTTGGTCTTAAAAAGAACTTCACATTTGACTTTTTCTGATCTACACGATACAGGTGATCTACACTGGAAAATTGTGTCCGTCTACATCCACCGCAGCGGGGACGTGGTGCTAAAGATGAAGAGCAAGCATGTTGCCAATACCATCACCAAAAAGAAGAAGAGTGAGTCCTCTCACCAAAAATATGACAATATAGAATTCCTTTTGGCAAAATTTGATAAATATGATTGAATTAATTAATTGTTGATGACGTGCAGATGTAGTGTTAGAGGTGTGCAAGAATGTAGAGGCATGGCCAGGGAGGCATTTGTTTGAGGGGGGAGAGCAGTTTAGATACTTTGGGCTGAGGACACAGGTGAGGGGTTTGGTTGAGTTTGAGTGCAAGAATCACAAAGAATATGAGATGTGGACTCAAGGCGTTTCAAGGCTTCTCTCTATTGTGGCTGACAGGAAAAAAAGACCTCACTTCTGAACTAGCTACAAACATCATGTATCCATAAGAAAAGAAGAAAAAAATATGTGTGCTTTAAATTGATGATGATAATTGGGAGGAGGACTAGCTTTAATTTGCATCTCAGTGTGTATAATGTGCAATTTTAAGCCTATTTTGGAGTACTATTTAGTGCAAACACTTTTGTGATTTTCTACTTTTACATTCTAGATAAAGAGTCACCCGAGTTCGATCCGTGACTAATATATTACACTGGTTCGTAACTATGATAAGTATATAGCCTCTGCAACACGAGGTGCAGACTCTACTCTTGTCAGTCAATATCTGATTAAAGCTCAAAAATTGACTAAAGCTCAATTTACCTTCTTTGAGGTGACCGTTCGGTAAGTTCCGATTGACTTCTTCCATTTTTAATTGGACATCTAAAATGAAGAAGTACAATATTTATTTACAAGGCAAGCGAGTATAAAAACATAGCAAATGATATAAAAGAAAATAAATTTCACTTCTTGTTGCATCAGAGAGAATTAATGTAGAGAAAAACTTCAAATCTTCAATCATATTCACGACCCACATTAAAAAAAATGTAGTTCAAGTAATGGAACAAATACAATGTAATGGATAAGTATAAGTATATAATTAATAAAAACAACAAGATTCATATTTACGCCAAAGACTAACCAATTTGGTTAGATTGGTTTGCTGGGAGTTCTTATCAATATACGGAGTACATGTTAACATCAAATATTATTGTTAATAATGAGGATAAACATTGGTAGGGCGGTGGGGTTCCCTTGAATCTAGAACCTTATGTTAACAAGGACATATTTGAGAATAACGTTAAAGATTAGCGTCAGCGTTTTAGATAAAATTTTAACGGTGCATATTTTTTTTGAAAACGTTAATGCTAAATGTTGCCTGTAGATAACCTTTTCAAAACGCAAACGCTAATCTCTAACGTTATTCTAAAACAAGCCCAAAGTTACATTGGAAAAAGTTACTTTCATTATTCATGAATCTAAAGCCTTATGTTAACAAAGATGAAATCCTCAAAGTAAAATAGTGACAAAGCTAAATATAGCGAAAGTCAATAAATTAACGGAGAATAATTTGGGTCGTCTCTCAAGGATTGGAAAAGGGAAATATTTGTTAATTAACTTTTTTTTATTACTCCCAGTGGGCAAACCACCAAGCTCGGTGGGGTAAGGTCTAGGCAACCCTTACCAAGTTTTATTAAGATATCATCGTCATCACAAAGTGAGGGGAGGACCAAACCGAGGCCTAATAGAGTAATTAATCTTGAACTAGAAAAACTTAGAGCAATTAAGATTCAAGCAGAATGATAGCAGTAACGAAATTAATTCAATCAATGATTTAGAAACAGGTATGAATCGAAGGTTAATTGGATTATTTGTCTAAAATGAGATTAACTAATGAATAGATCTGACCAATTTATTAATTAATCATTACAGATTATTGGTCTCACTTGTGTATAAGTTAGGACAAATAATCTAGCCAGCCATATTTAGACACATTAATAAGTGCTAGAAATAGGATACGTTAATGAATTAAAATCTAATTAATCAAGAAGTAAATTTAATCAAATGTATTCCTTACCCAGCTCTCCACTTTCAATCATCTGTCGGATGACTCCTTTAACACTTTTACATTCTAAAGTGTTATGGGAGTCGGACTTATGGTACGAACAATACATGCCCGACCAGTGGCGTCCCAGATTACTGGTAGAATTGACTAGTGCCTTCCTGACTTCCTAGCACTCCTCCGTATTGACCACTCGAATGACTGGGTCATAATGGTGCCTCGGCTTGCTGGGTCCCGGTGCATCTTCCTTCTTCACTTGCACCGATTTTGGCTTGAAACTGTGCTCCACCTCCTTCTTTGCCCAGACCTCGGTCTCAGCCTCAACAAATTCCCACGCCGTGTGGTAGGCCTCTTGATATGTGGCCGAAGGTCTCTGGCAAAACTCTTTGTATAATTCTCTGGAACGCAACCCATTCAACAGGAGAGACAAGACTGTTTTGTCATCCATTTCTTCGACCTTGTCCACCTCCTCTTTCCACCGGGTAAGAAAGTGAGTGAGATTCTCAGATTTCCTCTGACCGGCCGTACTGAGGTAGGTGAACTTCTTCCTCTTCGTACAGTTCTCCTCGAACTTGGCCTTGAATTTTGAGGCCAGTTCTGTGACTGAGTCAATACTTCCTAGACGGAGTTTATTGAACCACTCTGTGGCTTGATTTCGCAAGGTTTGAAAGAAAAAGAGGCACTTTTCCTCATCTGTGCACCCCATCATGGTTGCACTTTGATTGAAGGAGTCCAAGTGAATCTCAAGATCCTCCTTTCCGGTGAACCTTGATGCATCCACCTTGACCTTTCGCAGGAATGGCGTCAAGTGGACCCTCGGAGTGAACGGAGAATCAGCAAGGGGTTTTTCTTTGTAATTCTTCTCCCCCACTCTTCTTTCCAACCTTTCCAGTTTCGCCTCTATCTGCTGAACGCGATCTCCCGGGTTTTCCAGCATGTTCCTCACCTGCTCGCAGGGTTGCTCTCAGCTTCTTCTTTACGGTGCGAAACCTGTGATTTTGCAGGTTTCGTCCGGTTTGACCGGGTGCGTTGGGTACGGGCAGGCTCGACCTCCCTCCCTTCGCCTCGCCGGGCAAAAGCGCTAACATGGGCTGCGTTTGCCCCAGCCTCAGCTTCACTGATTTCCTCAGATCGTTCTCCCTTTCCCCAAGCCTTTTGAAGGCGGAGTCATGGGAGTTTGCCAGTCTTAGGGTCTTACCCTTCTTCTTCTTTTGGGTTCTTGCAATGTCCCACTCACCGTCATCACTCTCAACAGAAACACAATGACCATCAGGAGTGCTCTGCGGGTGGTGAGCGCTTTGTGGAGGGCGTGATGGTCCGGCGACGTTGAGTGCACCAGTCATATTGAGTTAGATTGACAGGGACCACAACACTGACCACCTGTGGCTAGAAAGGTGATGGCAGGGGTACTGGTGTCTGAAAGGGAGACAACCCCATCGGGGTTTGAAGGGGTAATGTTCCAGCACTTGGTAGGGCAAAAGGAAACATACCCGGGAGGAATGGCATTCCTCCGTTTTGCTGACACATGGCCATGACCTGGCCAAATCCTTGAATTGCTTGCAAATTAGTCGGGTCATTTAGGAATTGGGTCATGCTTTAGGGAAACGTGACCCTTGTCCCAGCAGATGGAACGGGGACTGCGAATGGCGCAGTCATGGTTGGCGTAGGGATGGGACTCAAACCCATCGGCATAACATATGCTAAGTTAGCCAGTTGAGTAGTAACGAGTGGGATGGTTACCCCTTCAGAAGTGGCTTGCATCGGAGCAGTGGTATTGTTCAACTGGCTTGAAGACATTTTCAAGGTGGTGTTTTGTTAGTAGGTTTGTGTAATGATGGTAAAAGAAACCTTAAAGGTCCCATGGGTGACGCCAAAAATGATGGTGTAAATTATCTAACCGGGTAAACAGTACTAGACCGGGTCTAGGATTGTTTACTAGATTCGGAAAAGTAAAAGGTAAAAACACACGAAGTAACTGGGAGGACTGTAGGTGGAGACACCGTACCTGTAGCCCAATTAATATTCAAATATAGTCGAGTGCGCGAGAGCTTTTACCCGGGAGCTTTAGTGAGAAGAAATCGAATCCCTTTTCTTGAGGATTACAACGATATTTATAGTAAGCTAGATGAGACAAGGTGCCGCACAACCACGTCAGGGCACGTTCCTAGGTGGTGCGAGGTGATTGCCTCTGTTCTCTAGTGACCTTGTCATTTAGTTAGGAAGGTGACTCCTTTGTCACTTAGCGCGTTGGATTGGTTATCCGAATATCTCCAATGATCTTTCGTTGAATTTGGCTGATACAGACTAATTCCCTTTGGATTATCCCTTGCCGACACTCTCCAACCCCAAAATCATACCGGGTGATTTTCGAGGGATGGGTTTATGGAAATTGGAGATGAATGAGGGAATAAAGTAGTTTGCCCAGTAGCCTTTCCGAAGTGTACCGATCAAACCTTTGGTCAACCAATTACTTTTTTACTGTTGTTTTAGGTCTCCCATTCCAAAAAATCAACCTTGACCAGTTGGATATTTGAGCGCCTTCCTTGACCGGTTCTTGGTGCGGAATACACCCATCAATTGAGAAATTATATTTTAGTACTATTTAGGTAAATTTCCACTTTTACTAGGGTTTTTCAACCTAACTCATGTTTTTACCAATTTTTTAAAAATCGGACCGGACATCGAACTTGATTAGCCACAGGGTCAAGAGTCAACCGGTCGAACCGGGTTCACTCGGGTCAACGACCCGGTCAACAACCCATGACTTGGTATATAACATTCATATTTATGTTTAGATATTAAAAATTAAATAATACCATGTTTTGTGGACTATTTTTAAAGATAATAAAATATTATCACATAACTTAAATATGCCTATTATTTCTAAATAATATGAAGCACATACTCCCTCCGTCTAACTTTAATCTTCCCATTTGAACCAGATACACATATTAAGAAAAAATGTAAATGTCATTCTCAATGTTAAATAAAATATTTAAAATTGTGTTTATTTTCTTCTCCATATTATTTTCAATGTCATTGTTCATATACTGGTTCACACTTTTCATGTTTTATTATAATTAATATTTATTTCTTCATTTTATAGATGATAATATTTGTTTAGATATAATTAATTATTCATTATTATTTAATAGAAAAAATGATATTTATTTTTTACTTTGAAATATTTTAAGGGATTATAAAATAACTACACAACACAAACATGTTCTTTCTTACAAATAATTAGAAGTTTTTTTAATTCTCTCAACACAAATAAAACACACTATATATACTATTCTGCATGATTTTGGTAATAAGTGTTTAGTAGCTTAAGTATTTATAATCTTAGAAAATTTATGGTGAGATTTAGTAATCGAATCTTATCACCTTCATTTTATTTTATAGCAAAAAAAAAAAGTTTCAGACCAAACCCGCTAGTCAGCCGGGTCGACCAGATCCACTGGTTCTGCCGGATCTACCGAGTTTGGGCGGGTCGATGCGGGTTTTAGAATTGAACCAAGTCATAGGTTAGCTGTCCCATACAAAAAAGAACAGACCTACATTGAGCCCGCAGGACCGCAGCATAAACGAACGAAGGACTACGGAGTGAAAGAACCCTCCTGCTTTCCAATCCCTACTACGGTACTTTTCTACACCTAAGTGCTGCGGTACCAGTGGAATCAATGGAGGCCAAGCTATTCTGATTCGTTGTAATTGACGAGTTGATAGAGCTCCCGACTCTCTTTTTCTGTACGGATCCCTTTTTCCGAATCTCCTCTACGCCCGAGTTTCTATAAATCTTAATGTGTTCTTTCTGCTTCCAAATCGTATTGTTTCCGGCAAAATCGTTGCTACTGTGCCTATTTATTCTCTATAACTATGTTTTAAGGCTGATTGACGCTTATTGCTTTCCTTGACAGTCGGATGGATTTTAGGGTTTAGGGCACTGGAGTTCTTTCCCTTGTTCTTTTTATTGCCATGGGACTTGTCCTTTGCACATTCAATTACTATAATGAACTGCAGACCGCAACTATAGAGATTCTGAAAGCATGTGGGGCTTCACAAATTGGCAGTAGTTAGTGAAAGATTCTAGCTAATACGAGTCATTTAGTTATTCAAGAAGCAATTTATTATGATAGTTTTTACAGTAGCATGTTTGAGATTGCAATTTGTCTAGTGATTACAGATTATCCAATTGTCCATTATGATTTTTTAGGTTTGGAAATCCATTTTCAGCTAGGTTTTTGCTTTTGCAGTTGTGTACTTGTGTTTTTTGATGCTTTTGGATTATGCAATCGGCGAATGAGATTTTGTTGCACCCCAATAATTGCTTAACTTGGGAAAGATTATATGCTTTAAAGATTTAATAAGTGCATAATTTGTCAAACACTGACCCAATGGACTTAATTTTTACGGAGTACAACTTCGTAACCACTTAACAAATAGTCAATTTTTATGCTCTGAGTTAATGTTTAATTGTTCATATTTCAGCATTTTGTTGAAAGATGAAGAAAGGAAATCCACTTGTCTTCTTCAATGTTTCGTTTGGTGGAGGACCCCCACAAAGGATTGTTATGGAGGTCATTCTGATATGAAGCCATTTTTTGTTATCATTTCTGAGTGTTATCAACCCTGACACTTTTGTTTTTTGAAGTTCCTTAACTGCAACCTCATTTTTACTTGATCTCAATAAAATTTGTTTTGTGGGATTGTGCAGTTGTTTTCGGACATTGTTCCTAGGACAGCTGAAAATTTCCGGGCACTTTGCACAGGTAAGATTTGCACCCAATATTGTTTGTAAATTGTAGAAAGTTGAAACCTCATTTTCTTATGCTAATCAAATCAACAAGGGAAGTTAAGGGTGCAATAAAAAAGTCAATAGAGTACTGTTCATTTAATCTCAGGAGCCATTTTAGGTTTTCCTCCCATCATTTTTTGGGTGTAGAATGTGTGGGACAGGTGGACAGCTGTGAACCAGTGCCAGATAAATACTGTACCTTGTGAGGTACTCTTGTCCCAAAATAAACTTCACACTTTCCTTATTTTCTTTTAAGGAAAAATTGTGTGGCTCAAATCATTTCTATTTTTTCTAAACAAATTCTAACCATACATTTTTCACCAAACTCCGTGAAGTCAAACCATCAAGTTTGTTTTGGGATGGAGGGAGTACATCTGTACATGGTACCTCATTGAGGGTATGTTTTGTGGATTTGTTTTTTGGTGTAATTCCAAGATACCTCTCCCAAGGGAGCTGAAATCCTATATTCCTATTCTGATTTGTACAGAAAGTGTTATTCATGGTTTGCTATTATCTTTGCTTTGTAGTTTAGGATATCAAGATTGTCTGAATGGGTTCACATAAAAGTTCTCCTAGTTAAATCATGCAGAAATTATTCTTGATTCCAGTTATGTATGTGGAAATTTGGAAATTCGCCCAAAGGGGAGAGATTTAGTCTGGCAGATGTCTAAATTTTACAATCCTTGTTTTTCTTCTACAGTATTTAATATTAACCCAATCGGCCCATCCCATTTCATTTGTTTGTTTTCACTTGTGCTATGACTGGGATGCATTACTTTCAGACTTTCAGATGGTTTATGCCATCACTCGTCACTAATGTGGTTTTATGCTTTGCTTCCCAGGTGAGAAAGGTGTTGGAGTTTCAACTAGCAAACCTCTTCATTATAAAGGATGCATATTTCACCGCATCATCAAAGGGTTTATGGCACAAGTATGTTTCAGTGTTTCATGGAAAATTAATTTTCTTCTCTCTCTTTGGTGTCATAACTTAAGAAGAAGCTGATTTACTAATTCGATTTCAAGTCACAAGTTCTAGGACCTAACTTTAGATTTGAATGATTTTAATAGTCTATAAAAGAATTATTATGAAATTTAACCATTGTTATGAACTTATAATCATGTTAGTTGAAACATTAATTTTGTTCACCTCCCCTGACTATCAGACTATCAGTTGAATCTTCACATTTTACTACGTTTGTGGTAATGGTATGATGTCATCTTGCCCAGGAGTTAAGTCTCGATAAAAAATTCAACAGACTGTTATCTTCTGTCGTGCCTTACACTCTTCTTGAGAAGGTTTACTCAGCTGTTTTCAGTTTGGCAAAATATATATTCTAATATTTTTTTTCTTCTTCTTCTTCTCTCTCTCTCTCTCTCTCTCTCTCTCTCTCCTTGCAGGGTGGTGATTTTTCAAAAGGAAATGGTATGCTCTCAGCTCTCCAGTCTTCAGGGTCCTCCTAGACCTGAATTGGTGCCGGTGCTTTGCTCAACTTCATCCCTCATGCACGTATTTATGTGGAAACATTCGTTTACTGGTTTGCAGGTACTGGTGGAGAAAGTATATATGGAGGAAAATTTGCAGGTAGGGTCATTTATTTAGGGAGGTTTACATGGTTTTTTTAGTTTTATTTTTCATTGATATTTTTTGTCCTTGTAGATGAAAACTTCAAACTTGACCACTCTGAGGCTGGGCTTCTCTCTATGGCAAATAGTGGTCCAAATACAAATGGTTCACAATTCTTTATAATTTTTAAACGACAACCACATCTTGATGGGTATGTCATATGTTTTTGATTTTGATGCATTATTTGTTTCCAGTTTCCATAAATGATAATGGTGACTCATAAGGCCTTTAATTGAATTTTTGCTTTGGGCATGACTTGTTACTTTTCAATTATTGTTCCTGTTGACCTGCAGGAAGCATGTAGTTTTTGGAAAAGTTGTGAAGGGAATGGATGTTTTAGGGAAAATGGAACAGGTAGGAACGTCCAATGGAAAATCAACTGAGATTGTGAAAATTGTTGATTGTGGAGAGATCTTAGAGAGTAAGACTCATGGCAAAACTGGGGAAGAAAAAGGTATTACTTTATTTGGAAACCGATTTAGTCTTTCTTTCCTATGCAACCTGCATTATCATGTAGGTGCTTTAATATTACTCATCATCTATTGTACGTATGTCTTTGGTACGCGACACCTGATTCCCAGCTAAAACAAAAAAATCAGCGAGACAGCTTTCGTCTGATGATGGTTCTGATAATCCTGCAAAGAGAAAAGCCAAATGGTCTGCCAGAGATACAAAGAGGCAAAAGAGATACTCTTCGTCTGAGACAGACAGCTCGGATACAGGTTCCGATTCGTACTCGTCAGGAACTGATTCCTATTCTAAATCTTCCGAAACATACTCTTCAAGTTCTTCCAGTTATGGAAGGCACAAAAAGAGGCGGGGTTTATCAAAAAAAGGAAGGAAACTTCATAGGAAGAATGGGAAGAGTATTAAGAAAAAGAACATCCGTCGTAAAAGATTGAAGCACAGCAGAAATCGGTATTATAATATTTTTCATTAAGCAAAGGTGTATTCTGCTTTTAATTTGAAATTTAACCATCTCATATTAGTATTTCATATTGGCTGTGGGGAACTTCCCACTTTGACTAGCAGTTCTGAGAGTTCTAGCAGTTCTGAGACTTCCAGCAGTACAGGGAGTCTAAGTACAAGCACCACTAACAGCAGGTCTGATGATGAAAATGCAAATGGGCGCGGATCTCCCGCACATAAAGGTCTGAAAATAACTATGTTCAACATAATAATAACCTCCCCCAAAACAATGATATTTCTGCCCGAACATGTTGCCGGGGGAGAACCATCCACATTTGAATTGGATTGCACGTCTTTTTATTGAAGCTTCTACAATTTTGCTACGCTCTTTTCCATTTCCTTTAGATTTTAAGAAGGTGCAAATTCCTGGAAAAGCTCAGAGAGAACTGCAAAAAGACAAGCAAAAAGAGGGAAATCCATCAGAACATTGTGAATTTTCCCCGAAGAATGATAAGGTTGTGAATAATGGTCATGGAAGAGAACAAAGCAGTGATAAAGCTGTTGCAAGGGATTTTTGTTCTGATCCTTCAAATAAGTCCAGGTTGCTTTGAGAATCTTATTTAGGATAATGACCTTAGTTTAATGATGGAAACAGTTATTCAGTTTCATCCCAAATTTTGAACCATATGAAGCTTGTTTTATCATGGGTGGCGTATAAACTCTGTTTCGTGTGTGTGATTAACAGGAATGCTTCACCAATAGCTGAAGTTAAGCCAATACTAAGACAGTGCAAGCAAAGTTCAAGCCTGACTCCTAACGGAAGCCCGAAGCAGCAACAGGCTGGGGGAAACTCTAAAATTTCTGGCCAAACGAGAGAGACCGGGAGGTCTCGAAGTCCTGATAAACAGCCTTTACATAATGAATCTCTTGATGGGAATCCCAAGCGTATAAGGAAAGGGCGTGGCTTTACTAAAGAATATTCTTTTGCAAGACGCTATCGCACTCCATCTCCACAACGCCAACCATATAGGCCCAATTATGGTGGAAGGAATATTCAGCAGAGAAATCCTGAGAGGTAATATTTAGGGAGTTCTGTTTGACATGAAAAGTAGTTATCCTTCTAAGGATTCCATGTGGGCGCACTTAAATGCCCCTACACTACCAAATACGGAGTAGAGGTAAAAAAATCATGTGCGTCCTATTAAACTAACATGAGACTCATGTGGACTGGCTTTATTTCCACATTGGTAAAGTGGGTACATTAAAGTGTACCTAGACAGGCTCCTTAGAATTAGTGACCTCAAGGTAAGCGAAAAATATGCTTTGTGTTATTTATTCTAGGTATTCAAGCTACAGAAACTATTCGCATCGCTCTCCACCAAGACGCTATAGGTCTCCAAGAGGCAGGAGTCCATCTAGGTCTGTCACTGCATCTTTGTTTGTGTGTGTGTGTTTCTGCCTGTAGTAGGTTCTATCTTACTAGTTTGTATTTAATCAACTAAAGACTAAACACTTTATGTACTTTCCTCTTCGTTGTTTGTATAGTTACCGTCGATACAGGAGCAGGAGTGTTTCTCGCAGCCCGAAGAATTCTGACTTGGTTGGCAAGCAGCAGCACAACAGGAGGGCCTCTTCACGCAGCCGTAGCCCCGTGGAAAGGCGGGCCCCAATCAGCGATGGATTGAAATCTCGCCTCGGGCCTCGTGTGGATGACCATCACAAACGTTCAAGTAGAGTAAGGTCAATTTTAAGGTCTCGGAGCAATTCGAGTTCACCGGATACTGCTCCCAGGAATCAAACAAAGAGTGCAAGGCCTGCATCATCACATCGTAGTCCCAGAGCTGCCAGCTCTCCGGATGGTAAGAGGGGTTTGGTTTCATATGACGACTTCAGTCCTGGGAATGGGACAGAGTAGGTTGTAATATTTATAATGCTCATGACAACTGAATTACTGTGTGGACACAACTATATTTTGGCTTGGGCCATTTTTCTACCTTAATTAATTAGCATGGAGTTTTATTTACAAATGTTGTGCTTTGACAGAGATTTATCTACACTGGCTCTTATCTTATATGGACCCCTTTTANCTACCCTAGGTGGGTTGATTCCCCCCCCCCCCCTCTTCCCACCCCCTCCTCTCAGTATGTCAAAAAATTCAAATAGGAAGGCAATATGAAGTGTTGGTGATTCTACTATCAATGGCTACTTTATTTATTTGGATTACAAATATCGGATGAGAAATTCAATTAGCGTTGTTAACGAGTTAGGTGGTGAAGGTGCATGCTTGTTCCACGAAATTACAAATTCTGTAGCGAGGTTTAGGGGCAACAACCCTTGGTATTAGGGTCCAAGGCGTGGTTACGTTGTCCCTGGCAGGGTTCAAGATGTAGAGCCCCTAACTGGGATTGATTTTCGTAAAGAGAGTACAAAGCAAGGCAACATTCAAATGTTTAAAGTAATACATTCCAATGTGTAATTTATCTCTGGCATCCTTTGCGAAAAGGCATAAAACGTTTGAATGTTACGCGAATAGACACAACGCTTCAATGTTTAAAATCGTTGAAAACCAATGTTTAACAATAACTTTCGAATACAAAGCGCATTCAAGTGTATTGGCCAAAATACTTGAATGTATTGTGTAAAGTTGTGTTGTTTGGTCAAGAGAGTCTATCTATATTCTATACATATTGAGTATCATGGTATATTGGTACGTTTAAGCGTTTTAGAACTTCCATACGCGTTCTAGATACCAACATCTTATTTGATTCAAACATTTTGGTAAGCCTGTTATAAGTTTAATTTAAAGCGATCACATTTGTTCATATACCGTTACTTGTAACGCTATTACGCAATATTATCACTCCTCCCGGACCTCCTACATGAAGTAAGATTGATAATGATTAGATTCGGGTTTAAATCCTCCACGCGCAACATTGGACCGGACATCGCAATATTGGTTATGCTTGTGTCTCCATATATGTTTCGATACTTATAATCATTCGTTGCTACAATAATTTTGGTGGTGCTTTCTCTTCAAGTTACATAACTTGTAGCAAGGCTGGTTCAATGCCGGATCTTCCGATGAAGAGGGAGGAACCTGCCCGAAGATCATCTCGCAGCTCATATCATCAAAATCTGCAAAAAATAAACGCCGAGCCCTTAAAAATTAGTAGAACATGTATGTACACTACTATTGAATATTGTATTATTTGAAAACTAAGTTTTCTATGAAAACTTCCAGTCTTCTATTTATATATAGTGCACTTACTAGGGACCATATTAACATGCATTCCCATGGACTTCTTGATGAACGTTTGAGTTGGTATCTTGCATAGATTGGTACACATTCCTACACAGTTGGTCTCCTCCAAGAACCTAATTAAAAGTGTAGATATGATCAATTTAACTATTTTACTTCAATTCTAAGGTAAATTTTGATATGCATGAAAGCTTGAACAATAGGATAGGGTTTGATTAGTTACGTTTCGCGTTATTGTTTTACAAATGAGAAAGAGGGGTATTTTTACCTTTCCTTTTCTGTACCCGCGTCACTAGGGTGACACGGCCTATTAGGGTTTGAGCCAAGCCTACGGGGAGGCCCAAATGGGTATGGGAGAGTTTCGTACTTGCGATAGGCCCAACGACGCTAAGGACTAAGGGCATGCCATGGAAGTAGTGCCGCTGTTGCGTCCTAAGGTAGAGTTCATTGTGGTGTGTATGGCAGGGCTGGCCCCGAAAAATGAAAAAATAAAATTGGCCCGGTCCAAAATTTACATTTTGTGCCCTATTTTATATTTTTAGAATAATTTTGCTTTAAACTTATTAACAAATTTAAAAATATGGTGCCCTAAATTTTAAGGGGTCCTGTGCGGTTGACCACTTTGCACACCCTCCGGGCCACCCATGGTGTATGGTCACATTGTTGTGAGGCTCGCCACCGAAGCAATGGAAGAGTGAAAACTTAAGCCATAAGACGGGGTTGATTAAATTTGCATTACTGTTTTACTCCTTTCATCCCAATTTCAAATCACCTGTTTCGCTATTAACTGAAGTTACTTTCAAAACATTTTGTTTGAGAATTGGGATGAAATTAAAAAATAGAATTTACATATTTAAAAACTATACCAAAATTTCTTCCAAACAAGAGGTGACACTACTAAATTTATTTATCAAATAAGTAACAAAAATAGGAAAATAAAGTAAACAAAGTTTGATCAAGTGAATAATAAATGGAAAAAATTAAAAGTAGAAAAATATTCTGGGACTGAGATAGTATTATGTATAGATATTGGATCGCGATCACACAATTACTTTTTCATTGTCTATGTCAAAACACTTTTTTAAATCAATTGTTATCTTTCTAGTCTTTAATTTTTCACATTCGATTAATAATTTTTTTCCTTTGTCCCTAAGTATTTGTCAATTTTTGGTTCTTTTAGTCAAAAACAAATTTTGACCATTAATTAAACAAAGTTTATATTAGATATTGATATAAAAATAATTTTATTAGATTTGTCTTGTAAATAATTTTTCAAAATATTATTTATTTAATTAATATAAATGCATTTTTTGTTTAATTATAATTTAAAAGTCGATCCTCATTAAGAGCAAAAGAAAAAACTGGACAAATATTATAATTTATGCCCCTTCATTTACATTATTGCACAACAATAGTTGTTGATCGATGAGAACAAAAAATTCATTTACTGAGGCACAACTTTGATATGGCCCATCTTCCATTTTCTTTAAACTCTTTCTAGGAATTGTTTTCTACACTTGATCTGATTAAAATAAAATCTGATCTGATCTGGTTGTAGTTATATTTAAAATTTTTTTGATGTGATCTGGTCTGATGATTCTGATAAGAATAAGTAATAAGTTGAAGAGAACTCCTGATTTCTTCCAATTTCTTTCAGTGTTTTCCAATTTCTTTTGACTCTTTTTAGTTTCTTCTAACATCTTACCTTAGAATTTCAATTGGAAAGAAGAGACCATTAATATAGGGCTATAGGAGTAAATGCGTGTGAAGAAAAAGTAAGAACCTGCATTTCACAACGTGTACAGTGTTCTTTTCTTTCCTTTCCATAAAGTCTCCCTCCCGAACCTAAAACCGAAGACAAGATTAAGAAAAAGCAAAATAGATTAGTATATACTCTGAATATATTGTTCTTATATGGCATTTAGGAAGCTATTGTATTGCAGGATGAAATCACCTCGATCATTAGACAATGCTACATTGAATAGGGGAGAGATACATATATGATAAATACAATGAAGGAAACATTCACATTAATACTCCAAGAAATTTGTGATTTTACGATAATAATCTGAAATTAAATAATTTACACTACTTTTTCAGAAATTACTGAATTTTACACCAATACTCCAAGTTGCCAACAAAGCTGAATACATGACATTTTAAATGGTGACACGATAATTATTAAGTATAAGTTGGTAATTAATTACAAAAATAGAGAAAATACCTTGAATGCGTTATAATTACCCTCCTCCATGTCGGTTTAAACAAAAATTTGTTAAAGCTAAATAGTGTTTGAGATAAAAAATCAGAGCATTTTAAAGTTGATATAGTCTAGAATTTATATTTTAAAGATCTTTCCAGCGAATATAAATTTGATATGAAATATGTAATTTAAAATTCCTTATTTTGTCTGATACATTGTTTTTTTAATTTTATATCACTCCGTAGTTACCAACACATACTTAATAATTTACAGTCATCATTTAAAATGTCATGTATTCTGCTTAGTTAGCAACTCGGAGTATTGGTATAAAATTAAACAATTTTTCAGAGCAGCAGTGTAAATTATTCAATTTCGGAGTATTAGCGTAAAATCACAAATTTCTTGGAGTATTCATGCAAATTTTTCCTACAATAAATAACAATTAAGTTATTATCCTAAGTTCATGGGCCAAATAGCTCTAGTCCCCGTATGGTTTGGAAAATTGAGACTAATGCCCTTCTATTTTTAAACTTATTTTAAAGTCTCTATTTTTAAGACTTATTTTAAAGTCATCGTGGTTTCGACACGTTGCACCTACACCCCCTCTGATTATTTTCCAGTCATTTTCTGGCAAAGAAGAAGCATTGGTTCCTATTTTCTAAACAATATGGGGGCTCTTGTTCATTTCATACTTTTCGTTTATTATTTTGTGCCTCACCTTTTTTTCTTCTAAAACTGCAAAGAAGGTGCTCATTTCATATTTTCGTTTAAAATGTATTGAGGACTGAATTAGGAAAACACCTAATTACAAAGGACCATTTTGAGAATTTATTCTACATTTAATTTTAAAATAATGAGTAAATTCCATAATTGGTCCTTTATAACATGGGTTTCCCTATTTAGTCCTCTATTATCAAATATTATCCCAATGGTCCTTTTTTTATGGGTATCTTTCCACAAATAGTCTTTTTTTACCTTCAATCATGTTGGTGTTAATTTGCGGGCTAAAAGTGTAATATCACAATGATAATACTTCCTCCGTCCCTAAATAAACTTCCCTTTTTGACTTTTTGAGGATTTAAGGGAGGAATATTTTTGTGTTGACTTTCCAAAAATACCCTTGATGTGATGTGTAAAAGTAAGATGTGATATGTAGATTATTAGTAAAAAGATATGATGTGATAGATAGGATATGAAAAAGTAAGAGGTAAAAGGAGTTTTTTAAGGGAAAAGAGAATTTTATTTGGGGACAAAGAAAAAACGAAAGGGGAAGTTTATTTAGGGACGGAGGGAGTATATCTTTTTTGTCATACACAATTCCAAAGACTCATCTGTTTGCGTCGTTTGTGAATTACAGCAGCTTTCTAGTACAACCATAGTCTATAAATGTGTTCTTTTCGTCAAAATCCTAGTCCACAATCATAGTCATTATTTTTGTGTTATCCGCTTAACCAATATCAGAACACGTCACTAGACATAATCTTGATGTCAAATTATACTGTTAGCCTTTAAATTAACACCAACATGGCAGAAGATCAAAAAAAGGACCATTTGTGGAAAGACACCCTTAAAAAAAGGACTACGGGAGTAATATTTGATAATAGAGGACTAAATATGGAAACCCCCTTGTTATAAAGGACCAATTATGAAATTTACTCTAAAATAATATATATCCAAAATATATTTGATTGAAATATATCTGAACTGAAACATATTCGAAACTGAAATATATCCGATCCAAAACCGAACATATCTGATTTAAATTGTATCCAAACCAAAACCTATCCGAACCGATTTATATCGACTCGAAACCGAACCAAAACCAAAAAATGTTGATAGACCAAAACCCCCCGGGTGTGTATTTTTTGGTCTATACGATATATGTATAAAATATAGGAAATGTATGAACACGAATATAGACAATAGACTTTTACGTGGAAACCAAATCGGTGAAAACCACGGGCCTTTTTCGGCAGTACCATGCCAATGGGGATGTTTTATTATATATCGGAGGCATATTTGTACAGCATATTGGCAGGATAGCCATTGATGGAGCTCGAAGCTCCATTGAGAAGGAGAAGATGAACGGGTGAATACAATGGGTTGGGGATGTAGAAGGTGGCTCTCTTTCTTCTTGGATTTGTACCCCTTATATAGTATCATAGTAGGAACCTAGGGTTAGGAATCCCCAGCAGGCTTCTCTTGTGGACTGACCCAATAGCTTAGTTAGGCCCGGGGGATATTATCCCATCAAATGTATAGAACCGAATCAATTTCGAAACGAAATTAAATCGATCCAAACTGAATCGAGCTGATTATAACATATATTCAAAAGATATATCCGAACTGAAATAATGCAATCCGAAACCGATCCCGTTGACCCAATTGCCACTTCTAAGTAGCATTGTATCTCAAAAAGAAGGAAATATCTTAACAACGCACCTCGCAGGGACCCACGAGCCAAGTTAAAAATATTGTGGTGAAGGCGGCGCAACATTCTCTTATAAACGTTGTTTGTGGAAGCACTGTTCTCATCTGTAATCCATTATTAAAAACCCCACTTTAGAATAATGCATACATATAGGGGTACTTAATACAAGCATTATTACAAGTAATCATTCAAACCATTCCTTAGATATTAGACTTATAGTGCGTGTAAAATTATTTTACCAATCTTAATTACCTGTGAGACTAGGCTATGTGGTATGAGGAGGGGTAAAAGAGGGGTGATGGGCGATGATTAGATATAAATGGTATGATATAGAGATGAAAAAAATATGTGATATGGTGGGGTGATTGTAGGTGTTAAATGTAGAGATGTGTTAAATTTTGAATTGTTAGAACTAAAAAACAAAACAAAACAAAGCAATCCCCCCTTCACCTGGTGACTGCCGTCACCCCCCAACCGGCGTGGTGTCACGCCACGTCGGCGGTCAAGCCTCTCCCACACCCCCCCCCCCAAATACCACAATGTCTTAGTTGGGAGACATGTCTGGTTGGATAATAAATTAAATATTATTTGGGGTTTTTTTAAAATGAGGGTAATATTTTTGGTATGAACTCATTACTTTTATTCCAAAAAAGAAAAAATATAGAGCACATTATTTAACCCACAATGAGCAAGTGAGCAACATGACAACAATAATTTATGGAGCATGTGACTGGTTCCATTAACTTTCGTGATTTGTGTAAAATAAAGTTCCATACTTGTTACTCCCTCCGTCCTATAATGTTCTTCCTACTTACATTTTACATGGTCAACCTTTAATCACTTTCTTTACCTATTTTCATTAGGTATTTGATAAAATAATATAGTCTTGCCACCACTTGTTTTGTAATACTTTTGATGTAGTTTTAAATATATAAATTTTATTTTTAAATTTAACACCTACAATCAAATAAATTGAATTGAAAATAAAGTCAGTCAAACTTCATAAAATGAACCGGGAAGAACATTATAGGACGGAGGGAGTATATACTACCAACCACATCATTTCAGTGTATTTGTCTAGTTTGATTTTTTAAAGTCAAATTAAATAAATTTTGAACATCAATTATTCTCAATTTGTGTTGCACATTAGTAAAATAAAATTAAATTTTGAAAGATCTCAACAAGATTAGTCCAATAAAATCATTTTTATATTAATATGCATTAAAAGTTTTGTTTAGTTGAAGCTCAAAATTTATCTTGTTGACTCGAAAAAAATCAAACTGAATAAATACACTCAGACGCAGAGAATAAATTTTTGTGACTTGTTCCATACTTATATGACTTGATTTTAATAGGGACGAAAAAGAAAAGTAAGAAAAACATTAAACTAGAAGGAAAGGAGTACTTGCCAGCAAAAGAATGGGCTTGGGTATAGATTTTTCCAGAGCTTGAAGCACAATTTTCTGCTGTTGGGCCGAATCAATGTTACGGTAAACCGCTGTTGTGGTTTCCACAAGTCCATCATACCCATTTTTTCCACTTCCCAGTCCTGTCAATTTAAATGGTGGTTTACCCTCTCCATTGGAAGCTAGCATCATTATTTTATTCATGGTTTGTAATTTGTATCTCGTTTGATTAATGATTTAACACTCCCAATTCAATATATAGAGCTCCCTTTTATTAATTTTGGGAGAATGGGAGTTCATATCATAATATGATTTTGACTCTAGTTTTATTGACTTTAAAATCAACAAAATTTTAGATGGAAGAAGCGTCCCCAACTATGCCATTTTGATTTGCTAAAATCTACTCCCCGTCTCAAATTAATCTTTATTTTTTTTGGGGCTGTTCCAAATTAATCTTCTTCTTTTTTCTATTGGAAAGATTTTTGAGGCCCACCATCAAAGATTTTATAGGAACCTTGTGAGGACTTAAAATAATTCTAAGATTCAAGAAATACTTTCGAAAAAATATAGGGACTTAGTAACCACTTAATTTTTTCGAGAAGAAATTTTTATAATCAATTATGTAAATATTGCATTGGATATTGTGAAATCCTGTTACCCCCTATATGGTATATCTATATCCGTCATTTCAAAATAGGGAAATTAATTAGGAGTATTTAATTTTAAAAAAAAAATCACAGAGAAATCATGACTACCACAGAACAGACTAGAGAGAGATAGAAAGAACCTGTGACAGCTCGGAGACAGTGGGAGAGATGGTTGATGGCCAAACGATCAAACCAGTTATCCCGGTAAACATTCTTGGAATTGGAAGAGGTTGTAATTTTAGAACCGCTACTATTAATACCACTTGCTGTTCTCGTTACCACGGCTCGAACTGTTGCCGGCGGATGGAATAATTGCTTTCGGGGCACAGGTGAGAGGGTCCGATAGCTCTGCAGGGAATTTGCATCCATGGGAAATGAGAGGGAGATGCCAAGTAGAGAACGGTAGGTAAAGAGGGAAGTATATTTATACGGTTAGATTGAAGGAAGATGGGGGCATGTTTGGGAATAACGTTAGAGATTAACGTTAGCGTTTTGGATAAAATTTTGACGGTGCAAATTACTTTGAAAACGCTAACGCTAAACGCTACCCGTAGATAGCCTTTTCAAAACGCTAACGCTAATCGCTAACGCTCTTCCCAAACAGGCCCGGGGTTTATTAGGAAAAATTGTACTCAGGTAGAAAATAATAACAACTTTACACTTCTTTTAAAAATGGCAAATTCTTCCCTAGACATAAGATTCATACTTATTTTGTGGATCTTAATAAATTAATAACATAAAAAAAGTAAGTATTTAGCAAAGATGAAAATATTCATATGAGAAGATCTATATTTTAAATATGGACTTCGGAACCATGTATGCATTACTCTTCAAAAATAATCACGCTTTAGCTTTGATGCATAAGTTGCTAACAGTTGGTTAACGAAAATTCGAAAATGGTCTGTTTTGCGCAACAAAATAAAAGTTCGAATTATTTTTTATGAGTTTTTGTTTTTAATTTTTTTTATAGAAATTTTAACTTAAATTTTTAAAATGGCTTTTTACAGTCATTTCTTTTTCTTTTTTAAAAAAATTAGTCTTACCTTTGAAAAAGTAAAGAAATAGATATAAAAAGAAAAGGAAATAAGAAAAATAACGAAACCATACAAAATTAATGAAATAAATAAGATAAAAAATAAAACTTAAACTTAAACTGGTAAGAAAATATAATAAAAATATAAGAAGTGGAGGGTTCAGCATTTTATGCCTTATAAAGAGTACTAATGTACTACTTATTTTTTGAAAGAACTAGTAAAGTTAAGATTAATTTTTAAAGAACGGGTTAAACCCCACCACTCCATATATTTTCATTTTATTGCTTACTAGTTTTTGGTTAGTTTTTATTGATTACATTATTTATATCAACAATTGTGTTTGATTTTAGGTTTTTTTTTCTCATTTTCTTTATTTTTTAGTTTATTTATATTTTTTTCTTCAAAAGTTAGACTAATTAGTAAGGAGTAAGTCCCAAAATAGTTCTGTGTTATAAGGTGTTTTCTCAATTCAGTTTTTAATAAGTTTGAGTTATCTACGTGGTTTTCAATAATTAAGATTTTTTCTCTAAATAGTCATACGTAAATAATGTTATTTAAATGATAATTAATTTGGAGGTATTTTGGTATTTTTATCATGTAAATTTAAAGTATATTCTCGATACGGTCATTTTCTATACAACTAGATGTAAAATTAAAAAATACATTGACAAGTACACATCTTTAATTAGAAAAAACCATTTTAGGAAAACACTTAATTAAAAATAATCATTTTAAGAACTTATTCTAAATTGAGCGTGTTGGGTTAAGGAATCCAAGGGTAGGGGAAGAAGAAGAAGAATGTGGAGAAGAAGATGAATAGTGTGGGTATTGTGTAGCCTCCCTCTTTCCCCTTTTCCTCTCCCTCTTCCAAGAAGAGGGTATAAATAGAGGAGCTAGGGTTAGGGTTTCGGATTAATGGGCCGGCCCAACAGACTGGGCCGCCCTAAATAACAAATACACGAATAATGGGTCGGCCCAACAGACTGGACCGCCTCAACTAATATTATACAAAGACCGGATACCCCTTGCCCCGGGTATCCATCATGAGTCCCCCACTTTCCAAGCTGAGAGGAACTCGAGGTGAAGTGACACCGTCTTCCTTGCTGTCTAGAGTGCACCGCCGACTCGCTGTCCTGAGCACGGTGAAGTAAGGCAAGCAACGCCATCAGTCAGGGAATATGATGCCAACTCGCTGTCCGGAGTAAGGCGAGGTGAAAGAATCTGCACCCATGGATATGAGGTACATTACCGACTAGCTGTCCAGAGCGGCAAAGTGAAAGGGTCTGCACCAATGAGTACGAGGTGCACCGCCGACTCGTTGTCCGGAGCGGCAAAGTAAAAGAAATCGTAGCACTGAGCAAGATATGCGCTACCGACTCGCTGTCCAGAGTGGCAGAGTGAAAGAAATTAAGGCAATGAGCATGAAGTGCGCCGCCGACTCGCTGTCCGGAGCATAACGGTAAAAAAGTCTGCCTCAATCTGCTCATTGTCTTTAAATGATTTGCTCTTGTACAAAGGGCATTGTGTGTTCGTTGTTCAGCGCACAACGATCACGATAAGAGTGGGTGATGGAGTCATCATCTGCAGTCTGTTTGTCATCTTCCAAAAATCCTCCTACAATCCCGTTAATGTGTGACCCACTCCACGGGGGATGCCTCATTAAAAACTTGCCGAGGAAAAAACCCATGAGGATGGGAAAAAATCCTCAGTCAAGAAAAGAGTACACCTCATCCCACAAAGTGGATCAAGAAAAACATTGAAAAAAGGGTGTGAGGTCTTTGAGTAAAGAAAGTGTGTGAATCTCAGAAGTGATCTTCAAGTCCCCCGGACTCGTTGTCCAGAGTCGAGGGCTGTTCGCCATATTGCCAAAGAGTGCATGATGACACGAACTGCTGCGGTGCCATGTTAGATCAATATGTTGATCTGCCAAACTTTCACGGTGTGCGGTGTAACAATCACGAGCCGAGTACTCGGAGTCCCCCACTCCCTAAGCCGAAGAATTCTGAGATGAAAGGGAGTAGTGCCCATGCTCGGCTCCGGTGGGAGTCTTTGGTCCCCTTGCTCTGTGGTGACTTCCCTTCATATAATGATTTACCTGAAAAAATCTCATAAAAAAAAATAAACTGGTGGGCTTGGCCAATAAGCTTGACAAGATCACCCACCCTGTGAGTAGTTAGGTTGTGCCCTAGAAAGTGGGCTAGGGGGTGTGCATTGGGACGGCATTGAAGAGTGCCTCGAGAAGAGGGCTTAGGATGCCTCGTGAGATGAGGGCTTATATGCCTAGCTTGCGAGGCGGTCAAGGCCAACCTCGGGAAAGCAGTTGAAGTCGTTTGGGAGATAACTGTAGTGCCTCATGAGGTGGCCGAGGCCGACTTCGGAAGAGGACTTTTGGTTGCCTCGAGAGACGATGGCTTAAGTGCTTGCGAGGTGACTGGGGCCGACCTCGGGAAAAGAGTCAAGTGCCTCGTGAGGTGGATGGGACCAACCTCGGGAGAGGACTTCGGGATGCCTCGGGGGACGAGGACTTAAGTGCCTCATGAGGTGGATGAGGCCGACCTCGTGGAAGGACTTTTTGGTGCCTCGGGAGACGAGGGCTTAGGTGTTTTGCGAGGTGGCTGAGGCCGACCTCGGGAAAAATATGGAGTGCCTCGTGAGGTGGATGGGGTCGACCTTGGGAGAGGAATTTTGGGTGCCTCGGGAGACGAGGTCTTAAGCAACTTGCAAGGTGGCCGAGGCCGACCTTGGGAAAAGAGTCGAGTGCCTCGTGAGGTGGCTAGGGCCGACCTCGGGAGAGGGCTTTTAGTTGCCTTGGGAGACAAGGGCTTGAGTGCCTCGTGAGGTGGATGGGGCCAACCTCAGGAGAGGGCTTTTAATTGTTTGAGTAAGATTATTTATGAAGGACTAACATAGGAATAAATCTCAATTATAGAGGACCACGTAGGTAATAAAAGCTTATTGAAGATTGATTTGGAAAATGCCTTATAAGAGAAGATCATTTTGAGAACTTACTCATCTTTAAAAGAAGAAAGATAAATAATAGTGGTAGTAAGTCATTTTAAGAATTTAAATAAAAATTTCTAACAAAAAAATTAAAGCTCATAAAAAATAATCTCAACTTTCACTTTGTTGCGCAAAACAGACTGTTTCCGTTAATCGGCCGTTAGCAACTTAACGACGACCCAAAATTTGCAAATTTCATTAAAGTTGGGATCATTATGTATTACAAAAAAGGTGAAATTATTTTTGAAAAACAAAGTAAAGTTGAGTTTGAAACACAAAGTAAAGTTGAGATTATTTTGGATAATTTTTTCTACGATTTAAAGATGTTAGATAGTGACTTTTTTCTCTTCAACTTATTCTTGCTTTTTATTAGAGTAAGTGCTTGTTTTATTCACGTGATCTGACTCCAATAAAAATAATTAATAAGAATAAGTTGAACAAAACAAGTTCTAAGTTCTATAAATGGTCTTTATAACTTGTAGTTTTTTTATATGCAGTCCCCAGTTTTTGAATTATATTCCATAAGTATTCCTTTTGACCAAATATTTTTCCACTCATAGTCTCAAAAGACTAAGAATGAAATTATTTTCAAAAAAATTTAAAAATGAAAAAATAAAATGCAAGAAATGTTAATGAAAGTTAGTTTATATTTCACGAACTAAAGAGAACGAGTGATAACAAAGTTTTATTTCAAATATTTGTTAATATTCTTATGCTCATCTACAAAAAAATAAAATTCTTATTTAAGTGCAACTTAAACATAATGAAAATAAACTAAATTGTCTATATAAATTTTTTATTTAATGAAGAAATCTAAAAAGATAATTATTTTATACTACCTCCGTCCCAGAGAATTTGTCCACTTTCATTTTTACACACCATCCAATACACTTCTTTAATCCATTTTATCTTATAATTTGTACTCCGTATATTAAAAAATTATAGAAATTATATATTAATGATCTATATGTTAAGACAAATCAAACAAGATCAGACATGACTATATTTAGGCTTGCACATTGAGAGAATTTGATGAGTCAAAGTGCTTAGATGAACAGTTCCAAAAGTCAAAAGTGGACGAATATAGCGGGACAGAGGGAGTAATATATCAGTATATATGTTCGGTTCAAGAATTTCGGTATGAGAAGTAACATCGTACCGTTCTCAAATACCGGACCGACTGTTCGGTTCAGTACGGTTTGATTTTTTTTCAGTACTTTATCGCTTCGATATTTTTCGGTTCGGTATTCTCGGTTTTTCGAGAAATATCGAGATCGGTTCGGTTTTTGCTCACCCCTAATACAAACAACCAACCACCAATTGTCAAACAAGCCTCTATGTCCAACAAACTAAAATCTATGTGTTTTATCATCAAGTGTCTTGACTAGGGTGTTCATGTTTAGGTCCAGACCGAAAAAACTGACCGAATCGGACCGATAGGTCCAGACCGAACCCGGACCGAATCGATTTCAGGTTGGTCTTCGGTCCTATGTATTTTACATTTCAGGTTTCGGTCCGGTCCGGTCAAACCCGATTGACAATCGATCCGGACCGATTAGACCGAATAGTCCATTTAATTCCCAATTGGTCCAATAGTCCAGCCCAGTAAGCCCACTGTCCATATCTATTTTTTAAAGCCCAAATACCCAAATATTGAAAACCCCATCCCAAAGCCAATTCCCAATCGTCACTTTACACGCTCTTAGTCTGGGAGTAAACTGACGGCCGACCTCGCTAGCTGCTAGACCGACGACGGGCGACGACCGAGGCTTCTTAGATTTCCCATCTCTTTGTGTCGAAAGGCTTCAATTGGACTGCGAAGGTATGTATTAATCACGATTATTCTTGCATGCCCTCTCTAATCTTCTTCTCCAACTATGGAAGTGGGCACATTGGCCTTCGACAATCGGCAGTGATTTAGTCGGCAGCATAGTAGCAGCATTCCAATCCTAATTTCCAGCCATTTTAGATAATAGTAATACCCTAACAAATTAAAATCGGTCTTTTCGGTCTTCCCAGTTCGGTCCATGTGAATTCGGTCCGGTCCAAAACCGAGTACATTTAGGTCTGGTCTTTGGTCTACGTTTTGGCATATTTCGGTATTCGGTCCGGTTCGGTCTGGTCTGGTCCGGTTTTAGACCGATGAACACCCCTAGTCTTGACAAACACAAATTTGTCATTTAGTTTGCTTATCATGTTAAGACATCAAGTACTTATGCCTCGAACAATAAAGATGTTTGTCATAATCAAAATAGAGGGAATATTTATTAGTGGACTCCTTTTCAAACTAAAACATAAAGAAGAGAAGATATTAATTGACTTTAGGCAAATTCTATGGTAGATTTAATGTCCACCATGGACCTACATATGAAAAAAATAAACATTTTTACTACTTAAATTACATTTGATTTTTCAAATAAAAAAACTAAAAAAAACCTTATGTAAGAAGATCTACAAAATTAATATGCATCCAAGGTGCGCACTATTGACTTTATTCTACAAAGTTGGTGTCACATGCAAAGAGTGTTTCTAACTTTCTAGTTTGTATGCACTTCCATGATCTACGGTCCTAATTCGGCCATTACCTTTCTTGTACGATTCAATTTCTTTCCTTTTGGTATACAGAGTACTAGTATTAACCCCGTGCTTCGCACGGGCTGGCATATTTTCTAAATTTTGACATCTAAAAACTAAAATATTATTTATTTTAAATTCTCTAATGATATATGATGTGTTTGATAAATATTTTTTTAGTATAAAATATCTCTTTTTGAGAGAAAAGTTTTGGTTTTACTATTGATGTACATGTATTAAAATTTATATAAACCTTTATTTTGAGATTTAATAAAATAGAAAATGATGAATACTTTATTAGAAACAACATCAGGCTTTCTTTTTTAAAAGATTAATAAAGTTTGGAAATTTTTTTAGATGTATAACTAATTATGTATGAAACATATTTTAAAAAATATATTTTAAAACGGCGTAACACATTAACTCTAAATGAAACGATGTGACATGTGGGTTGATACGGGCCTCAACCCCGACGTATCACCCGAAGACGAAGATCCTGACCCGTCCGTCTCAGCCGCGCCGGGTCGTCCAAAATCCTACTACACTGCCGTCCCCCTTTGCCTTAGCCCGGGAGTTATCGGCGTGCCACGCCGAAGCAGTAGCCACTTATACTCAGGTTCCTTGGCGTCCCTGGCCTCCTCGGCCGCCACCACCGTCTTCCACTTCAGCAGGTCTCTTGCCCACGCCTGGGTCGGGCAGCACCAGTACCGCCCCCCCTCCTCGTCCTCCAGACCGGTCACTAATCTCCCGGCTACCCGTGGTTCGTGTGACCAACGCCGAAAAGACTGAACGCTCTAAGAAAGGGCTTTGCTGTTACTGTGATGAAAAGTGGGATGCCAGCCATAATTGTCGTCGTCGATTTCTTGTTCTCATGGGACCCGAGGATGACGATGATGCCCCTGCCGTCACTGACCAGCCCCCCCGACGAGGACGATATTCCTCTGCTCAACGGGGATATCTCTAGCATTCTCTCCCTTGCCGGAAGCCCGAGCCCGCGGTCCTTAAAAGTCGCTGGGTCAGTCCACAACAACGCCGTCCAGGTGCTCTTGGACAGCGGGAGCACGCACAACTTCATCCATCCCAGCGTGGCGGAACGTTTGGCCCTGGTTCTTCATCCGGTCTCTCCGTTCCGCATCTACGTCGGCAATGGTGACTCCCTCCGCTGCTCATACTCATGCCCGCAAACCCCGCTCCTTCTCCAGGGACATCTCTTCAACATCGATCTCTACCTTCTAGAGGTCCACGGTCCGGATATCGTCTTGGGTGTTCAATGGTTCTAAACACTCAGAAAGGTGACACACGATTACGCCAAGATGACCATGGAGTTTACTTGGCAGGGGGCAACTATAATACTACGCGGTGATGTTCCCGGGCCACGGCCGATCTCCTATAGCCAGTTTTGTTCCCTCGTTGGCGCCAACACCAAATTGGATATGTACGAATTGGTGACCACCACATCGTCGCCACCAGGGGACACTCCAGCTGCCACGGATCTGCCACCAGACCTCCCCAACCCGATCGGCCAATTGCTGCGGGAACGACTGGCAATTTTTAGCCAACCTACGGGGTTGCCTCCTTCTCGAAGTTGGGACCACCAAATTCACCTAGCCGCCAACTCCAAGCCTGTGAATGTGCGACCTTACTGGTACCCGTACTTTCAAAAATCCGAGATCGAGCGCCAGATTCGGGAAATGCTCCAACAGGGTATCATTCAACCAAGTCACAGCCCGTTCTCTTCTCCCGTCCTGTTAGTCCGCAAGAAAGATGGAACCTTCCGTTTTTGCGTCGACTACCGTGCATTGAACGCCGCCACGGTCCCGGATAACTTTCCCATCCCCACGGCAGATGAGCTCTTTGACGAATTGGGCAATGCCCGGGTATTCACCAAGCTGGACCTCCGCTCCGGTTATCACCAAATCAGGATGAGCACGTCCGACACCTACAAAACGGCCTTCCGCACGCATGATGGTCATTGGGAGTTTCTAGTGATGCCCTTTGGCTTGTGCAACGCGCCGTCTACATTTCAGGCAGCTATGAACAGCATCTTCCGGGCTTTCCTTCGGCGGTTTGTCATTGTCTTCTTTGACGATATACTCGTGTATAGCCCAACGCTGGACGAGCACACGGCGCACCTTGCCACGGTTTTGGATACTCTGGCAGAACATACCTTCTTCCTTAAGATGAGTAAATGTTCGTTCTGTCAACCTACCGTCAATTATTTGGGGCATGTTATCACGGCAGGGGAACTCCATCCGGACACCGAGAAAATCAGAGCCATGCTTGACTGGCCCAAACCCACTGCCATCAAACACCTTCGAGGATTTCTCGGCCTCACAGGGTACTACCACCGTTTCATCGCTGGATACGCCATGCTCGCCGCGCCTTTAACTGACCTCTTAAAAAAGGACAGTTTCACCTGGTCACAGGCCGCCCAAGACAGTTTCGAGCGCCTCAAAACAGCGATGACTACGGCACCGGTGTTGCGTCTCCCGGATTTCTCACAAACTTTTTATTTGGAGACGGATGCATCTGACACCGGGGTGGGCGCCGTCCTCCTTCAGCAAGGCCATCCGCTCGCGTTCTTCAGCAAGAAACTCGGGCCGCGACGACGGGTGGCTTCCACTTATCACAAAGAACTACTCCCTCCGTCCCGCTATATTCGTCCACTTTTGACTTTTAGAACTGTTCATCTAAGCACTTTGACTCATCAAATTTTCTCAATGTGTAAGCCTAAATATAGTCATGTGTGATCTTGTTTGATTTGTCTTAACATATAGATTATTAATATATAATTTCTATAAATTTTTAATATACAAATTACAAGATAAAATGGATTAAAGAAGTGCATTGGATGGTGTGCAAAAATGAAAGTGGACAAATATAGTGGGACGGAGGAAGTATATGCTATTGTGGAAGCGGTCCAAAAGTGGCGCCAATATCTTCTGGGTCGGGAGTTTGTCATCCGCAGCGATCAACGTAGCCTCAAGGAGTTGCTCTCCCAGGTTATCCAAACACCGGATCAGCAATTTTATGTGCGCAAACTAATGGGCTACAAGTTTCGCATTGAATACAAGACCGGCGCTTCCAACCGGGCCGCCGATGCTCTCTCCCGTCGCGAGGACATCTCAGATACTGCTACCCTCTTCTCTACGTACGCCCGGCCGTTCCCCTCCTTGTTCCAGGACATTCAACACGAAAACACCACAGCGGACGACCTTCTGGCGTTGCATGCCGCAGTAACTGCCGGGACAGCCCCTCCTCATTTCTCGGTGCACAATGGACTGCTCTACTTCAAACGCCGGCTAATTCTCAGTGCGGGTTCCCCTCTTCGGCATTACCTCCTAAATGAGTATCACGCTACGCCGTTGGCCGGGCACCAAGGCGTCGAACGCACGTTCCGCCGGTTGGCAGATGGGTTTTATTGGCCGGGCATGCAGGATGACGTGCGCCGGTTTATCGCCTCTTGTGAGGTCTGCCAGACAACCAAATATTCTACACGCAAGCCGGCGGGGTTACTTCAACCTCTACCAATTCCTGATCAGGTTTGGGAATCCGCCTCTATGGACTTTATCACCGGCTTGCCAATCTCACGTGGGTTTTCAGTGATTATGGTAGTCGTGGACCGTCTTACCAAGTACGCGCACTTTGGCATGTTGGCCACCGGTTTCGACGCCCCGAAGGCCGCCCAATTGTTCCTTGACGTCGTGGTGAAGCACCACGGGTTCCCCAGCTCCATTGTTTCTGACCGGGACCCGATCTTTATGAGTACTTTCTGGCAAGAATTGATGCGGATAAGTGGGACTTCGTTAAAATTCAGCACTGCCTACCATCCACAAACAGACGGCCAAACCGAGGTCCTTAATCGCAGCCTTGAACAGTACTTGCGCGCCTTCGCCCACGAGCGCCCCAACCGCTGGTCGTCCTTTCTCACCTGGGCGGAATTGGCATTAAATTGCAGCACCAATGAGGGGCTGGGCACCTCCCCCTTCCAAGCTCTCTACGGCCGGCCACCCCCGTCATTGTTTCCCACTATGCCCGTCCGCTCTCGTGTGCCCGCCGTCGAGGAAATATTGAAAGAACGCGCTGAGTTGCTCCAGGATATTAAAACCCACCTCTCACGCATGCAGCAGCGCATGCGGGCGCAAGCCAATCAGCACCGCCGCGACATCTCCTTTAACGTCGGCGACATGGTCCTTCTCCGTTTACACCCGTATCGGCAGCATTCATTGGCTCGTCCCGGCTCCGTCAAGCTCGGCCGCAGGTACTATGGGCCATTCGAGGTTTTAGAACGCATTGGGGAAGTTGCTTACCGACTCCGTTTGCCGGAAGGGTGCCAGACCCACGATGTTTTTCACGTGTCACTACTCAAGCTCTTTGTGCCACGGGATTCCTTGCCACCACCAACCCCTCTTCCAGCTACCTTCTATAAAGGCCGACCACTCTCTGTTCCCATGGCTGCGGTTGCTAGTCGCACTGTACTGGTGGACGGAGTCGCCCAGGAGCACTGGTTAGTTCGTTGGTCGGATGGGTCTAATGCGGATGCAACATGGGAGCCGTTAGCAGATCTCTTACGTCATTTTCCCGACCTACGCCTTGAGGACAAGGCGGTTTCTAACCCCGGGGGAGTTGATACGGGCCTCAACCCCGACGTATCACTCGAAGACGAAGATCCTAACCCGTCCGTCTCAGCCGCGCCGGGTCGTCCAAAGCGGGCCGTTCGTCCGCCAAGAAAGTATCAAGATTATGTTTGATTATTTTTTCCGTCATTATCTTTTATTTATTGTATTTAGATTTTCCTAGGTGAGCGTAATTATAAGCTCCTTCGAGGGTTTCTTTTCGGTTCTTTACCTCGTCGCTTTTCTTGAACCGACAGGATAGATAACGTAGTTCTACTAGGATTGGGAAACCTTCTTCTATATAAGAGGTATTTACACCTCATGCAGAAGAAGAAATAAAGAAGTTCCCTACTCCCTTAACTCTTTCTCTCTCTAAACTCTCTCCTTTCTCTCCTTGGCTTACACGAAACCCCTAGGGTTTTGGCTTTTCTTCCCTCCAGCCTTGCCGCCGGTTTCTCCTTCCCCTAGCTACGTCGGTAGCTGCCGGCTGCCTGGTACCAACTTGGTATCATGGGTGGTGTAGTGCATGCATGACAAAAACATTTTATACAAAATTTATGGTCATCAAATAAAATAATTATAAAAATTTTTCTAATTAACAAAAAAAATAAAAATCTCAAATAGATCAATTAAGCAATGACACATCATTCGATAATGCATATTTGTCATGTGCCACATGTAATCCTTCACTTAAACTTTTCCTTTGTTTAGTTTGCTAAAAAATATATAATGAAATAAGTAATGTAATAAGAAAAAAATTAAAATATGTTATGAAGTTAATAAAGATGCAAGTGTGATTAAATTTATATATGATAGTTTCTTTTGAGATGATGGATAATTTTAAAAAATTATAAACAACATTTTTTTAATAAATAAATTTTATATAATTTTTTAAAAATTATAAAATAGTCATGCATATTTAAAACATATGTTAAAACAATTAAAATATATTTCTAAAATAGTGAGAAAGCGAAAAGTTTATAAAAAGTTAATAAAAATAATGGGTTTTTATTGTTGAAAAGTGAAGGGTTTATAAAATATAATAAAAATAATAATTATTTAATAAAAAATTAAATATGCATGCATGGAAAAACATGTGTCATGCGATTTATATGTGGCGTGACACATGTTAGTAGTATGCACGTGTGGCATGACACGTGTCATCACCACAACCATGGAACTCTCTTTTACATATATATATATATATATATATATATAGGATATATAGGATAGGATATGATTTGAGATTTATATTTTTACATTACATTTTAAAGCTAAGAAATATATTACCTTTATTCCCTAAAAATGGAACATTATTTTGGGGAAGTACTAGAGGCCCATAAATGGCCCAAGTAATCAATATTGAAACTTGAATATATATATATATATATATATATATATATATATATATATATATATATATATATATATATATATATATATATATATACTAGTATCACACCCGTGCATTGCACGGGTCATAGTTATGTTACTAGATTAAGATCATTTTTAAAGATATAAATTTGTATATATTGGAATGTAGAATTTTCATTATTTTAAAGTACAAAAATAAAATGATTTACAAATTTTGAAAGACTTCTTTATAAACTACACTAGTGTTTAACCCGTGCAACGCACAGGGTATAGAATTTTTTTGTCAATTCTAAATTTTTTAAGGTTTCGTTCTTTTGGATTATAGTTCTTAGGATATGTTTGGTTGAGAGAAAAATATTTTTGCAAAAAAATTCCAATAATTTGTTATGTTACGTTGAAAAAGTGGTAGGAAATAATTTTTTAAGAAAAATATTTTCTCTTAGAGGAGAAAATGAGTACCAATTGTTTTAGATTAAAGTTCATTTTCCTACTCAATCTTCGAGTACTCGAATTCCTTGAGAACTTTTCCCCCACCCACACTCATTCTCTCCCCTGCCCCCACCCCGGCCACCCCTCCCCAAACGAAGCCCTTTGAATGGGTAATTTAAACTTTTGGAATCCCAGCCCCCAAAGATTTTTCATAATAACTTTGTATCCAAAATTTTTTAAATAAGGACCTTTGAAGAGTATTCTTTAATATTTCTTTGCTGTCATTATATTCGTTACTCATTCGGTAAAATAAAATAGTTGTGTCACATTTTGTTTTTTAGAACTTTTTATGCTTTCTAATATATGAACTTTAATTTCCAATTCCGCTCTAATTCTCAAATACGTTGTACACATAACTATTTTCTTAATTCTGAATTCAAATAGTTGATTTAAATTGGGATGGATGTACTATACTTACGGTGGGATTGACTCCGGTGAGATGACACCATATGGTAAGATGACATGTTTCGGTCAGATGACGCTGGAGTTCACCACTGATCACTGCAAAGCTCACAATTGATCACTGCAAAACTCACCACTGTCCATTGCAAAGCTCACCATGATTTTCCAACACTTTACTTTTTTTTCAAAATTTGATGGTTAAATGCTTACAAAGCCCAGCAACAAAGCTCCATGATTATCATTGCAAAGCTCACCAAATATGTGTACAAAGCTCACCACACTTTAAAGTTTAAAATGATTTCAAAAAAAAAACAAAGGCCGGTGGTGCTGACTTCCAACCGCTGCAGACTCTCGTCGTGGACTGGTGTTTGACCAGTCGTGCAATTTTATTAGATTTTTTTAAAAAAAAAGTGCTGAGCTTTGCATTGTTCCTAGGTGAGCTTTCTATTGTCAGTTGGTGAGCTTTGCATGTATAGTTGGTGAGCTTTACACTTTGACCGCCCATGACCAAAGGCCACCACCGATGACCCCCAGTGTCGCCGTGGACCGGTGGTTGAGTGGTGGTTGACTGGTGGTTGATGGTAGTGCTATTTTTTTTAACTCTTTTTATTTAAAAAAAAGTGGTGAGCTTTGCATTGGCAGTTGGTGAGCTTTGCATTGGCAGTTGTTGAGCTTTCCATTGGCAGTGTTGTGTGTTGTGTCATCTCATTGAAGCATGTTATCTTACCATAAGGTGTCATCTCACTGGAGTCAATCCATATATAGGGATTGACTCCGGTGAGATGACACCTTGTGGTAAGATGACATGTTTCAGTGAGATGACGCTGGAGCGCAGCATTGATCACTGCAAAGCTCACCACTGATCACTGCAAAACTCACCACTGTCCACTATAAAGCTCACTATGATTTTCCAACACTTTACTTTTTTTTTTCAAAATTTGATGGTTAAATGCTCACAAAGCCTAGCAACAAAGCTCACTGACTCTCATTGCAAAGCTCACCGAATATGTGCACAAAGCTCACCACACTTTAAAGATTAAAATGATTTCAAAAAAAACAAAAAGTGGTGGTACTGACTTCCAACCACTGCAGACTAACGCCGTAGACCGGTGGTTGACTGGTGGTGCAATTTTATTAGCTTTTGTTTAAAAAAAAAAGTGGTGAGCTTTGCATTGTTCCTAGGTGAGCTTTCTATTATCAGTTGGTGAGCTTTGCATTGATAGTTGGTGAGCTTTACACTTTGGCCGCCCATGACCAATGGCCACCACCGATGACCCCCACTGTCGCCGTGGACCGGTGGTTGAGTGGTGGTTGAATTGTAGTGCTATTTTTTTTAACTCTTTTTATTTAAAAAAGTGGTGAGCTTTGCATTGTTCCTTGGTGAGCTTTCCATTGGCAATAGGTGAGGTTTGTATTGGCAGTTGGTGAGCTTTCCATTAGCAGTGTTGTGTGTAACACCCGCCTTCTGTGGACCTGGTTCACCCGTGACCCAACGGACTGGTAGGGTTACATGGGTGATCCGAGAACCGTCCGTAACGTAAACCATTAATGTGTATTTATTATGAAAAAACGGTTGGTTTTAATTGGTGAAATAAATGCTAGGGAGTTAACCCCAACATGTGTGTGATATAAATGCAGAGTAAAAGCGGAAGTAAATAAATAAGTCCAGAATAAGTAAAAACGACATATGGTGGGTTCATGCCCAAATGATCAATTGATTAAATGTATTTAAATATTGAACTCGTTTGTGCGCCGCCCATCCTCCCAACATCACTGTCCTCCAAGGTTAGCACCCGTATCGTCATGTCTACTTGCGTGTAGCAAAAACAGCTACACGCTCAGCAAAAGCTGAGGAGTGAATCTAACAAAAGAACATGAAATGATAACCCATATGATTATACACATATTAATACATATACTTTAACGTACGGAAAAACCACATGTTTACTAACTGATTAATTTGCACTTGATGGGATACTTTTTACACATAACAAAATGAATAACAACCACATTGAATGTTGATGTGACGTGGAACATACATGATGAAGATATGACTTGATGCATGACTTAAACTATCAGGGACACCCCTGGCTTAGCCTCACTTGACAGGATCACCCCTGCACTCCGGTTATCATACCACAACAGTAATGAGCCGGGGTCGATGAAATATCGCAAGTGGACTAGCAAAATCTTGGTGGTAGCCGTAGCCTGACTACCATGTACGTACACAAAGCCCACCTGATGAAAACCCGTTGGATCCCAAAGGTTCCTGGACGGGCCCACTGTAGTAGGCGCACGGAAGCCTAACCTCCCTACAGCAGTATGCACATGATGATAAACCTAGGACATGCATCTAGAATGAACATGATGAATGCTTGATATATTTACCTTTGGTCAACTCCAAGAATATATCAATTAAATAACATACATAATGAAGATTAAAATTTCATGCAAACATACAATCAGATTCTGAGTCAACATGGTCAACGAGGCTCGTTCTACAAACTGCCTGGAATTCTGCCCGCGGAACGGTCGACCGTACCCTACCGGCGGTCGACCGTGGGCTACAATCTGGGGTCTGGGTCACGGATGGTCCACCATGGTCTTCCGTCACGGCCGGCGGTCGACCGTCACGGTGGTGACCGTCGGAATGGTCGAGGGAACGGTCCACCATCCTTATCGGCGGTTGACCGTCCCAAAGACAGTCCTCTATCCTACGCTTCGTTTTGATCCATTTTGCAAACTTAACATCTAGATTCTTTTGGGAACAATAATACAACATTGATGAATATATTCCTAGTGATTCCTAAGCCAATATACATACGTTTTACGTAGTGAACGTTTTGTTGGCTAACCTACGAACATGCATAGATTCTATGTAGGTTGCGTACGATATTCCTATGAATATAACGACATAGATTATAACTAAATGTTCTAAAATTATAGAGGACAACTACTCACTACGATAGGACGAGATGAACCACTGGATGACGATGAATGAACAAATGAATAAACGGTTGAACGACGAACAACGTACGGGTTCTCGTGTGAACTTCTCCTCTTCTACCTCCCCGTCTACTTGCCGGAAAACCTTCTGGAGCTGCTATGGCCTGGCCGAAAATGCAAGGGGAGAGGAAGAGATGGGTGTTATGGTTTGGGGAGGTTACACATGATGAGAGAAATGAAGGGGAAGAGGGAGTTTTATAATCATGTGAAATTATGGGGATTTATGGAGGAATAATCATGGGATATGAATGGGGGGTTATGGGAAATGAAGAGTGTAATGGCGTGTGGTTTGAATGGGAGTTATCTCCCTAAATTCCACACCGTTGTGTAAAACCTAACCTGAACGGTATGTGGTTTTCCCCCCGAACGGGTCCGAATTGAAAACCAATTGCGTTTCCGAATATAACCAGTCAAAACTAAATTTATGACATCTTCAAAATATTTTTCTCTAAACTTTATTTTCAAACTTCCGGGTCCACCCCAATCATTAATTAATTTATTTAATTAATGTTGAGAGGTCCGTTATTAAAACATCTTTTTATATTAAAATACATTAGCTTTAGAAAGTCATTTAAAGAAATCGAAATATCAATATTTATTAATTTAAAATAATGAATCTCAATAAATAAATAATATTTATTTATTTAAAACTAGGCCGGTTTGAGGGTGTTACAGTTGTGTGTGTTGTGTCATCTGATTGAAGCATGTCATCTTACTATAAGGTATATATATATATATATATATATATATATATATATATATATATATATATATATATATATATATATATATATATATATATATATATATATATATATCCAGACCTCCTTTGGAGGTAATCAGAAAATGCTTCGAAAAAATTGGATTCAAACCAGGGTTTTCTGTTGGTCTCTTAGCACCCTCCCTTATTCTTCTCAATTTCCGGTGCCCATCGGAGTACCAACGATGCTTTAAGAGACGCATTTGGAAAATTAATGGAGCTGAGATGGTTGTGTCAAAATGGAGTCCTAACTTCCATCCTGACCACGAATGTAACGCCCTACAAACCGGCCTAGTTTTAAATAAATAAATAAGTAACGCCCTACAAACCGGCCTAGTTTTAAATAAATAAATATTATTTATTTATTGAGACTCATTATTTTTAGTAATCAATATTAAGATTTTCGATCTCTTTAAATGGCTTTTCAAAGCTAATGTATTTTAATACAAAAAAGATGTTTTAATAACGGACATCTCAACATTAATTAAATGAATTAATTAATGATTGGGGTGGACCTAGAAGTTTGAAAATAAAGTTCTTAGAAAAATTATTTGAACATATCATTAAATTTGTTTTGACTGTCTGATTCCAAAAACACAAACGAATCTCAATTCGGACCCGTTTGGGGGGGGGGGAAACGTGTACCGTTCAGGCCAGATTTTAACATAACGGAGTAAAATAAAGTATGTAACCCCCATCATCCATACGCCACCCTTCATTTTCCCTACTTTAATACTCCTTCATTTCTCATTCATTTTCCCATTAAAACCCTCCATTCATGTCCTCAATTTAAACCCTCTCTCTTTTCACTTCCCCTCACCAATTTTGTAACTCCCACACAAGCATCTAACACCCTCAACTCTTCCTCTCCCTTTTTCTTTTGGTGGTTCGGCCAAGCAGCAGCAAGAAGGGAGACATTCCGGCGAGGAGTCGAGGTAGAAGGAAGGAAGAAGTTCACACGAGAAGCCGTACGTTGACTGTTCGTCCATTCGTTAGATGTCATTCATCCATCTCGTTTCATTATTCCATCAATCCCTTCATTTAGAGGTGAGTAGTTGTCCCCTCTAATTCTAGAACATCAAGTTATAATCTATGTTGTTATATTCATAGGAATATCGTATGCAACCTACGTAGAATCTATGCATGTTCGTAGGTTAGCCATCAAAACGTTCACTACGTAAAACTTGTACATATTGGCCTAGGAATCACTAGGAATGTATTTATCAATGTTTACATTATTGTTCTAAAAAGAATCTAGGTGTTAAGTTAGCAAAACGGACCCAAACGGAGCAAAGGACAGCGGACTGTCTCCGGGACGGTCGACCGCCGCTAAGGACAATGGACCGTTCCCATGGCATACCGACGGTCACCACCGTGACGGTCGACCGCCGGTCACGACGGAAGACCACGGTGGACCGTCGGCCATCCAGTTCCCCACAATGCAGTCCACGGTCGACCGCCGGTAGGGTACGATCGACCGTTCTGCGGGCAGAATTCCAGGCAGTTGTAAAACGATCCCCGTAGACCATATTGACTCAGAATCTGATTGTATGTTTGCACGAAATGTTAATCTTCATTATGTATGTTATTTATTTGATATATTCATGGCGTTGACCAAAGGTAAATACATCAAGCATTCATCATGTTCATTCAAGACGCATGTCCTAGGTTTTTCATCATGTGCATACCACTATAGGGAGGTCAGGCTTTCGTGCGCCTACTACAGTGGGCCCGTCCAGGAACCTTTGGGATCCAATGGGTTTTCATCAGGTGGGCTTTGTGTACGTACATGGTAGTCAGGCTACGGCTACCACCCAGTTTTTGCTAGTTCACTTGCGACGTTCTGTCGAGCCCGGGGCATTACCGGAGTGCAGGGGTGATCCTGTCAAGTGAGACTAAGTCAGGGGTGTCCCTAATATCATAAGTCATGCATCAAGTCATATTGTCATCATGTATGTTTCATGTCACGTCAACATTCAATGTGGTCGTCATCATCATGTATGTTCCACGTCACATCAACATTCAATGTGGTTGCTTTTCATTTTTTTATGTGTAATAATATCCCACCAAGTGCAAATTAAACAGTTAGTAAACATGTGGTTTTCCGTACGTTAGGTACAGGTATTAATATGTGTATAGCCATATGGGTTATCACTTAATGTTCTTTTGTTAGATTCACTCCTCAGCTTATGCTGAGTGTGTAGTTGTTTTTGCTACACGCAGGTAGACATGACGGTGCAGGTGCTAACCCTGGAGGACAGTGATGGTGGGAAGATGGGCGGCGCATGGACAAGTTCAATAATTAAATACATTTAATTAATTAATCATTTGGGCATGAACCCACCATTTGTCGTTTTACTCATTTATTTACTTCCGCTTTTACTCTGCATTTATATCAGTCACGTTTTCAGGAATAACTCCTAACATTTATTACACCAAGTAAAACAAACGTTTTCATAATAAATAGTCGTTAATATCCCATTAATCAAACGTAACCGTTTTCTTATTAAATAATCATTAATGTTTTTGTAACGGACGGTTCTGGGACCGCCCATGTAACCCTACCGGTCCGTCGGGTCGCGGGTGAACCGGGTCCACGGAAGGCGGGTGTTACAACGAAAATCCCATCTTTCCAGTTTGGGTGTCCCTAACTCACTTGCCAATCCATCTTCAAGAGGCCAAGGCCCTTCACTGTATAGCAAGGTCAATTGGCAATCCTTTGATGATGGATGCTTCCACATCTGCAAAAACAAGGCCCTCAGTAGCTAGGTTCTGTGTTGAACTTGATATATCTAAAGAGCTTCCTAAGAAAATTTGGATTGATAATGGTGGGATGGGCTTCTTCCAAGATATTTCTTACGAAAACATCCCAGATTACTGATGTTTCTGTAGGAAGTCAGGCCACCTCACCGGAAAAAGCAATGAGAAGGAGAGTAAACAACAAGATTCTCTTTCATCAGAAGCATACAAGAACAAAGAGATAAAGGGGCAACCTCTCTTGAGCAAGGAACCTATTCTCAGGAAACCTCCATGTGATTTGGGACCCAAGACCAACCTGTCTTCTGAACCAGTCCATTCACCAAGTGGTGCTGCTCAAAAACCCCATACAAATAATGCAACAAACACCACTTCAAAGGAGAAAGTTTCTGCAAACATTGAGCTGGAAAACATATGTCTAGGGAGTCATGTCCCTACACAGCCTGAGGTGACAGTTGCTAATGGTTCTCCGGACCCCTGTGATGACCTAGGCAGTAGCACTATGATCACAACTACTGTAGATTCAAAGGAAGTGCTAGTGGTAGAGGATATCCCCAACAATGGTCTTGCTGTTGACTACCCCAGGGAAGCCTCTCATTTTGTCACTTCCAATCCTTACAACTATGACTGTACCACAACTCAAACTCCAAAGGCTCAATGTGATGTTCAAACTGAGGTCCAAAATGAGATGCACAAATCTGCTAGTCCTGCACCCCCAAAGAAAAAATTCAAGGATATCATTGTAGAAGTGGATGGCCACCTGTTCATCACAACTCTTCCGATAGACACATGTGAAATTGCCCATACTGAAGATGCTGGTGAACCAACAAGTGTTTTAGCGGAGGCTATTCAGCTTCCTAATGCACGTTTAGACGACCCTCACCCAGAAGACAATGACGGGCCAAACAGTGTTCATAAACCAAACTCCCTAAATGAAACCAACGTTGAGATTGCACAACCGAGTAACTCGGTGGAGAGACCAATCACTCCGATCAAAGACTCAATGGATTTATCAACTGTTAGTGTGGAAGAAGAAATGCCAGCGACTCCTAGATTCGATTTTGAAGAATATCAATGCGAGGGAGATTTCACACTTGTTAAAAGAAAAAACAACAATAACTTTGATGCTCCCGAATTAACCATTCAAACTCGTAGTCATCGGGGACGTGGTAGGAGAGGCCGTGGTCGAGCCTACTAACTTCATCATCCATCCCCATTATTACCTTATTTTTATCCTTTTGCTCATTTCTTTGCAAGGGCTGCGTCCCTTACATCCTTTTTTTCTCCTTTTTTTTTGCTACCACTTTTGGGTAGCCCCTTGTATTCTGCTCCTTTTACTTTTTTCATTAATAAAAATCCCTTATATACATACATACATACATACATACATACATACATACATACATACATACATACATACATACATACACACACACACACACACACACACACATATATATATATATATTGTAACACCCCAACCCGCGTGACCCGGATACAAAGACCAGCGGATCGGGTTGTCACTAGATTGGTATTTAGACACAATAATTTTCAAAACAATTTAAAACATTTAATTCAAAACAATATTTAAATATCCATCGGAGTTAACCAAACGGTGCGGAAGCCTTTAAGTACTTAAATCAAATACAACTTTGGGTTCTTGCTCTTAAAACATAATAAATTTAAATGCAATAATAAATAAACTAGATAACTCCTCCAGCCAGCATCCATCCATCTCTCGTCCTTGCTGCCTTCCAGGATAGTTCCTTATTCATCATTCTTGTTACCTACGTGTAGCAAATAGGAAAAAGGGCTACACGCTCAGCATTAAAGCTAAGTGAGAACTATCTAACGTTTCGACTACACACATAGACGAACCCACTAGCTCATAATTCCATACAATATCATGCACACAAGTACATCATCATTAACATCACTAATATCATACTCCCTCCGTCCGGGAATGATGTTCCTGGTTTGACTTTTCTTCATTTTTATGAAGTGTTGACTTTAACATTAAAATGTCCAAAACACCCTTACATCCCCACCACTGCCTATCCCCTGCTAGAGTTTTAGCAGCCACCACCTCCCAGCGTCCACCACCGGCCGCCGGCGCCCCACCCTCTCCTTAGCCCTGACCGCCCCATCATCACTGCATCTGCCAGCCCCGTCCGCCAACACCATAATCGCCCCACAGCTGCACTACCTCCGTCAGCCCCCACGTCCATCGCACAATCTTTTGGGGAAAGAGAGAAAACGGAGAGGAGAAAGATGAGAAAAAGAAGATTAAACAGAGATTCCACAAATCTAGCATAGATCCACCGTAGATCCACCGCTGCCTTAGCTCTCGCCGCCGCCATCGGGTCCACTATCGCCGCCGCTAGACCATAGATCTAGAATAGATCTAGGAGGGGGGAGACAAAAAGAAGCAGGTCGGTGTAGGAAGACATGGAGAAAGAAGTTGAGGAGGAGAAAAAGAAAAAGAGAAGAAGAGAAGGAGGAGAAGAAGATCGGGGAGGGGGGATTGGGGGAAGAACGAGTGGGAGAGAGATGAAGTAGTTGATGTGGGTGGCAGAGAAAATGGGTAATGAAAGAAGAATAAAAGAGATCTAATGGGAGGGGTAGTTTAGGAAAAATTGTTATAAAAAGTAGAATGGGAACATCATTTTCGGACGAAAAAAACGTACAATGGGAACATCATTTCCGGACAGAGGGAGTATAATTCATCAATTAAGCATAATTACCATAATCAACAAACCTATTTCATAATCCACTTCTTTATCTCTAGGCTCATAACCTATCCTAGGCTAAGGCCAACTACTTTATTCTAGAGTCCTGATTCAACCACATCCATGGAAGAACCCGCTCGATATGACGTCATCCAACGTCGGCTGGGTGGGACCACCTACATACTCACATCCATGAGCAGATCTACGACGATCCCCGTGCGCACACTCTACTCAACTGATCATGCGTGCACGCCGGCTCATCACATGACCAGTTATTCCTAACTGTATCTTTATTCTGTTTTCTCGGTTTACCTATGATTCATCTAGGTAGCCTATCCGTATTCGAGTTCATAATTTCATATTTCCAAATTCATACGAGATTTCAACAAGTTAAATAGGCAATCATATTCATCAATTAGCGGCCTAGTCTCGGGTGTAAACACCCTCATGTAACACCCCAACCCGCATAACCCGAATAAATGGATTAGCGAACCGGGTTGCTACTAAATTGGTATCCACATACAATATTTCTCAATAAATAAAAACATTTAATTTAAAAACTAAACCAATTCAAACCATTTAATTTACATATCGAAGTTTATACAAACAGTGTGGAAGCCTTGTAATTAAACCAATCATTATTAAGTCCCTGCATCCATACATCTCCTTCGTCGTGCTACCCTCCAGGATGGATTCCAAAGTCAGTCCCTCCATGATTACCTACGTGTAACAAGGGGAAAAAGAGACTACACGCTCAGCAACGAAGCTGAATGAGAAATATCCAACAGTTCGAACATACACATATGCGAATTCACTAATTCATAATCATAACATGATATCATGCAAATAGGTTTAATATCATGCAGTTCACATAAACAATTCATCATGTAATTTACCTGGCACCTGCCCTTTTTCCATTCTCATCAAAACGAAGCGTCTCTTGCAGTGGTGGATCACCAGTAATCTGTACTTGAACTCTACACTAGACTAAGGACTTACTAATTTTCTGGGAGTCATGATTGTTCCCACTGGATCAGCAGATCATGCTCGACAAAAGAGAGAGTTCTCACTGTTGGTGGATCACCAAGAACTTGTTCCTATTAATTATACTAATATAAGGACTATAACTTTACTGTTTGGGAGACATGAGGGTTCCCACTAGATCAGCGGGTCATGCTCAACCAACGAAGGAGTTCTCCGTTGGGTGGGTGGAATCCCCACCTGATGGATCACCAGTCAGTTCAAGGATACCCGTACGTACGTTTTTACCCGGTTCGACTTAACCATTGGAGCCCGGCAGGCATCCACCTGGTTTATACTCTTAACTTCCTATTTTTATGTCAGTCCCAAAGATTCCCTTTGGGTAGACTTACCTTACCAAATGCGTTGGATCAACACGCAGTACCTGTTTGCTGTGTGCTGGATCAGCCCATTCATACTTGCAATATCATATCCAAACACATGTATTTTACATAATCACACATGTGTTGGATCACCATAATAACATTAGTTCACATAAGTGTTGGATCAACACAAAGCAATCACAATCATAACACATAGCAGCCTAGAATTGGGTATTGATACCCAAACTTACCGTCATACAACACATAAGGTCTCGGAATCAATCCTTGACGAAAACACATAACGACAGACCCGACATCAGGTACCAGACGGTACCCTTCACGGTACGGGGTACCGTCCTCACGGTACCTGGGTACCGGTCCTACGGTAATGGGGTACCGTCCAAACTATATGAACCCTTCCGGTAGGACTGCCACGGTAGCCGTCTACTGATTGGGGCGATAGGGCCTACCGTCCGCCCGGTACCTAGGTACCGTACGGTCGCAGCTACCGGCAAAGGTAGAAGAATCAACAGAGTGTGACGGTAGCACGGTACCGTCCCGGCGGTACCGCCTACCGTCCGACACAACAGATTCCAGCTTTTTACCTGTTTCGTTTTCCAGCGTCAAACCTCATAGCAATAACCACCAATTAATTCATATTACCATTCTAATTATTATCAAGCACATTATTTCATCAATCGGCACCTAAATCATGCATACTACCCTTTTCAATTGGCATAGTACCCGAAACAACCATCGATTTCAGACACGTAATTCACGCAGATCAATCACGATAATAATTATGAACAGAATTTCAATCATATATGCACATTCTAGTGTTAGATGTCCACGTACTCACCTCGATTCGTCGATTAGAATTCATTGTCAGAACAGATTCATCCCGTTGCCCGAACCGATACGACTGCCCAAACTACCACCGCTGCCCGGAATGGCTGGAACACGAAGGGAAGTCGCTGGAGTTACTGGTTTGCCACAACAGAGGCAGCCCCGCCGCTGACCTGCCGTCGCTGGAATCAGGAGTAGCAGCGCCGGGTTTGTTCCGCCATCTCTGTTGCTCGCCGGACAGGGATACGTCGGAGTTGCTGGTTCGTCGTCACCGTTGGATACCGGCAGTTACTCTACCGGTGGGGGAATTTCGTCGGCCAGCTCAAATCGCCGGATTGGAGGACTGCTGCTGCTCAACCGTCGGAACTCGTCGCTGGTTCCCCCGCTGTTGGATTGCTCCTCGCCGCCAGAGAGAAGTCGTCGATCCCCGCTGCGCATCGCCGGTGTCGTCTCATGCTGCGATCGAAGAAGAAGAACGGTGAGATCCGTTCTCATCGTTGGATTTGATTCGTCGATTCCTACCCAACGGTATAACTTTTATAATCATTCAACAAGTATTTATCGGTTCCTCCTGGTCTGTATTAATTCTTTTGTTTAATTAGTATCGATCAGTCTTTTACTTTAAATCTTTCCAAATATAATCTAATTAGTTTTATTATATTGAGACGATTAAGTCTCTAAAGTACCTTTTAATTCTTTAAAATAATAGGTTGTCGTAAATAAATAATTCTTATTTATTTAATTATCAAATAACTGCTATACCGGTTTCTAGGGCTTTACACGCAGTTATCTTGTCTCATATGTATTAGTCTTTATATATTATGACGTCTGTATTATCATAGTATTCGACTAAGGATATTTTAGACATAGCCTATAAATGTAACAACCTCATAATCAGAATAGCCTATAAATGTGACAACCTCATAATCAAAATATATAAGCTAGCAAACCACAATAGCTAGGGCAGCTACAGAGCTCTTTGCGCCTTCATTGTGGTGGTGAGTAGGATTTCATATAAGACGTCGTTTGTGTTCTGCATACCAGTCTCGATAATCCATGCCGAGATTTTCACCAACAGTGTTTTGTTTAGTGACTTCTGTCATGTGACCAATGGCAACAAATAAATATTGGTTATCATTCCACAACTGTGCACATTGCGTAACAATGTTGATGCTTGATGTCCCATTGCTCTTGTGGTGATTAGGCACATACGCGTATGGAAGATCCGGCACCTCTTGTAGTCTCCCAAACCTGAGTTGTGTATTGCTCCACCTCCCGATTTGTCCATCCAACACTTTCTCAAACCAAGAAATACAACCCCATTAATGGGGAGATCCAAGAGACACTCTACATACTGTAAAGTGATACTCATTTCCCCAAATAGGAAATGAAAAGCATACACCTTCGGTCTCCATCGCTCAATGAGAGCGGTGATTAAACCATGGTCAAATCTAATAGCGTACACACGGTGTACCCCATAAAATCCAGCCCTCTGTAAATTTTGGAGAACCCTAAGGTCATGAAAAACAATAGGGATGTGACTATATTATCGCACAAAAATTAGTTTATTGTAGCAAAACTCCTTATGTTTTCATACTCGACTAGAACGATGAGTATTCTGCAAATGTAACATGTAATCTATTCTAGGACCAACTATCTCTCTTTCTTTTTCAAGATGATCCATTGTAACACTACAAAAATAAAATAATAAAAATTAAAATTTATTATTCTTATTTTTTAGTGAATACAAAACTCATTTAAAACATCTTCATAATTTCAAAAAAATATATTCATAATTCTTTAAAACATTTTCGTAAATTTGAAAAAAATAGAAAAAATCATGGAGGACACAATTTAGAAATATAAACACAATCTTAATAAATCAAATAAAAATGGAAACTAATAAAAACATAACATCTATATATAATCAATATTACTAGAATTAACCTAGGGGTACACCAACATGGGGTACCCCATATGTGCACCAAGCCAACACACACAGGCAAAAATGTTTGTGTGCATAGACTTTTTGTGTTTGTGTGTGTTTGTGTTGGCTTGGTGTATATGTGGGGTACCCCATGTTGGTGTACCCCTAGCTTTGCACATATTATTAATATCCAAAAGCTAAGTGAAATATAAGTAATAAAAGAATAATTGGGAAATGTTTTGAAGTAGTGTGAAAATAAGATAAATTTGAAAAGTAAGTGGAGTTAAAGTGATTGGGGAAGGATGGTGGTTAAAATAAGATATATTGGTGATTATTAAGAAGATGAAGGGGTGAGTAAAGTTGGATGGTTGGAGAAGTATGGTGGTTGTAACGTGTGGATGAGAGGAAAGTAGAGTTAAAGTTGATTTCTTAAAAAATGGAAATGGTAGAGTTAAGGGAGAAAGACCAAAATAGGACTAAAACTTTGAAAATATATCAAAATAGGATTTCCATGTTTTTATTCCCGAAATAGGACTTACATTACAAACCATGGTCATATACATTACCAAAAAACAAAGAAATTTGCACATGTACACTGCCACATTACCACAATGCAAGGTCACATTACCACAGTGCAAAGTCTTATTCCGGGAAAAAACATGAGAGTCCTATTTTGGTACTTTTATCTATGTTTTAGTCCTATTTAGAATGATTTCTATAGAGTTAAAGTAGAGCATTATTTTCGCATATAGTACATGCAAAAAATTAAAAAATAAATCCACATGTATTACACGCAATTTTTCTGCAAACCTCACTGACGATTGGACATTTCTACAAAAGTTTTTATGAAATTCAAATGTACTACGTGCGATTTTCCTTCTAAAGAATTTGAGATTCCACTTTAAGAATTAAAAATTTATTTTTTTGAATTGAGGGAAACGACCATAAGCAATGCCAGGTACTAGTCCTGATCAAAGTGCGGGCCGGGCCGAGACACTACTTTACGAGAATTTTCTAGGCCCGAGCTTGGCCCGGCCCGTATAACGGGCCTAACAATTGAAGCCCGAGCCCGGCCCGCATGGTTACTCGCGGGCTTCGGGCCGGCCCGGCCCGACCGACAAAAACTTCTAAATAATTTAAAATATATTTTTTTTTAAAATAAAGTAACAAGTTAATATATTAGATATTTGATATAAAAACTAGTATGAGTAATGAAAGAAAAATTAATAAGGAGTATATAAATATATTTTGTTTGATCTTGCTACTATGTATGTAGTACAAAATATTATCTATTAGAATGTCATAATCAATGTGTGAGACGTTGCAAAAAATACAGAGTAGTAAAGATGCATTCATTTTATTATATAAACCTATAGTTTATTTTTTCTCTCCATAGAAGTATGTATGTGTGTTTATAATAATTTGAAATAGGTTTGTTCTTTATTATTATTATTAATGTTGTTATTGTTATTTTATTATAATTATATTAATAATAAATATTTTAATTTATTCGGGCCGGACTGGCTATGAGCTTGAGCATAAACTCGAGTCCGGCCCTAAAATATTCGGGCCGCAATTTATAAGGTCCAAGCCTGCTATTTTGCGCGCTGGCCGGATAGCCGGGCCCATGATCGAGTGTACTAGGTACTGGATGTGCATAATTGCACAGTCAGGTCAAACCTAGTGTTTTTAAACCTTCGCAAATCAATCGAACCTCAAGAAACTCATCGTTCTCGAAGAAGAGTTATCAAGATTGGTGTTTGGTGACTTGACCAAGTAAGATAACAAAATAGTCATAAAGTGAGAAGGAAGCTTCTATATACAATGGTAGGATGCCATTTTCTACAGTGTTCCCGCCATTTTATATGCTACAGTAACCGTGAGTTTTGGACAGCTCGGATAAAAAATCCTCCGCATACTCAATCATTTTAGATGAACTGGAGTACCGGAGAAGCTTTGCGTCCATCCCTACCCACGCATCATCCGATTTTCTAGGTTTCTTCTGAACGGCTTCGCGAAATTTTGGTCTGGGATTTCACACGAGAGAAGCTTTGGAGTACTGGCGATTTCGGTCTGGGATTTCGCACGCGATTTTGGAGTACTGGAGTACTGGCGCACGAGAGAAGCTAAGGCGCTGGGATTTCGCTCATACGGCTTCGCGATTTTGGTCTGGTGGCTTCGGTATTTCATTCTCCTTCTTAGGTATTTCATTCCTTCCTGGTCTCTCATGCTCTTAGATCTATCTTTATTGCCGAACTAGGGTTTGCGATTTTGGATTGATTCTCTACCTTCGTGCTACTCATCATCGTCAAAGAAGCTTCTTCGGTATCGCTTTTTATTACCTCATATATATTAATTACTCTGTATAAATTAATATTTAAAGGTTTGTTTTCCGGTCTTTGGTCCTCTCTGTCTGTTGGACGAAAAATGGTGGTCGATCACATACATATTAACACAAGAGGTGGTCGATCACTGGTGTATTTTTGGTGATTTTTTATAATTTTTTTTTGAAAAAAATATTTTCTAAATTACAAATTGGGCCTGTTAGTGAGTATATATTATGTTTTCGATGATAATTGTGTACTGAAGCATATATGGAGCAAATTATCACAATGAAAACTTGGTTTTCAATCATGGATTCATTAAAGCTTTGTGTGTCTATTCAGGTTTTCACTTGAATAAAAAAAGTATCAACACAATTGGACCTCATATTGCTGGTAAGATCTCAGAAGCTTCCTTCTCACTTTATGTCTATTTTGTTATCTTACTTGGGCATATTTATTGATGAATTTTTTTCCTTTTTTCTTTGTTTTCTTTTCACAAGAATTGGATCTTTATTAGTGGGTTTATGTGTAAAAAATAAGTAAAATTTCTCTGGGTAATTCGCTTTAAATGTGTTGTGACAGTTCTCTAGATTCTTAAAGGGCCTCAAGTCTCAACTTGCAGCGTGCTATGCTTTGGCTCAATGCCAAATTTCTTTAGGTAATCTATGTACTTTGATGAATGCAGGTTGCAACGCGCAAATGGAGAATATCCTCTTTTTGCTTTGCACGGGTAAGTAATCATCCATTGAAAGTACAAATTCTAGACTCATTATTTAGCTTTAGTATTCTACAGTTAGATTTTCCTAAGACTATTTTTGTATTTCATAAGATTATATGGCTAAAATAGAATTGTACTCTTCAAGATTTTTTTACTTTTTATTAGACAGTATGGCTAAAACTGAAATGTATAGCGCACTTGATCCAGATTTTTGTGTGGTGACACTTAACTATGATGGATATCAAGAGTGTGGTGACACTTAACTATGATGGATATCAAGAGTGTATGCTACATTGAGTTATTACATTTTGAGTTTCATTACGATTATTTGCGTCTTTAATGAGATTGTAGAGGCAAGTTGAATACTGAAAACCACCCCATGTTTACAACTTCCCACTAACACATAACTCTTTCACAAAATCAGAATGAAACGGTGAAGCCCTCGATTCGCCCTCCCTTTGTCGTTGTGACTTCACCGAAATCTATGTCGGCTGCCTTCGGCATCTCTACGCTCACCGGCGGAATCTATGGATGGCACTAGGGTTTGGTACCCTAGCCCAAGCATCAATGGTCTTTCCTCTTCGATTATATGCTTTCTAACTTTTTCTTATTTTGTTCGTAAAAGAAGAGAAGAAGAAGCGTCACACAACCAAAAATGTGGAGGTCAAATATCCATCTTATTCAGTGTATTATGTCCATTTTTTATTTCTCTGATTTCTAATTTTCTAAAAAATCTCATTCAATTTTGTATTTAATTTCACTGGTGGTTGTTTTTGTTGATGTTTTGTTTAAAATTAGTATAGATTGTTGATGAATAATGATAACGCACAAACGCAGGGGAAGACATTGAGAGATTTTGGTCCATATTATTTCAAAAATTACCGTTCATGGTGAGTCCAATCCCATACCTTTGTTGTCTCTTTGAGATTAATCTTTTTTACAAACAACTGATGGATAAGTTTTGTAATTGCAGGTGTGAAAACTGGGAGAGCCGTTGCCTCATTTTTGCTGCCTAAATTTGTGGTTATTGGGAACAGAGGGAAAAGGCTTACTGTGTTGTAGTTCCCCGTCGGGAGAGTGAAGGATTTGAAAGAGATCTACACTCCTTTCCATGCTGCTGTCGTACTTTACCATTTCATTGAGTTTGACGCCCAGGTTCCATATTTCAACTTCTCATTCACATTGAATTTATCAAATTTAGTGTCAAATTTCTGAGCTAAAGAAATTTTATGATTCTGTCTTTGTAGGTTACAAAAGACAGTGTTCTACCATCTATCCCAAGAGAATGTAAATTATCACTTATGTATACTCTTTATCATCATTCACTAATTTTCACTTTATTATTTTATATGCATACTCTCTTTAATTTATTCAAGCCAGGAGCACTATCAGCATTTTTGGAAATTTAATTTTTAACATATTACTATTAGGAAATCATTTACTCTGGTCTTCTTCTACTTCACCATGGCATATTGGTCGTAGAAAATACTTTTTCTTCTAATAAGGTATTAGCGTGCATGAGTTGTGCATTGTGTTTGCAAGTACAATTGCCAACCATCACTGTTTCTCCTAGAGTAACCGTGCTACTATCTTCTCCTTCCATTTATGTTTATCTAATATCAATACCTTTTTTTGCTCTCTTTTTAAGGAAGGTGATAGTGAGTTTGGAAATGGAAGGAGCCATTGCTTCATCTTCTTAAAGGGTTCTGGGTCTAATGCCCTTTGTTTGAAAATCTCTTCCTCGAGTTACCCGACTAGCCTATCTATTGTTGTGGGTATTTTAACACCAATCTTGGTTTGATCTCTATTCACATTGATCACATCATTTTTTATGATAACGTTTATGCTCTTTTTTAATATAACAGAGGCAATTCTTGGTCTGAAACAATCGTTCACTTCCCATCCAGGTGCGAGCGCTATAACCCGTGCATTTTTCTATTTTCTTACTTTCTAGCTTCTATTTCGGATCTAACTGTTTATTTTCGATAATTTTATTAGAATTTCTATGAGTTTTAGTTTGTTGGGGCAAAGCTCATTATACCAAATGAGCCAAGTTGATCATTTCGTTCTACATGTTGTTTGGCAAGAATTTGAGAATTATAATTGTCTTCAAGGTAATTATTCATTTTATTTTCTTTCAATATTAGATTTTTTTTATTTCTTTTTTAATACAAAGCATATTTATTTGCTCAAACGAAGTATCATCTCTTTTGTTGACAGGTCTTTATTGATGAATCCACATGCTCAGTTATTATATGAATTTTCTGCAAAAAAAATTATTATATGAATTTTCATGATTTTTAATAGCTTTGCAAGCTTTCCATCCTCTTAGCAGGCTCTTTGGTTACATTTATTGAATTGAGGTTGTCTTTTGGTTTGGAACTAACATGCTAGATCACCTTGCTCTCCAGATAGACACTCTAATCTCTTAAGAGGCACCAAAGAAGGCGAGTCTGGCTCTTTGCGGTTGTACTTTTGCGGATGTTTTGTTATTTTGGAAGCTCATTTATGTATTTATGTTTTGCAGAGATTTTGTGTTTGTCAAATTTACACTTTTTAATGAAATTATTTTTGTGATTTTGTATTGTGGAAAGATTATACAGAGTATCATTTTTCAAGATGTTGTAAGAAAATAAGAATGGTTAATACCTGGAGTACATTTTAGCCACTCTACCTCAAAAGTATATTACAAATTACTTTTCTATGATTTTCATGTACTCAAATGTCAAATTAAAATTATATACGAGTACAATTATGATCAAATTTAAATTTGAATATTACTTTGTGTTTTGCTGTACTTTTATACATTACATTTTAAATAAAATTTGATCGTGTATTCATTTTGATGTTTAATGTTTTCTTTTCTTCTTATGAGATATGAGTATTTTACACATTGATGTTGTAAAATAATAGTTTTTACTCCTTATATGCTATCGTTGGGTGTTGCAAAAAGTTATTGTTGTAATCACTCTTTATTTGACAATTGCAACCTGAAGATATTTTAAAAAAACATTTTTTGTGTGCCTTTAACTATTTATAAAAGCAAGGAAAGATGTGAAAGGTAATATGAACCATTTATTAATAAATGAGGTGTTTTTAGCCAAATGAAATGTGGATTTAGGCTATGTTCTCTTCACCTTGGTTATGATCTGATTGGAATAAGTTTTCATCTGGTCTGATTTGATATGATCTGGTCTAATTTAAATGTAGTTATATTTAAAATTATTTCTGATTTGATTTAATTTCAATAAGAATAAATAATAAATAAAAAATTAGTTAGGGAGAATATGACCTTAGCCTTATTCCCACACAAAAATTTGATAATTTACTAGCACATTGTTAAAAGTTGTTTTCATGATTTAGTATCACATTTGAGATTGATTGTGAATGCAAAACATTCAATCAAGACCAAAGGATCATTTTTGGGTATGTAATTCCCTTTCTCTTTTTCAATTTGAAATATGCATTATATGCATGTTTTCATCTTTTTTTTTTGTAAATATTTTTACGATCTTCAAAAGAAACTTATATTTTTTCAAGCATATTTGGATTAGTGGTATAATAATTGTCACTAATTGAAAATTTCATTTCCTTGAGGTGAATGTTTATTTGTTTTCAAGGTCTAAGATCATCTATATATATTTGTTGAAGTTTTGAACTATAATTTGAAAATGCCTAATAAAAATTTTAATACTCCGTGTGTTGGATTTTTTTTAGGCGAGAGATGGGTTTGATCCATTCTCAAAGTTGACAATGGTGAAGTCGGACAGGTGATAACAAAAGAGATTAGTATCCTGAGAATAGAGTATCAGGATAGGATCGGAACGATAACTCTGTCCATGACGATGATTAAATTCCTCTAATCTTTCAGGTTTTTGTAACATTTTTCCTTATTCAAAACATTGAGTAACAACAACAACAACCCAGTTGAATCCCACTACAGTAGGGTTTGGGAAAAAACATTGAGTAATTATATGTCAATTAATAGCCCGTGCATCGCACGGGTACGAGTCTAGTTCAAGACAATACTCAATCCAGTCTCAGCCCTCAATCTTAGAACTAGGTAAAAGTCTATCCCTAATCGTCTAAATTGTCAAATCTTAGATTCATGTAAATCCACTTTTGCCTTTGATCTGATCAACGAGAATGTTGTGCTCTTTATTCATCTTTATTCATCACGAGGTTTTGAAAAAGCAGGGGAGTTTGCCACGGAACTATGCAGATTAGCTAGGAATCTAGTGGTTCCTCCCCAAATCTGCTCTCTTCTCCAGATTAGGGTTTGATTAGTTTTACGAAACAGCACTATAATTGACAAAAAAATAATATTTTTCACGATGTCCTGATGTGAGAATGGGTAGATTTGCTTAAATCCTTGTGTTAGGGATTTGTGTTTTTAATTTTTCTTATTTTGTTTGTTGTCCATGTACACATTTAAGGGCTAAAGAGCCTTGATTGCATTGTTAGATGATTTAGGGGCTCAAATTGGCATGATAAATAATTCTAGGGGCTAAATTGGGACATGTGGAAAACTAGGGGTCTTCTTTGGCATGTTAGTGGTATGGAGGATCAGTGTTGATAGTTTGCATGTTTTGGGTTGTTAGGTTTTTGTTTGTGCATTAGTGCCTCCACTCAGCCATATGAAAAGAGGGAGTATTTTACTCTTGTGCTTGAGTGGTTTGGATGAGATGGATGCTATATTTCATTTCATTAATTGCTACTGATCTTGATTGGAACAGTTAGTCCAAATCTTTTTATGACCGTTATTCACTTGGAGTTCTGTTTAATTAAAAAGCTTAATCTAAAATTGGTTAAAATGAATTAGAAAGCATAGATTTATAAAAGATGCTGGTTCTACAGGCATCGGCTTCCAACGGGCTGGCGTGCCCAGTTCCCTTCTCCAGATCTCTTCTTTTGGACCAGTGTTTTATTACTCCGCAAATTATATCGGGCTTGGGTTTTAATGTGAGCCAATTTGAAAAATGTTTTCGATTTGTCATTGATCCTTCAAGCAGGTTGTGACTCCAAATGGTTTTATCACTTAAGAGAGGGGCTTCGTGCTGGTATATCTTAGAGTTGAGACATGGGTCGTTGTTACAATTTGAACTGGGGTGTAAACAGATAGGTGAATCTGCTTGGGATCAGCACCCACTAAGCACTGGTTAGGATAAAAATAGGATAGACTGCAATACTGCATCAAGAAATTAACTTTATTGAACCTTCACTTTCTAGATACATAATGAGATTGGAATAGATAAGCATTTTCATCTAGGACGTTGCATCCACTCAATTGCATTCCCTTTTCATCTCTTTCTACCCATTTACACAAAAATTTGGTAGCATTGATAATTAAGGAGGTGGACTAGCCTTGACCTTCTCGGCACATCCACCCAAAGATGTATAGCTCTACCAACCAAGTGTGTATTTCGTCAGTATTTTTCATTATCGTGTCACACTATGTTCCATAAATTAATTAAAAGCTCTTTTTTTGGAAAAAAAATTCAAAAAGCTCATAACCTTCACTTATTCACCAATCACCACTTGCATTTCTCTCGTTCACACTTGGTTGGGGTTTTCTGCCCATTGTTAGCATATCCCATGTGTTGTGGCCATAGCAGAGCAAAACCTGAAGCTTTGATGATTCTATACTTGATATATTATATTTTTCAATTCTGCAATGGTTGGGACAGAACAATTATTGTCAACCTTTGCACATTGTAACCTAACCTAATCTAACCCTAAACAGCTAAGCAAATTTTTTTTTTAGTACTGTGGATTAGTAAGGAATTTCAAGTGGCATAAATAATTCAATCGACTTTAATCTGCAGAGGATTTGTGAATTGTGTTGCAGGAGTATATAGTTTCTAGAAGTTTTACAGATTTCCATATTGTTTTAGGATTCTCTAGATTATTAGAAAGTTTTTATTATTCAGAATTCTTGTGACAGGTTTCCTATTGAAAACTAATTTTGTTCCTCTCAGTCTTTCTATTGTATTTCTAGTCTAAATTTGTTGAGATTCACCTAACCCTAAATTCTTCTTTGTGTTTGCTTTGTAAGTATCTTTCTTTTACATTTATTATTGTTCAATTTTCAGCATGTTTGCTCCCTGTTAAGGGAGTAAGAGACTCTTGTCTGGTCACAACTTCTCTATTATTTTGTAGTTGCTGATTATATAAAAATAAAAATATTGTTGATTTGTATTATGTAATTTGAATGATTAAACACTGTATAGTTTTGATTGATTATATGTTTTCATATGTTCCTTGTAATTAATGAAACATTGAACCATTACAGTTTATACATTGTACAAGCTGAATATGTTCCACTCTTTCCTCTATGCAGGTATGCTTCTTACTCCATTTTTTCTGTGATCACTATATTTGTTTATTTGATCGTATTTTGAGTCATTAGCCTTGTATACCTAAGTATAAAGGTAATTTTTTTGAATAAAATTTGTTTGCTTGCTTTAAGTTGACCAAATTCTCAATATTATGGCTCAAAAATCTTTTTTTTATCTTGGCTAAACCATTTAATTTTGATTTCTTATGCCCTAAACTATTTTATAGAGAAGATAATATTTAGGATTGCAAATAGTGAGTTCAATTAGCTCATTTGTACCATTATTGCGTTGCAATTTTGTATTTAGAGTTGAGTTATGCAATATATGTTGGTATGTAATGTAAAAAATTGCTTGCTGTTGGCTTAAGGTCAAATGTTTTCCCATGTTTTTGAGTAAATATAACACGTAGTAGTTGTTATCTGTGGTATGTTTTATTTTACTCTGATTTATTTGAGTTGTGTTTGCTGGATTTTGAAACTAGTCTTGTTCCTTCAAACTGCACTAGGAGTTCAATAATAAAGTTGTATTTTTTTTCAATATTCTCTTTTGGTTGCAAAATGTTTGATTAAATTCCTCTTAGATGTTTGTTGTCTTATTTTTATTGTATTAGTGTTGTACTTTTTGATTTTCTCGTTACTTTAAATTAAAACAGATTAATCCAAATCCTCGTGAAACTAGATTTTGTTTTTGCTATTTTCACAACAGGGTGGTTCAAATGACATTGGCACCCAATATCATTGCATGACACGGGGTGCCTACGGTGCTCTGTTCGAAAAATTGATAATTCCTACCCCTGAACCCCCCGAGCTCCCCTCTGCCCCCTAGCCAATCGACGGGGGGGGGAGGGGTGAGGCGAGGGGGTTAGCAACCATCAATTTTTTGAACGGAGCTCTGTAGGTACTCTGGGTCATTCTATGACATTGGGTGCCAATGTCATTTGAACCATAACTCAATGATCTCCTGAAAAATATCCTCATGTTTGAGTTTGAACTAATACTACTTTTTTGAGTAGAGATTTACACCAGCTTTTAGTAACAGATCAGTAGGTAAATTTATTAGGCATATTTGGGATCAAATGATTCATTTGTGGAAATAAATTAAATAACATAAACATATTTATGGTGAATCGACATGCAATTTAGGCTGAACTAAAGATATTTTGGTTTTAAATTTTGATTTTTACAAAACACCAATGAAAAAAATTGCAACTTTTTTGTGCATCAACCATTCTTCATTGCATCTTGCACTCAAATTTATACTCCATACGTCCACAATTTTCTTTCTCACTTTGACTTTACACACTTATTAAGACAAGTTAAAAAGTGTAAAGACATTCCATGTTTTCCCTTGAGGTGATGGGTAGGAACAAATAAGGTGAATAAAGTGATTGGTATAATACTATAATGGCAAATTCATTAGAAGTTATTTTCCAAAATAAGAAACGGGAAAGAAATTTGTGGACGACCCAAAAAAGAAAGTGGGTAGGAAAATTGTGGATGGAGGGAGTATATTTTATGCAATTGGACCTCAACACTTGCATAGACTTCATTCTCTTATGATTATTCATTTATTCGTTTGTTGCTCTCAATTTTACTCCATTATTGTGTTTTTACTTGTGCATAATACTATACCTCCTTCCAAAAATAATCCTTCATTGTAACAATAATATTTAACAATTGGTTTTCAATCTTTGTAATTTTTTCATGGAATCATGTTCTCAGCAAGGTGTGACCCAATCAATTGGAAAAACGGACAGAAGCAGGCAATGATGTGGAGTAAGTACTGTACAAGAAGTATTGGAACTTCTATTTCATCTTCATGTGGATTTGAGAAGGATCCAAGCATACCATCTATTCAAGAACTTGCTGATGCACGAGTGATATATAGTGTAGCCTCTGCAATGGGTCATAACAAGGTAAATGTTTTGGGTTATTTTTTCACATGGATTAACATATATCCTGTTTTGAAAAATACATTTCAAATTCCATTTTATTCAGTTTTAAATTCATGAATGTGTTTCTGTTTGGTTCTATTAGTCATTAGTCATGGGTTCATTAATAACAGTGAAAACTTTTTACTCTTCATGATGGGATTTAGCCCAACAACTATGGTGCCAAAGAACAGATTTAGGAAATGAATATCATTGATAGAGAATCCTGATGTATTTTTATTAATTTGTCTGTGCTTGTCTTTTTCTGGTTTACAATGGAGGGTTCTCCCTCTACTTATATCACATTATAGTTACATACATGATGGACACTTGTCGTGCGTATAAATCTTGGACATTATCTCTTGTATGTCGATCGTGGAGGTTAGCAGTTCATCCTGTGCATGGTTGTTAAGTCGACAAGTCGAGTCGAGTCGGTGACGGGGAGACTAGTGGACTAGGCGACTAGTCGTAGACTAGTCGACAAATCACAATTAGTATTGAAATTTTTAATATTATATATATCTGCATTAACCCAACATGAAATTGAAATATTAAACTGAAAAAAAACTGAAATATTAAACTGAAAACAAAACTGAAATACTAAAATACTAGAATAAGAAAAAAAATTAAAATATTAACTGAAATCAGAAAAGAAAAACTGAAATATTAAAAAAATAAAAGAAAACTGAAAATTTTAAAGTATATTATACTTTATAGTTTCATGAACCAAATCAATGAAAATTAAATCTTACACTTTATAGTTTAAGATTTCTCATAATTTTTTTCTTATTCTAGTATTTTAGTACAAAACCAAAAAAATTGAAAAATTAAACTGAAAAAAAACTGAAATACTAAAATACTATAAGAAGAAAAAAATTAAAAGAAATCTTAAACTGAAAAATTAAAAGAAATACTTTAATGATAACAAAGTAAAAGAAATCTTACCCATAGATGGAGAGTCGCTGATGGAGGAGAATGGCTGATGGAGGCAGATGGAGGAGAATCGCTGATGGAGGAGAGTCGCAGGAGGCGTTGAAGTCGCGGAAGTCACGCTGGAACTGGAAGACTAGCGCGACTCGATTGTGGATGGTTTGCATCGGAGGAGGCAGCGTTTTTTAAAAAAAAATTTAAAAATTAATGAAATTTTGGTCGGGTAGGGTTGGGTCGGGTCAATTGGATTAGGTCAAATTCTGCCGATTTCTTTCTCCGATTAAGCGTCGCCTAATCGCGGCTAAGCGTCGCTTTGCGCGCTTAATAGCCTAGTCGGCCATAGTCGTTAGTCGCACAGCAAATCCCCATCGCGAAACCGCCCGGACGACTAGTCGGCGACTAGTCGTGGCCTAGGCGACGACTTGACAACCATGATCCTGTGATCTTCCACAACTTTGGGCTGCCACGATCAGTATTATTCGCCTTGGCCTATCAACAGGAACTGGGTCCTTTACCAATCCCCGTTCCGTGTTGGCCCAATTCCACTCTCTTGTGGATTTGGCCATTTATATTTGTTTAATGGGTCTGGATATCCATCACAAGCCCCCTAGTTTCTTAGCGACACGTCGCTAAATCCCCGTTCCGTACTGGCCCAATTCCACTCTCTTGTGGATTGCACCATTTATATTTGTTTAATGGGTTCGAATATCTATCACAAGCCTCTAGTTTTTTAGCAACACGTCGCTAAGGAACTACTTTTGTTCCGCCCTTGGTCTGAGACACTCTGAGTGCTGGGTTGGAAATGATTACATTTCCCACTTCAGTAGTGACGCTTTTATTCCCGCTCCAACTCGCTAAGCCGTTTAGGCATTTGCACTGTTCCGGATTTGTCCCCGATTTCTTCTGCAAATCCCCCATTCTTCCACATGTTTTCCGCAATATGGCCCAAGCCATGGAAATTGCTCACCAAGAACTCGGTCCCTCCAAGTTCAAAAGCGCTGAGCTTGCTCTCATGCGCGATCTCTTGGGGGTGCCCTTCAAAATCCACCATCCGAATGCCGTTGGTGGAATTTCACTTACCCACAATCTGCCACCAGAGCATTTTATGGTGATGCATTACGACTCAGTTCTTCACGGCTTCAAACTTCCACTCTACCCCTTCATTCGCGAGGTGTTTAGAAGTTGGGATCTTCTCCCTGATAATTTACAGCCAATGTGCACAAATATCTGACATCCTACATCTTGCACTGTTGTGGGTGAGGACTGTGAGGGATTTCATGCACTTCATTAGCCTCGGATGTAATTTCCCCTTCTTTAATTTATATCCCAATCAGAAATGCATTCTTTTTGCCAAGGTCGAGTGGCGTATTAAGGAAGGCTCAACTGCTCGTTGACCTTCCAATTGAGCCTCGTAGGACCAAACTCTCCCGAACCCCTTTTTCCAAGGGTTCAAAGGCTGAGAGCATTTGAGGAGATGAGGGATACTGCCCTCATTGACCATGAGCGCCTTCAAACCCCTGTTCAGGCAGGCTGGGTTTTACTTCTTGGGATCATTTCTTCTAGGTCAGCCCAAGCCATCTCCTTTGACTCTGATGCTGGCAGCTCTCAGAACCCCACTTCTTCTGAGCGGGTTGAACCCCAACTTATTAATCCTCCTGTTGTTCTTGGGTCCACCAACACCAGTTTCTCGGCTACAGATACATCATCTCCTCTCCTGGTGGAGGGACTTCATCTTCCTTCAAGGCAACGAGGTACGTGGGCTGTCTCTTCTTTATGCCTTTAGAGAGTTGCATGGCTGAAATTTGCTTTTCTCGGAGTCGGGCTTTTCGCTCTTGCGGTACTAGACGAGTGTTGCCTTCATCCTGGATACACATAGTGTTGGCGAAGGGGATTGGAATGGCCTTGACTTTGTCCATGAACTCTATACTCAAAACAATTGGATAATCATCCATGGTTATGACGGAGAAGTCTATTGGGCCGTGCCAATCTCCTAAGCTTACCTTGACATCTCGAGCAACTCCAAAGGTAGCCATCGGTTTTGAGTTGACTGCCTTGAGCCCGCCACGTTCTCCTTTGTAATCAATGCCCAGCTTTCTTGCCTCTTCCTCTCTTAGAAAGTTGTTGGAAGCACCCGTGTCTACAAGAGCTTTCACGGTGTGTCTTCTAATCTTGGCTTCTACGAACAATCGGCCCTTCTTGCCGGACTTTGGCATCTCCACCTCTGCCTTGATTGCGTTGAGGAGTTGTACGGATCCTACTCTCTCCTCTTCACGTTCTTGCTCCTCCCTTTCTTCAATCAATGCCGAGAGTTTTGCCTTTTTCGGGCACTCCCTTGCCTGATGAGGACCCTCACAAAAGAAGCACTTTAGTGGAGGTCTCTCGCCAGCCTTGTACTCCTTGGATCCCTTCGTCTTTTCGGTCGTTTCTTTGCCTCGGTGGTGGTCTCCCCCACTCTTTCCCTTGCCACCCTTATCCTTTGGCTTTGGTTTTTCATGCTTCTTGAACTCGATGAGGGATTCGGCAATGGAAATGGCAGTGGTTAAGTCTTGAGCCCCACGTCTTTGAAGCTCAAGTCTAGACCATTGCTGTAACCCATCCATAAAGGCAAAGGAAGCTTCTTTATCAAGGTAGTCTAGGATTTCAAGAAGTACCTCGGTGAACTCCTTCACGTATTCTCGTATGCTTCCCTTATGTTGAAGTCGTCTTAACTTTCCCCGGGCCTCTTCTTCTACGTTACTAGGGTAGAACTGTTTCTTGAGTTCACTCTTGAACTCGGCCCAAATGTCTATGGTGCACGTCCCTTTCTCCATATCTCCTTGTCTCCTTCTCCACCACACCATGGCAGTGTCCTCAAGAAATAGACTTGCCATATCAACTTTCCGTTTCTCTTCGGAAATGGCAAGAGCTCGGAAATATTGTTCCATGCTCCACATGAAGTTATCAAGTTCCTTCGCATTTCCTTGACCCTTTGTAGGATTTGGGTCGTGGAATATCTAACTTGGAAAGTGAAGTCCTTACCTCGGACGTCGATAGACTACCTTGTGCAAGAGCCTTCTTGCACAACACGAGCTCCTCCTCGGCGCTCTCTAACTTGCGCGAGACTCTCTCGAGCTCTTCTCATATTGAGGAAACCTCAATCTTATGAGACTCTTCCATGGCCTTGATTTGATCGAGACATTGAGCGAGGACTCTGTTCATGGCAGCTTGCATCTCCTCACGGAACTCATCCATGCCTTGCCCTAGCTCCTCGAACTTCTCCTCCCCATCGGCGATAACAAGTTCCACCCTTGCTAGCCTTGTCTCGAAACCGTCCATGGTCTCCCTTGAGCGAGATCTCTGGGTCTTGGTCTTCTTCTCGCCTCCCTTGGTCACGTTGGTAGTCTCACTTCCACCTTCCATCTTCCTTCAACTGTCACGGACTTGGTCGTAATTCCAACGAACCGTGCGGCCTAGCGAACTTCTTCACTATGTTGCTAGTCAGCCTACTCTCAGACTTAGCGGAATATTGAGATGCTAAGTGTGAAGGAACTCAGATTCAAAGAAAGAACTTTGCATTACTTTCTCTCTCTAAAGCTTACAATGCTTCTCACTTCTTGGGTGAGTGAAATGAATGAGGGGGAGGGGTATTTATACTTCTCCACCTCCTCAATGGACGGCTAAGATCTACTTGATCTAACGGTTACAATTGAGTATCTAGAATACTCTACACAAATATCTAAGATATTTACAAGGGTACATGATATCTCTACACTACTCCATAATGTTCCAGAACCTTCCAAGCATCTCTAGCAAGTCCCCCATCTTTCTAGAGAATTCCTTAGTCTTGTGGACAATTCTTCGGACGGATCTGGACATCTTCGGACGAATTGGGTCGAGTTTGGGTATCGAACCTCTGCCGATTTTCAGGCAAACTTGAACGGTGCGTCACAACAAGGGCGGATGATGGTGGAGCAAGCCAGGGATATTCTCAAAAGCTCTCCCCTGGGTTCAGTACATGAACGGCCAGACCTGGCTGGGCTTGCCACCTTTGGACTCCTAGAGTAGGTATCTTGTCTCTCGAAATCCTTGATGCCATATTTCTATTTCTTTATCTCCCCTTGACTTTCCTTCGTTTAGGCCCATACTGCTGTCTTCAACTCTTCATGTTGGTTGATGATTACCTCGGAGTCTCTAGAATTCCCAAGCCTTCTCTATTCTAGGCGAGAAGGAGGCAATAATCCAGAAGTTGCAAGAGCAAGTCCGGGCTGCCCAGGAGAACAATGTCCACATCTTGGACGTGAATAATCAGCTGAATCGGGCATGTTTGGCAGCGTGCCCAGGAGAACAATGTCCACTTCCATGAATTCCTTCCTCCAGCGTGTCAGACATAGTTATCAATGGCGCTAATGGCGCGCGCCATAGATGCGCCTTTGGCGATCTGCAGCCGAAACGCCACAAATTGGGTCGTGGCGGCCGATTGACTCGTGGCAGCGCCAAATTTGCGCCATCGCCACGCTATCGCCATTCTTGCGCCATTTTTTTAGTTTAACCCGACCCAAACCCAAAAAATTAGGCCCAATTAAGAAATTAAACCTTTAATTAGTAGTCTCCAGCCCCTTAATCTTCCCAATCGATTCCCAATTGACGCTCAAAAACCGCCAGGCCTCGATTCCCAATCGTCTTCTTCTTCGTCTCGTCTTCTTCTTCTTCTGGTCGCGACTCCTCTTGCGACTCACCAAAGCAATTGATGGCGACAGGGGAAATATCGGGTAAGTACTTCCTTTTTCTTTTTTTTAACCCATCAGTATACTTTTTTTTTTCTTTTTTTGAAAGCTTTTCTTCCTTTATCTATTTTAAGTAATGCAAAGTACTGTATATTATAGTTGATTATACTGCCAATATTTTCAAAGGTGGTTCACTTTAATATATTTTTTTCACATTTAATTTTTGAATTATTTTTAAGTTTTGATTAAGTTGTGTTGTTTTACTATTGGCACCATGGACCCTTAGAGTGTTTTGGATTTGGAGTGACTTCTCATTTGTGTTTTACTACTTCACTTTTTAGATCAAGTAATCTATTGTTTTTTATAGAATTTATTCCTTATACATGTGCAAATATTAGTAAATTAATATTCTGTGACTAGTGTCTTGTGGCAACGCCATATATGCGCCATCGCCATGCGATATTGGCCCATCGCCATGAATGTCGCCATGCGCCATGACAACTATGGTGTCAGAAAATTCTTCAAGGATTCTCCATTCATTTGGCGTATTGAAGCCAGGTGTGTGAAATGCTTCTTCGGGTGGCAATTCCCTGCAAAATGCTCCAAGAAGCGCATACCCCACTGGTCTCAGGTCCGGATCAACTCGGAAGGAATATGGTTGACCCAGTCCACCACCTTACTATCGATGGTTTGGAAAAAACACAACTATCATCATTTGCAAGTAATTATTTATGTGCTCTAGGTGATCCGATTCCCCATCATATCGTTTGACAAATGAGACCTTAAATCCCACCGGGTATGGGTTTGCAAACATCTCTGGAGCCAATGGGGTATTCGTTAGGGTGGTAAAGACCAGGTTGTGGTTGAACCTCTGTTGCATCTTTTGGATTTGGCGTTCTAAATCTTAGAAATCCCCCATTCCTTGATTGGGTTGGCCTAGGTGTTGAGATGCCAAGACTCGAACCTGGCTGTGGGCTTCATCTTCCGCAACTTGACTTGGCCCAGCCCGCGATTCAAAGCGCCGCGGATCCCAGTTTGATGATTCAACGTGGCCGGCTGGGGTTGTTCCCATCCAAGCAGAGCTTTATCCTCCCTTGTACCATTCGCTCAAAGACCGAACCCTTGGGGTTCCCGGTCTCCTCATGGCGCGGCTGGCCGGCTGCCCGACGAGCAATCGGGTCGTGAGTTTTTGCACGAGTTTTTCCTGGGAGGCCAACTCTTCCTTGAGAGATCTTCTTACCGCCTCTCTCTCGTTCAATCTCCTCTGTACTATGGAATTCTTACGGAATAAGATTCATCTGTTCTGGCCTGGGGGATATGCCTCGAGACCCCAGTAGGACCGGGAAGGGTCTCTAGTCTGTCCATAACATTTGCCATCATGTTGGCAAGGTTTTTCAATGCCGCTTCCACGCCGCTTGGCTGTGTGGCGATCGGCTGTTCAGGAACTCTTATCGCGGCTGATACTGCTGAGAGTTAGGAGCACTATGCCTAGAGTTTCTCGTTCTTCGACCGGCCATACTCTCGACTCACAAGCTCTCAATCTTAAACCTCTCAATGGAAGCACCAATGATGGGATTTAGCCCAACAACTATGACGACGAAGAACGGATTTAGGAAATGAATATCATTAATAGAGATTCCTGATGTATTTTTATTAATTTGTTTGTGCTTGTCTTTTTCTTGTTAACAATGGAGGGTTCTCCCTCTATTTATATTACATTACAGTTACATACCTGATAGGCACTCGTCGTGCACATGAATCATGGCCATTATCTCTTGTATGTCGATCGTGGAGGTTAGGAGCTCATCCCCTGATCTTCCACGACTTGGGGCTGCCACGATCTGTACTATTTGCCTTTCGCCTGGGCCTATCAACGGGAACTGGGTCCTTTACCAATCCCCATTCCGTACTGGCCCAATTCCACTCTCTTGTGGATTGGGATGTTTATATTTGTTTAATGGGTCTGGATATCCATCAATTCATTTCGAAATTAGTTTTAGGAATAGTTGTACAATTTCAAGGTTGTATTGAGCTTACCTTTGATAAACTAAGTCACTTTGGTTTGTTTTCGTGATGTTATAATTTCTTTTTCTTATCCTTTTGCAATGTGGTATTGCCATCCAATTTGCAATCTTCATGACTTGGGATACACTCATAGTTTGAATTTTACACATTGAATTAAACTTATTTGCCACCTTAGATGATGAAAATGAGATCATTATTTAAGTGATGCAGTTTGGCGATATTTTTATACTCCGGTATTTCATATCTATCATGGTTCTATTTTGTTAGTCCAACATTCAATCTCTTGGGATACCCACGTTAGTTATCATTTAATTAAATGGGTCCAGGTACAATATCTTAAGACTTCTTGAGTTATGAAAAAAAGATATGAAATGTTAAATGCAGTTTTAGAATTTGTTTTTTGAATTGTTTTAATAATGCTGGAGATATTCATAAAAAAACGCTGGAGATAAACATTGCATGTTACTGAATTTATAGTAAGAAACGCTTATTTCATGTAGATAAATATATTACCTTCTTACTTGGTACATTCATGTGTGAAGTTTTTTTTTCATCCAATTTTTGCAATTTGTTCATCCTTTCCAACAGGAATCACATCCAGAATCCCATCTAAGAGTTCCTGCAATTGTGACTGCCCTTAAAAAGATGAAGCTCACTCCAAAGGTATTTAGAGTTTTATGTTATTATTATTTTGTGTTTACTTCATTTTCTCAGTAACTTGGTTGTATATAATTCTTATTACAACTAATTTTGTGGTTATGAGTTACACTGACCTGGTCTTTGTTATTTGGAATTTCTGTACTTCAATGTCTACTAGGAGCTCTTACATTATTGTGCATTTTGCGATCACATGTTCAGAGTGTTAGATTTTAGATAGGTTCTTATCTCTTGGCTGGTATCTGACAATCTGACATTTCTCTGTACTTGTTTTTTCATCTTTGACCCTTTCCATTTTTTCTTTCCACTATTTTTAGATTAGGATAGCGAGTTGCATCAACCTCATAATAATTGGATTTTGTTTCTTTTTTCTTGCATCCAAGTTATTGATTCTTTGACCACCAAGAAGGTCACATAGTTAGCCTAAATATGAATCAGATGTATGTGACCTAAAAACTAAGAAAAAGATAATGTGACAAATACTCCCTCCGTCCCCCTAAGATGTTCTCATTTTGACTTTTGGTGATTTTTAAGGAGAGTTGAAAAAAGGTGAAAGTTTACCATAATACCCTTAATGAAATATGGGTGGAGTGTATTAAATGAGGTGGGTGAGGTGTAATAAATAAAGTAAGTGGGGGTAGTTATGGTATTTTAATTGTTAGGTCACATATTTGGACATGTCTGCAATAGAATTCTCACAAGTAGCTGAAATTATGCATCAAAATGCCAGGATTATGGAAAAGATCTGGTTGTTGCTGGTGTAGGTCGCTTAGAAATCACCCACTCAAAGTAATACTCCCTCCGTCCAAAAATTTCTTTCCCAGTTTGACTTGCCACAGAGATTAAGAAAAGTTAAACTATGTCTTGCCCTTGATGTGATGGAATAAAGTGAATAGTGTAGATAAAAAGTAGGGGTATAATGGCACATTCATTATAAGTTTTTTTCCAAAATAGAAAACGGGCAAGAAATTTTTGGATAACCTAAAAAGGAAAGTGAAAAGAAATTATTGGACGGAGGGAGTATTTTCTTTGTGGCGCATTTAGTGACAGAGCACGGGATGTGCCTTACTCTAGTCTAGTGGATGCGTTTTGACACATTTTAAATCTAGGCATAACTCACCTTATAAGCTTTAATAAAAAAAATTAGTGAGTTGATATGGTGGGCAATAAGTTGGACCTTGGGGATTGGTAGCGAAGATGATTGATGGGTCCACCTTCTCTAGTGTGGTCTGTCCTGTTCAAGATTTTGATCAGATGTATTCCTTCTCAAAAGGGTTCTTTTCTTTCTTTATCTTTTTAGTTATTGTTGTCCGGTTGTCACAACATAAGATAAAAGTGTCAAGATATGGTGCTGCAGTAAGATGCTAACATTACAATGGTCATTCCCTCGGTGGAATCCGAATCTATTCAATTCTTTGCTGAAGAATGAAGAGCAATCATTTTACATATTGGAGTCTGGCAGAATCATGAAAGGACACCACTCTTATGAATTGAGTGTATAAGTTAATAAAATTTACTTGTAGACATGATTTTTACTTTAGTGAACAGACATGGACTAAAATAGTGACTGAAATCAAACTTCATTGGCTAAATAATACTATCCTTTGCATGCAGGGGTAAGGTTGTGTGCATTACCCCCTTTTGATGCCATCTGGTGGGAGTCCTGTGCACTCGATAGCACTTTTTAATTAAAATTTTGAAGTTAATAAAACTACTTTTTAAATACCGTGCAATATTATTGAACTTTGGTTATGATGCCATTGAACCTTGTGATACTAAAGAAAGCTCACATCCAAAGAGTAAACTCCTCTCTTTACTATTATGTCATTAGCGTTCATTACTTAGTGTTCTTGAGCCATTTCATATCTCCCAAACATCCCATTGTTAACTAAATGGATTTGGAAAGTTTGACCAGAGATTATTTCCATATGTGTGTGTGTGTGTGTGTATCTGGAGACTTTTAATTCCTTAGTTAATGAATGAGATCCTGTTTCCTAAACATAGTGTAATCTACTTGTATTTAAACACCTTTGGGGTTAAGCATAGTGTATTGAGAAGTAAAACCATATTTTCTTTTCTGTTCTTATGTCTTGTAACACCCATATTTTCTTTTCATGTATCTTTCAGCAATAAATTTACCCATGCCAGCTTTTAACGAACTCAAACTTAAGCTTTAATAATAAGTTCTTAATAATCTTTTTTCTGTATTTCAGTTCCATGGTACAGATATAATTGAACTTAAAACTTTCAAGCGTGCTTCTGTGGATGACATTGCGAATGTTCATTGTAAAGCGTATATTGCTGATCTTGAGAAGGTATGGTTTTATTTTGGTGGTAATTGTATCTTCTCGTTGCTTGTGTTGCTCTGTATGTGGTTATTCGAGTCATTTGGAAGATGGTATAAATTTGAAGCAGAGGTGAAGAAACAAAAGCTCATTGTGAAACCCTTTGCACACTTAACATTGACCTTTTCATATGTTTTCTGATATTTATACTGGCGAATTTAGCTGTAATGTGCAACAGCCTAGGGTTTCAAGTAGTCACACACAAACAAGTCGATATGTTGGACATATTCCATTATAAGTTTGAGAAGTCTGCTAGCTTGACATAAGATAATTGAACGTGCTCAAACAACTTATTGATGGCATGGTCTCACCTTTTAGAACAAGTTTCCAGCCTCGATTCTCAGGTTAATACAGGACTAGTAATTGTTTCTGGTTAATACAATGCACTCAATGATCTGTCAAATTTTTAGAAGATTAGTGATCATGGTGAAGTACGGACTAGGTATTTTTTTGTCTTTTAAACAATATAATAGATATAGAATTATACTACAAGCAATAACAATAAGGCTTTAGAGTCATTTGTAGACTACCCAGAGTTCGGCTTGATTGAAGCTCATTAGAAAATTAAGTGAACCTGCTCATTAACTTAACAAGCCAAACTCGAGTTGAAATTTCATGCTTGTTAAGCGGCTAGTTTTGTTGGCTCGAGTTGAAATTTCAAGCTCGTTAAGAAGCTAATTTTGTTATGTTTTTGTTTTCAATATTCATTAAATCAATGGTTTTGATTCAAAATTCTATGTTGTATTAATTAGTGCTTAAATAATAATCTGTATCTAATCATTCTTTTAACATCTTTCTTACTCTCATTTAGAATTTTATGGAAAATGAGGTGCTCGTTAGTTACTCGAGGTTTGGCTTCACAAAAACTTGAAACGTAACTGGTCTGATCTGATCAGATCAGATTGAATCGGATCTCTGATCTGATTGGATCTGATCTGATCTGATTGAATCTAGTCTAATTAATTATGATTTGATTTTAAAATTCAAATCAATAATTTGACCTGACTTTATAATAATTGTTGAAAATTGTAATGTTAATTCATATTATATTATAATCAATATTTTTTTATGATTATTTACACTAAAATATTATCCGTATATGAATATCAAAAGTTAATTTCATTTAAGTCACCTGATCAACTCAATGTAGTAAATGATCAAAACTTTAGAAACTCAAATTACATGTAGCAATAAAAATGTATTTTAAAAGTAGAATTAGAATGACATTGTCAATGTATTTTTAAAATAATTTTTCCGACGTCTAATAATTAAGGATTACTTTTTCATTTATAAGAAAAAAATTGTGTTTCATATATTTTATTTTTCTTTAAATAAATTATAATCACACAAAAGTTTCATTTTCTTTCTTATATTTTTTCAAGAGAAATTAGATTTATTTTTTGAAAGAATTGTATCCAGTGAAACAAGTAAAAAGTATAGAATTTAAAATAATAATAATAATAATAAAACTAATAATAATAATGATGATGATGATAATTGGTTCTGATCTGGTCTGATTTGATTGGATTTGAACTGATTTGATCTGATCTAATTAGATTTGATTTCATCTGATTTTAATAAGAATAAGAAAAAAGCAGAAAAAATAAGTTGAACGGAACATGGCCTAAGTAATGAGCTTGATCTTAGAAATACTCGGCCATAGTTATGAATGGTGAGTGGTGGGCGAGCGGATGTTTTTTGTGGCCAGTGGCGCGGCGGGGAGTGGCGTGCAGTCAAATGGTGAACGAAAAAAAGCAAATATATATATATATATTAAAATATATATATATATATATATATATATATATATATTAAAATATATATATATATATATATATATATATATATATATATATATATATAATGCATGGCATATCAAAAAGTATTAAATAATATATAATTGTCAATGGAAAACAAAGACATCTTGCTGGTACTAGAAAACAAACCTTATAAAGTTATTAGACATAAAACATTAAAAAATATAGTAGTGATCTAGCAAAATAATCTTCCCATTCCTCTTCACTCTTAACCAAGACATCACTGTTTGGTGTACTGCTAGCACCAATGAGTTCACATTCTTCTCCATAATCTTCATCCTCAACATCATCATCATCCTCATCAATAAGTTGTCGCGTGTTGGTAGGTCTTTTCGAATGTGTTTGTGGAGTAGCATGTGTTGAAGCGCTTGAACCGTTCTTTTCTTGCCTTCGAGTATAGTAGATTGGCTCTTCAGCTCCGGATGCTCTAGATACATCACCGGCGCGTATTTCATTAGTGTCTCCTCCGAGTGTTCCTCACCTAGCAACCACTCGTTACAATCATCTATAGTTGTCAATATTATTGGATCAATCACATCCCGCATTTTGTGGCGCCTCATAAGAGCTCTGTTATACTTGACAAATACTAAGCCATTCAACCTAGCTTGGTCCAACCTATTTCTCTTCTTGCTATGCACCTGCCATGTTATAGATATGAGTTGTTTAATCACATACACTAGATATCAAGAACTTAGGATTTGTTTCTTGACTACTTACATGTTCAAAAAAACTCCAATTTCTCTCACAACCAGATGCACTACAAGTTAATCTGAGGACCTTGATAGCGAAGTGTTGCAGGATAGGTACACTACCTCCATATGCTCTCCACCACTCCACTGCAAAACATCAAAAGTAAAAGTGCATATACTTTATAGGGAGTAGAGACAAATTTATTGTACACCTTTGAAATATAACATACCTGTTGGTTTGGTATTTCTTTGTCGTTTGGCAACATTAAATCCCAATGTGCCCTCTGCTTTCCTATAAAGTATGAGGTCATTTGTAATCTTTTCCTGCATCAAAATATCTGGCACCATTGTATCAAGACATTTGTAGAACCCTTTCGTTAACTCTTCATTTTTTTCCATCACTGGATTTGAGTAAAAATATTCTGGGTTCAAGACATGACCGGCTGCATGTAGAGGGCGGTGGAGTTGAACCTCCCACCTATGGTCAATTATTTTATAGAGATGTTCGTATCATTCCTCATGACCTCCAAAGCTCTTTGCTATGTTCTCCTTTGCTCTGTCCATCGCCTCATAAATATAACCCATTGGAGGCTTGGTCTCACCATCAGCTAGACGAAGAACTTTAAGAAGTGGATTTGAAACCTAAGAGATTTCAAAACTCCTCGCCAAAATGACTCTGTGAAAATAGTCTTTTGTGACTGAATACCTTTTTTCTCCTTCGCCAATTTGCTTTTTGTCCATGCTTCTGAAGCAAATAAAGTTCTTAACTCTTTTCTTAACAAGTGATACCTTCCAAGGGTGAGGGCTGCAGTGGCAAAACGTGTAACACCTTATCGCACTAAATCCATTATTGTGAATTTTCTCATCAAATTCAGAAGACCTGGGCGAGCATAAATATAACTGTTAATCTTCAATGCTTTCATGTAAACTTGACGAATATCTCCTTCTTTGAATATGTCCTCCAACATTGAGTCCAAACCATGAGCAGCACATGGCGTCCAAAACAAATTCCGATATTTTTTCATCAACAAGTTTCCTATAATTTCAAAGCAAAGAAAATAAAATTAATTCCAATGTAAATAAACCTAAATAAAAATTTAACCTTTAAATATTTATGAATTTAATTCTGCTATGTTACCTGCTAACTTCATGTTTGAAGCATTGTCAGTGATCACTTGTACCACATCAGTTAACGAATGTCCTCTAATCTTTCCACCTATCTGACATGATAGAGCATCCATGCTTCGCCCATTCTTTTTTATGGTCTTCTAATGCATTATTCACAAGGTCAACGTCTTTTTTATGTAAAGGAACTCTAACCTCATGAAAGGATAGAGCTTTCATTCTTGGACCATGCTTTCTAATTGCATCAATCATTTCTTCAAAGCTTTCATAATTTACTGCATTAAAAGGAATGGCAGCATCGCACATCCAACGTTCTATTGCGGAACATGCCCGGCTTCGTAATTCTTTAAGTGCTTCTTCATTTAAATCCTTTTGTTTGTTCATTGTCTTTGTGCTATGTTGCCGAGTATGACTAACAAACATATATGTCGTTTTGCTCTACTAATTCCTCTAGTAGCGTTGATCACAAAAATACATATAGTATTATTCGTATTTTTGGATCTTCTAACCGACATATTTCCAAGCAGGATCATTTCTATTTCTTGTGGAGCCGGTGGAGGAAGTGCCGTGCATCAGGGTTTAGGAGAAAGCTGTTATACAATAAATAATATTAATATTTTAAAAGAAAAAAATCAGTATATTTCTAAATTGAAAGAATAATACACAAATTGAATATATAATGGTAACTATTAGACTAAAAGAATAATATTTGTTAACTGAATATAACACAAACTAAAAAAAAGAAAGAATAATAATATCCTGAATCTGCTGCGCGTTGACCAAGGTGAATCACTGGGAAGTTGAGACTTCTGAGACAGGGAGTAGAGTCGAAGTTGCTACTTCAGAGAGAGGGAGCAGAATTGATTTTGACAATGAATTTGGAGGGCAGGATCAGCGATGAAAGACGGAAGATTGGAAGGGGATGGCATCGATTAAGGTGATATATGAACCGACTTAAAGTAATGGATCAAATCATTTAATTCCAAACGGGCTTAAGCCCAACTGACTTAAGCCATTTGAACAGATCTGAATGGCGACATAAGCGCTCGCCAGACGTCAGGACGCGGTAAGAATGGCGACTGCCTTTTCTCGCCTCAAGAACAACGCCATGCACAACCCAAATTAGGCGTTTTAGCCTCGCCACAGCCATAGTTGTCATGGCGCATGGCGACATTCATGGCGATGGCGATGGGCCAATATCGCATGGCGATGGCGATGGCGCATATATGGCGTTGCCACAAGACACTAGCCACAGAATATTAATTTACTAATATTTGCACATGTATAAGGAATAAATTCTATAAAAAACAATAGATTACTTGATCTAAAAAGTGAATTAGTAAAACACAAATGAGAAGTCACTCCAAATCCAAAACACTCTAAGGGTCCATGGTGCCAATAGTAAAACAACACAACTTAATCAAAACTTAAAAATAATTCAAAAATTAAAAGTGAAAAAAATATATTAAAGTGAATCACCTTTGAAAATATTGGCAGTATAATCAACTATAATACACAGTACTTTGCATTACTTAAAATAGATAAAGGAAGAAAAGCTTTCAAAAAAAAGAAAAAAAAGTATACTGATGGGTTAAAAAAAGAAAAAGGAAGTACTTGCCCGATATTTCCCCTGTCGCCGTCAATTGCTTTGGTGAGTCGCAAGAGGAGTCGCGACCAGAAGAAGAAGAAGACGAGACGAAGAAGAAGACGATTGGGAATGGAGGCTTGGCGGTTTTTGAGCGTCGATTGGGAAGATTAAGGGGCTGGAGACTACTAATTAAAAGTTTAATTTCTTAATTGGGCCTAATTTTTGTGTTTGGGTCGGGTTAAATTAAAAAAATGGCGCAAGAATGGCGATGGCGTGGCGATGGCGCAGATTTGGCGCTGCCACGAGTCAATCGGCCGCCACGACCCAATTTGTGGCGTTTCCGCTGCAGATCGCCAAAGGCGCATCTATGGCGCGCGCCATTTGCGCCATTGATAACTATGGCCACAGCGCCATAAGCGCCATAGGTGAGCATGGCGAACACCATTCATAACTATGTACTGCTTGGGTTGCCTTGACCGTTTATAGCTCTAATTGGGAAGCTAAATATGTTGATTAGAGACAAGGGAAATGGTGTATTGTTATGAGGTAATGTTAATAGGTTAAAATATATTTTAATAGAGATTAGAAAGGTTGTAAATCCAACAAAAACTATAGATAATGTTTCAAGGAAGAAAAAACCGGACGAAGATGGTCTACTGTTTTGTTGTCTTGTTGATTATAATTCTTCAAGACAAAATGTTTTAATGTAGAGAAAGATAAGAAGAAAGAAAAGGATAATGACTGAGAAACTCTTCCCCCAGGATTCAGAAATATGCTGCCTTTAACAACAACAACAAAGCCTTATCCCACTATGTGGAGTCGGCTACATGGATCAAACGATGCCATTGCGCCCCATCGTGTATCATATTTGCTGTGAGATTGTTCACGCAAAGGTCTCCCTTGATCAATGCTTGCCAAGTCCTCTTAGGTCTACCTCTTCCTCCAACCACATGCATATTCACCATTTGATCAACCCTTCTCGGAGGATGCTCTATTGGTCTTCTCTCCACATGTCCAAACCACCTAAAACAAGTTTCCACTGTTTTTCATACAATAGGTGCCACTCCAACTTTAGCTCTCATATCTTCATTCCTTATAGCTGGTCTAATAGCAGTACGGTAAAATTTTCCCTTTATTTTAAAAGGTACTTTTTGTCACATATAAAGCTCGAAGCACTCCGCCATTTTGACCAACCTGCTTGAATCTTGTGATTAACATCATCCTCTGTTTCTCAATTGTCTTGAATGATACACCCAAGATATTTAAATCTCTTAACTTGTGGTATAATATTTTCTCCAACTTTTACCTCGATGTTATTGTCTCTCAATCTGTTGCCAAACTTGCGCTCCATATACTTTGTTTTAGTGTGACTTATACGCAAGCCATGCAACTCTAAAGCCTGTCTCCACGAATCCAACTTCTCATTCAAATCCTCTCACGATTCATTCATAAGGATGATATCATCAGAAAAAAGCATGCACCATGGTACGGATTCTTGGATATGCTCAGTAAGAACATCCAATACTAGTGTAAAAAGATATAGGCTTAATGATGACCCTTGTTGTAATCCTACACCGATGGGAAATTCCCCTATTATCCCAATTTGAATTCTCACCCTCGCTGTAGCCCCCTGGTACATGTCATTAGTCGCACGAATATAAGCAATCCTTACTCCTTTTTTCTCTAGCACCTTCCACAAAACCTCTCTTGGTGCCATGTCATACGCCGTTTCCAAATTAATAAAAGCCATGTGTAGATCTTTCTTTTCACTTCGGTACCTCTCCATCATTCTTCTCACCAAGTATATAGCCTCTGTAGTCGAACTTCCTGGCATAAAACCAAATTGGTTCTCTAACACCGAAGTCTCTTGTCTCAACCTCCGTTCAACCACTCTTTCCCATAACTTCATTGTATGACTCATAGGTTTGATCCCTCTGTAGTTTCCACAACTTTGTATATCTCCCTTATTCTTGTAAATAGGAATCAAAATGCTCTTCCTCTATTCGTTAGGCATCTTCTTAGATCTTAAAATCTTGTTAGAAAGCTTAGTTAGCCACCAATGATGCCCTTAACAAATGCACAGAAAGCAAAAGATGCATCATATACATTAGAATTCACTACATATAGGGTGCTGTGTTGTGTATCTCATCTTGCTTGTGTATTGATTCCCTTTTCTTTTATATGTTTGGGAACTTGGATTTAGATTTCAAATCCAGATTTGACTCAAATTCCATGTTTGGAAACCTTAAAAAATTTGGATTTAGATTTGAGGTCAATTCATTCTATTCATATACCTCTTTGTCATTTGAAATTCAAAAATTTAAACTTTGAAATTGAAATGAAATGTTACCTCCCAATCACTACCTTAAAGAATATGTAACAAAATATGGATTTGCTGAACAATATTGGATAGTGAAATTTGCACCAAGTAGTACTCCCTCTGTCCCATTAAATATTTCTTGAAGGATAGTTATGGCAGTATGGGCGGGAGAGGGAAAGACAAGTTCTAAAATGCAAACTATATTTACAGGGCTAGGGGTATTTTTGTATCTATAGACTAATAGACTAATATTAAATTAAGGAATATTTAGGGAATTTAAAACATTAAGTACTATATTGGGAAAATAGCTATGATTTAGCACTATAACAACCTAGTTGGATCCCACAATAATAGGGTCTGGGGAGGGTGTGGTGTGTACGGACCTTGCCCCTACTCAATATTCAAGACTATAGAGGCTATTTCCAAGAGACCATCGGCTCAAATAAGATCACATAGGACATATAACAGAGATAGCATAAAGCACATGGTCAAGAACAAACTAGTTAAACGAAACAAAAACATGGCAAACAAAGAACCCCAAACATACAAAGCAAACAACAATTGGTGAAAACACCTCTAATCTTAGCTCCAGAAGCTCCTACATATGGTCATATCCTCAAAAAGGGCAAGAAGTCTTGATCCTGACTAATCATCTCCTTCCAATTCTTCCTATGTCTTCCCCTTCCCCTGCTCCTACCCACCAATGTAAGTCTCTCGCATCTTTGCCTCACATACCCAAACCACCTCAGTCTAGCTTGCCGTAGCTTATCCTCCACAAGAGCCACACCTACCCGTCCTCGGATAACCTCATTATGAATCATATCTATCCTCGTCTTCCCACTATAATTTGGTACAATATAAGCGAATTTCCCAATTGAGTATTATGGAGGCCAGGGCCTCAACCTGCACAGTGCTTTGGATGCAAAGTATTGTATGAATTTATAACTTTGCAATTATTTCTGATTTACAGACTAGGGATGAGTTGGCCAAAAATAGAAAGGATATGAGTAAGGGTGCTGAAAGGGGCTTCAAACACATTGATAAATCAGGGCCAACATATGCTACTGCCAGTGTAAGTGTCAAGAATAATAAAATGCTATGGGGTATATCCTTTCACTTAACGTATACAATATTTTTTTTAGCTGACTTGTATTTTAATCTCTCTTATGCCAAACACTTTAAATGAATGAAGGATTTTTTTTGGTTATAATGTCTTTGGTTAAGCAATAATGCAACCTTTTTTCTTCATTTTCCTGATTTGATCATGATATATGAATTACTCCCTCCATCCTAAAACTTTCTTCCTAGTACGGTTTATGAGGTTTGATTGAAATTTTTTTCAATTCAATTTATTTGATTATAGGTGTAAAATTAGAAAATAAAAATTATTTATTCAAAAACTACATCACAAGTTCTACAAAACAAGATGTGACATGACTATTATTTTATCAAATAACCGAAATAAGTAAAGATAGTGATTAAAGTTTGACCATGTAATAGTATCTGGGAAGAAAGTTTTAGGACGAAGGGAGTATATATCTAAATTTGCTGATCGCGCCTGGTGAATAGCTAGGATTTGCTACTTCAATTTGGAATATGTGCTGTATTTTATTCCTGATGAGATTAATGATGCAGACATTCAAGGATTCCCTTTGGGCAGCTGGCGCAGCACTAGCCGTGGTTGATGCAGTGGTGATGTCTCAATATGCCATTTTAGTCACTCTTTTCAAAAAAAAAAAGAGGCAGAAATATTAACATTTCTCAGAGATATGGAATTTGTTTTTTTAATGAGTGATTTCAAAATGATCTCAAGCTGAACCATATTTCGGTAGATGCATAAAAATTAGATGATAGGAAAGAGCAGTAATGTAAAATCAATCATATTTCAGGTTGCAGCATCAAAAAAGAGCTTAAATCCTCCCACTGGATTTGCTTTGATAAGACCTCCAGGGCTTCATGCTTTACCAACTAGTGCTATGGGCTTTTGTGTTTTTGGTAATGTGGCCATTGCGGCACGCCATGCACAACTTGTGCATGGATTAAAGAGAGTATTTATCAATGATTATGATGTTCACCATGGGAATGGAACAAGTGATATTTTTTATGAAGATCCAGATGTATTCTACTTGTCTACTCACCAAGTAACATATATTCCCCTTAAATCCACATTTCTATGATTCTTCAAATGAACCTTTATTCTTTGTTTAGTCATTCAACTGGTAGAAACTAAAATAATTAGTTGTATATACTTAGTTATGTTCATATGCTGCTAATAAACTATTATCAAATTCCTTTCACTAGGAATTGCTGTTTCCAGGCACGGGTATAATTCCTGAGGTAGGTTATGGAGACGGTGAGGGTGCAACACTAAATTTACCTTTGCCCAAAGGGTCAGGAGATTATGCCATGAGGAGTGTATTTGATGAAGTTATTGTGCCTTGTGCTCAGAGGTTCAAGCCAGATATAATTCTTGTTTCTGCCGGGTAAATAGCTTCTATCTATTGACCTATTGCAATGAATTTTAGAAATGTTAAGAAGAAATCCGATCTGTTAGATGTTCCTTGTTTTTCCATGTGCCTGTTATTTCCAAAGCTATGTTATATGTTCATCAGCTTGGTATTTACAAAGATAACTTCAATGCTTCTTGCTTTGTATAATTCAAGGTAAAATCATCATATACCTCTATAACAAGAACCTGAACCTCTCAATGACTCATCTATTCCACTTTCTTATGCATTTTCCAAAGATCAGTTAAGCTAAAACATAGACAAAATGCATCACATTTTTCATCTTATTTTTTTCAGGTATGACGGTCATGTTCTTGACCCATTCGGCGATTTGCAATTTACAACGGGAACATATTACAAGTTGGCCTCAAATATTAAACAGCTTGCCAAAGATTTATGTGGGGGCCGCTGTGTTTTTTTCCTGGAGGGAGGATATAACATTGTTTCTCTTGCAAATTCAGTGGCAGAATCTTTCCGAGCCTTGCTTGGAGATAAAAGCTTGGCAAGCGAGTTTGATAACCATGCTATCCTGGCTGCAGAGCCATCCGCTAAGGTGATCAAGAAAGTTATTGGGAGTGTTAAATGCATCCATTCCCTCTGAATAATATGCCCCCCCCCCTCCCCCCGCTCTTAAAAATCTTTTTTGTTTTAGCTTTTTGTAGTCAAATAGTGACATTTTTTCACCATAAATTGTGATAAAAGTACATTTAATTATGTTATGAATTCAACATAATTGGTTTCTCCTTAGGATATAGTTTTGATATATCAAATTTTTATATCATTTATTTATATAGATTATTATATTTAATTTGTAATCAAAGTGTCACTATTTGACCAAAAAAGTCAAAATATGAAATGTTTTAAGACACGAGAGAAATGATAATCATCATCATCATCAAAATCACGTTCAAGGACACTTATGTATTAAGTTTGAATAAAGCTACTTGTACACCAAGTTTTCTTCCATATGTGTGCACTAAGAATTTGATAGATAATACTGGTAGAATAGGAGTCATTTATTTTGTTCGTGAATGGGTCATTTTTATTTTGTTCATGAATTGTACGAAGTATTACTTTGTTTAAAATATATCTATGTTTTGTTTAAAATTAAAGGGTGCTTATTTTGTACACAATATTACATTTATAAGATCGGTGGGGTTCTAATGACATCCATTTATAGTGACACTAGCGGTGGCACTGTCGTTTTGGTGCACTTTTGTTCGTAAAATTGATGGTTCTTACCCCCCTAATCTATCCATTAAAACCCCCGCTCTACCCTGCCCCAGCACCCCCAACCCCACCGTTAGCCCCTCACAAAATGGGTTGGGGTGTGGGTTATGGGTGGGGTATTAGGAGGTGGGTTAGGGGGTAGGAACTATCAATTTTAAGAACGAAACATTGGAAGTGCCCCAAAATGACAATGACACCGGAGGGTCACCAAGCGTGGGCGTCACTAGAACCCCACCGTTATAAGATATGATAAAATTTTGAAAATTGTTAAGAGCTATTGCACCAATAATGGTTTTGGAAAATATGTATCGTTATCTCTTATACTCCAATAATGTTTAATGTTTAATGTTTAAGTTGTTTTTCATGATTTTGATCTTTTTACGTCAATTACTCAATTTCTAAAAATACTCTTCAAGGATAAAATGTACTTGGTCTGTCCCTGAGTGTTTGTCCACTTTTGACTTTTAAAACTGTTCATCTAAGCACTTTGACTTATCAAATTCTCTCAATGTATAAGCCTAAAAATAGTCATGTGTGATCTTGTTTGATTCGTCTTAACATATAGATTATTAATATATAATTTTTATAATTTTTTAATATACAAATTACAAGATAAAATGGATTAAAAAAGTGCATTGGATGATGTGCAAAAATGAAAGTGGACAAACACTCAGGAATGGAGGGAGTAGTAAATTATTACTGGAGTAATATCCAAGAGTCATTACAAAGTACATTCACGAAATAAACATACAATGTATCGGGGCATACCCCTATAAAATCAAAAGCAAGTCATGCCAAACAAACAAGGTGGAAAAAAAATACATAAATCTAAACTAAGTTTGCTTAGGTGCACGCATACCATTAACCACCTTCATATACTCCTTGCTACTCAGTACTTCGCCATAGGCATCAAGTAGAGTACTTGGTTTTTTTTTTCAATTTTCTTTCTAAGCAAATCCGCAAGCTTTGGAAGTTTGGCATCATTTCTATCCACTCGAAGCAGGGCTGCCTTCAGTAGGCAATCTATCCATTCTTCCTTTTGCTTGTCTTGGGCTACTCTCCATGCAGATTTAGCCTCCCCCGAAGAGGAGGAAGACGTAGTTTCATTGTGCGTTTCAACCATGCCATCCGGTTCTGAAGGTTTCTTGTGCATTGCTCTCTTCATGTTTCCCTTTGCTTCATTGGCCTCCGGCTTGGACGTCGCTTGGTCTTCATGCACTGCCCTGTCCTTAGGACCAGCCGTGATGTTCCCAACTTCATCAGATGGCGTGGAGGCAGTGGGGTTACCAAGGACCAAAGCAGCTTTCCTATCCACATCTTTCATGGTTGGCACAGTGCCAACCGTTTTGGCAGTTTTATTCTTCTTGTTTGTCGTGGCTTCAACTTGCTTTGTCACAGCCGCGGGGGGGTTCCCTTTGGCCAGCCTTTTCACCACGCAGGTCAGCCCCATCAAGGCCATCAACCTGTCCCAACTTAGGAGGCTTAGGCACTGGTTTAGACACTGGTTTTGATGCTCCGACCCACTGTCCAGCCCTTTGTTGCCATCACTCGGGTTATCAATGGTCTTGGTAGCCTTCTTCTGTTTTTGTTTGCTTTCCGGGACAGTCTTGGTAGGTTTCAAGTGACTCGTCCCCTCATCAACCCATTGCACCACATCAACACCTTCCAACGGTTTCAAAAGAGGGGTTTTAACCACTGGTTTGGGCAGGGCAGAGACACTGCCAGGGGCCTCAATGCCGTCTCCATTTACTGGTTTACACCTCACCTGTCTTCGCCTTGCCCGCTTGGAAGTTTCCCCACTGCTTGGACCCTTACTGAAAGGGGTATTGGCAGTGGTTTTTCTGCCTTTACTGGGCAGTTTCTCCGCTCTAAAGTGCTCCGAAATTTTGGCAGAGAAGTCACCCAGTTTCCTGTGATGTAAAGCCCGGAGGACTCAACAATTTAAAAGGTTGTGCCCAAAGTTTTTGCAACGGTAGCAGTACTTTGGGAGGCCCTCTACACAACCCTTTGGGTGTACTTGTCACCGTCAGGTAGATTAACTTCGACATGTCGACCCTAATCAACATTCTTCAAAATACTCTTCAAATATGATGTTAATGATTGCTCCCTTGTGGTTTTAGGAATGCGCACCATGCCTTATCTCATTTTTTCTTTATGGTTTTTTTTGTAAATGTCTGTAAGTTGTTTTTCAAGACTAATTTTAATGTTTTAAAAAATAAACATTATTTGTGTTTGAAATAAAATGATTGTTATTAAAGTTGTAAATATGAAAATCATTGTTAATTAAAGTTCAAATAACATTAATTTTTTTGAATGTTATTGACTCTACTAGAATCATACAAAACTTTTTTATAGAATAATAATTTGAAATTATTTTAGGTTCCAATATTTGAGTATACATTAATATATGCAAATATTATACATTGAAATTTACGAAATACTCTTACCATCCCAAAATAAGGCTCCTATTCAATTTATGATTTTTGATTGAAGTTATTTTCAAATCAACATAAGTAAAAATTTGTGTAGAATTAAAAAAATAAAAATTCTATATTAGAAACTACATCAAAAGTTCTACAAAATGAATGATGACAAGGTTATTTTATTTCATCAAATGATCGATGAAAATATATAAAGAAAGTGAAGTTAGTTTGACTCGTGAATAGTGACTAAGAATGTTTTTGTGATGTAGGATAATCAAATATTGTTTTACATTAAAGAATTGTAAACAAAATCATTACACAACACACTAGTAAAATATTTATAAATTATGAAAAACTTCTTTATAAACATGTATTGTGAAATATTTTAAATGCCCATTTTCATCACATATTAGTATTCTAAAACCGATGTGATCTGTGACTTTTGAGGCTGCCATGTATAATTGTCCATGATTAAACACATACCTTTTAAGAAAAAGTTATACATGAGACGATCATTGGTTTTGACTTTTGTTTATGGTCATTGCATACGAAGCTATTATTAGAAAATGTCTTCTTTCAAACTTGAAAAGAATATGTAGATCTGAAGGAGTTAATGCCAATCTTGGGATAACTATCTCTTGGCCTATATGTATACTTGTCAGAATTCTTCCTTGTATTGAATGAGTGGCCAAATGTGTAACTATTAATCTTGTACCATTGCACAAACCTATTGCATGATCAATATTCGTAAACATTCAAAATATTTCAAACATTTAAAACGTTATTTCATAATAAAATTATAATAACGGAGTAGTTTAATGTTGCGGAAGCTGAATATATAACAGTTACAAACATAATAAATTTATGTCTTTTAAAACATCAATTCATTAAACATGTCCACCACAACCATCTCGCTCCCGTCTGCTTCCAGAAATCATCACTTCATTTATTTTGTCTATCTACGTGTAGCAAATAAAACATACTACATGCTCAGCGGTGAAGCTGAGTAAGCATATCTAAAGCGTCGAACATTTGTTAGCCACTTGTCAGGTGAAAACAAATTAACCTATTCCTCAATTACTACACACTTATAAAAATGGTAGCAAAGTGGTAAGTAGGGTCATTCTTCCACAGGGAGATTTGTCTTCTATTATTTCTTCTCTTGATTTATTGCTCAGTTTCCACAACACACACGCAAGGGGGGGGGGGGGGTTATTCATAAGATTCTAATGCTACGTATTAAGGAAGGAGAGAGAAGATCAGGTAAAGATTTGTGGTTATCAAGTAGAGTGAACAAGCTTGTCTGGTGGAATTAGGAACAGTTGTTCAGGTCAAAGTAAAAAGATCAGATTCTCAGTTAGACAAGTTGTTGAACAAAAGTGAGATTTAGCTCTCTCAGCAAGAAACTAAATCTCCACCTCAAAAATCAGCCCTTAAGAGAGATGAGCACTACCTAAGGACCTGTACCTACATTAATGACCTCAGGATGAGCCTGATGCAAATTAACATAAGCATGAATTCAATTATAACAACCTTTTGAACATACAATGTACTTGGACAGCCAACTACACTTTATGCCAGTTGTTTGACCCCAAATAAGAATGTCATACTGAATAATTGAGGTATGAGACCTACAATCAACAGATTTGAAAAGCTAAGCACAAAACAGGATTAAACAACCTTCAACAATTGTCTAAACCTCGAATCATTGCAATGATCACAAATGCCTGAGAACTGATCCTAAATTTCCACCAGACAAGAGAGGAATTACTCTCGGGACATGCTCGTGGTAATCGATTCACAATTTAAACACATGACCACAGGAGAATATTTTCCAAATAAGATATTAAGAATCAGATTTGAATAGCACGAAATCACACATTCAGTTTTGAATCAACACTTCAAACAATCCTCAAACATTAAGAATGTATCTCGAATTTGGAAACAAAAGCAACGGATTACCTCTGGACAGCGTTCGAGGATCAAATCCTGTGAACGTGATGACTCCTCTGTTCGGCTACAGTGCCTGATCAGGAGGAGCGCTTGGTGATTGTGCGACAGACGATGATGATCGCGAGGTCTAACTCCAGATTATGCCTAGTCGTCGGAATTTTTCTCCGGTGAACCTTCGATCTCCTGTTCTCTCTCTCTCGTTCCTTTTTCTTCTCTAGCGTAAAAACTGCCCTCCTAGGCCAACGCCCTACGTCTTGTACTAAACTAATGGGCCGGGTTGGTTATTTTCCCTTTGGGTCGTCTAGCCCGATTCTAACATTTAACCCAATGGACCTAAAATAACACAAGAATTGCACTCTAACCTCTAGGATGGTCAACGTTCTTTCTTGATCTTAAATTAAACCAAATTCTCACTAATGGTGACCCAAAGATTAGTAAATGTAAGGGAATTTAAAGACTATAAAAGAGCCTAACAAAATCCCCCACACTTACTTCTTGGCTGTCCTCGGCCAAGTTGCAGAATTCAAGTATAAAAAGCTCATCATCTCATTTCTGTACGTACATTCCTCCTTTCTCTTACTCAAAAGTCTGGCCAACTGAACTAATGTATAATTTTCAACTTTCCCAACTCAAATTGCACCAAAATCGCATGATGTAGTTCCCTTAGGAATGCTGACAGTTTAAATTGAATCTAGAGTGGCTGCCTTCTTTTTCATGAGAAAGTGATCCCACAATCCTTTTTGAATGAGGCTAAAGCCCAATTGTCCTTACTGTTACTAAACTGCCCCTTTCAACCCTCAAGCTACAATTCTCTAACTCCCATGTAACAGGATTTTTGGTCAAGCTACCCCAGGCCCATTCCAGATAGCCCGGGACTTAGATAATCAAGGTATCCCATGGACCTCACCCGAGAGAAAGGGAACTTATAATTTGAAAAATGTGTGGGAGTTTCGGGATTGAGTACGGCCCAAAACAGGGGTTTGCCCTTCCAATTGAACTCTGCTCCATACACATTAAGTTTTCTTTTGGAATCTGTTGCTTAAGGGGACAGAGATGCTGGGCCACCAATGCCAAGTCCAAAAGGTTTTTCCCACACACATTCAAGCTTAAGAGTCTAGAGAGGTAGCAAAAAAACAGTCTGGGTTAGGACTGAATGACTCCACTCTAAAGGTTGTTGTTTAAGGGTGTTCTCAATTAGTAAAATCAACCAACCACCCTAAAATCCAACTCAAAACAGCCAGGCTAAAAGTCACTAAAAAAATCTGCACCAGAATTTTAGTGCAACTCAATTTGGGAGTTTGAAAGCTGTACACTGCTCAAATGGACATTCCAGAATAAGAGACAGAAGCAATATTCATTCAGACATTTAAGAAGCATTTCCCTTCCTATACTTGGTCCTCCACAACTTAGCTGAGAATTGGAGACCATGATTGATGATTTGGTTTAATCCCAAATCCAGAAAGAAGCACACACATCACTGAAGGTTAAAGGGAGCATGCATCCTACTGTGTCTAGAGGGAATGGGGTTATGCTTACAACCTAAAGCCAACCAAGTCTACCCCCCCCACACTTAAGGTATGACACTGTCCTCAGTGCCATTGGTCTGGTCAGGTCTGCCAATCACACAATCACCAAATCATACCTCCTAACTAGCACATCACACCCTCCCCCACTTTCCTTAAACTACAGGAAGTAGGGGACAGAGGTTCATCACTGGTTCCATAAGGGAACCAGCTTCCCTGTTCAATGCTGCAAGCACAGTCTACAAAGTCCATTATTACAAAGCAAAGTAAAAAAAACAAAACACTGGGTTGCTTCCCAGGTAGCTGCCCTGTTTAAAGTCCTTGGCCATACTCTTTCTCAAGTTTCTTCAGACAGCTTCCAACCTCAAGCTGTCCACAACCTCCTCTTGTTGTCCCTCATGAAACAGTTTTAACCTGTGCCCATTCACTTTGAAACACTTGTTAGTAGCACAACTTCTAATGTCAACTGCACCATAATCATACACATGGACAACTGTAAAAGGACCTAGCCACTTAGACTTGAGCTTTCCAGGAAACATTTTCAGTCTTGAGTTAAACAAAAGTACCTTGTCACCAGTATGAAATTCTTTCTTTCTCAACTGAGAATCATGCCATATTTTTGTTTTTTCTTTGTATATGACAGAATTATCATAAGCTTCAAGTCTAAGTTGCTCTAATTCAACTAGCTGCAACAGCCTTTCCTGCCCACTAAGGTCAGACTCAAGATTCACCTCTTTTATGGCCCAGAAGGACTTATGTTCCAATTCAACAGGAAGATGGCAAGCCTTTCCAAAAACTACCCTATAAGGGGACATGCCTAAAGGTGTCTTAAAGGCTGTCCTAATTGCCCACAGAGCATCTTCAATTCTCAAACTCCAGTCCTTCCTATCTGGCCTAATTACCTTTTCAAGGACTCTCTTGATTTCTCTGTTTGAAATTTCTGCCTTCCCATTACACTGAGGGTGATACCCAGTAGAAACCCTTTGTGTAATGTGATACTTAGCACAGACAGCTGACATGGTCTTATTATAGAAATGAGTGCCCCTATCACTAATCAATGCTTTAGGTATGCCATACCTATTCAAAATGAGTTCTCTTAATTTTTTAACCACACTTTGAGAGTTATCATCCCTAGTGGCCACTGCCTCTATCCATTTAGACAAAAAATCAACAAAAACCAAGATGTATTGAAAACCATTTGAAGGAGGACATGGTCCCATAAAATCCATACCCCAGATATCAAAAATCTCACAAAGGACGGAGGTTAAGGGCATTTGATCTCTTTTAGTTAAAGAACCTGTTTGCTGACACCTAGGGCAATTTTTACAAAATTCAGCAGTGTCCTTAGACATGGTGGGCTAGAAAAAACCAGATTCAAGGATCTTATGTGTTGAAACACGAGCTTGTCACGTTTTCGTACTAAAGTCGTGTTCGTTTTTGTAACAGGTTTTGATAATACCAAACTGCCGTGATCAAGACAAACATTGAATATACAAGGCGAAGAACCAAGATAAAGAACAAGAGCTAAAAGAGACCAAGAACGAAGACCGCAGTCTTTAGTATTGTTGAGTCGGTCACAATTGTAATCAAGACCGACCCAACCCTCACGCATTGGCTCTTTAGGCTAAAATCCTTTCTTACATCATAAAAATGCTTTTCAAACTTGTTTAAGTCATTAAAAAAACTTGGTGTTCGCTCGAACCAAAAACCAAGCCATCCAGCGTTCGGCTTTCAGAAACCAGCGTTCGGCTTTCGGTCATCGGCTTTGGTTTTTGGCATCCGAACCAACCAAGTGGTTTTCAGCATTTTATGATTCGCTTTCACTCTTTGGCATGTTTAAACGGTTCTCCAACAAAAACACTTTGAAAACCATCCTTCGCTTTTGGTTGTTTGACAAAAATCATTCAAAATGGCATAAACTTGGCTAGCCGTGGTTTTCACTCAAATGGCGTGGTTTTTAAAGTGTTTTACTCGATTTCTTAGCCAAACACATCAAATAAGTGTTTTAAACACTTGTTTTTTATTTTGGAGAACTTTGGATTTTTCGGTCGGTTTTTGCATCGGGTTGGCTAGGCCGTGGTTAAGGCAAAAACCATGGGTTCTTGACTAACCACCAACCCAGCGATGGGAAGATATTCCCATCGATGGGTAAGCGGTCCCTAAGCCAAACCAACTTCCCGAACCATGCCAAACAGCGATGGGGAGTTCTACCCATCGCTGTTAAAGCCTCGGTGCAAAATTAACACAAGGCAGAACAACCTTAACCAGCGATGGGAAACCTATCCCATCGATGGGAACCCAGCGATGGTAAGGCTAAACCATCGATGGGAAGGCATGACCGTTGGAAGTCATTTAAGGTTGATTCTTTCCTTGTTTGGAAGTCAACCTCCCACCCAGCGATGAGAAGCTTGTACCCATCGATGGGTAGGCAACCGTTGGCTTCAAAACTGAAGGAAAATTGGCTTACCAGCGATGGGTAAGTCCCTAATATCGATGGGAAGCCAATATCCTGCAGATCCCAAATCTTTTCAATCCCATAAATCAAGCCAATCACCCCTTTAATGCATTGGTCCGTTGGAGCCTATTTTGGCACTATAAAAAGGGGTGTTTGGGTCTGCTTTTCTCACCAATTCACTTCACAACATTCATACTTTCATTGCATTCAAATATCATTATTTTCCATAGCTTTCTAGAGCCATTTTATGTGAAGGTTGAGTTGTTCTTGAGCGTTGTTAGTTTACTCATAATCTACTCTATAAGAGAGTCTCGTTCTTGAGTGTATTCGTGTTCTTAGACACTTTGAGAGAAAGTATTTCTCTTGGTAGATTCAAAGGAAGGGCTGTTTCCTTTGAAGGATTCGTTCAGGTTCGTGTGACTCGAACTCTCACGTTGTAACGGTTTGTTAAGCACCCGTAAGCTTAACGAGATAGTAGTGTAGCTCGAGAGAGTCTCTCGGGAGGCTGGATTAGCCACAAGTTGTGGTGAACCAGGATAAAATTCGGTGTGCCTTTACTCTTCTCTTTACTACTCTTTTAATTTTTTTTAATTCCTGCGATTTCTCCGACAAACGCTATTCACCCCCCTCTAGCGTTGGTCTATTATTCTAACATTATGAACAGTTCTTTTAATACCCAAATGTCCTCCAGACTCTAAAGTATGACAAAATTTTAGGATAGAGGGTACTTCATGATAGTCCACACATCTCCTAATGAGTAAATCAGAACAGAATCTCCACAAAAATGGTTCTTCCCAGTAGTAATACCTTGACTGAGCTTTGAGTTTACATTTCTCAGCTTGTGGCATGCCTACTGGAAATTCTCCAGTAACCAAATAGTTAACCAACTCACTATACCAAGGAAACACTTTCACTGCATATAAAGACTCATCAGGGAATAAACCAGTGAAAGGTGTCTGGTTGTTAGAGTATAAGACTCTGCTAAGATGGTCAGCTACTTGATTCTGCAGGCGTGGTCTATCTTTGAACTCAAGTAAGAACTCTTGAATTAGAAGCATCCACCTAATCAGTCTAGGCTTAGATTCCCTCTTAGCCATCAAGTATTTAATGGCAGCATGATCAGTGAAAATAGTGACCTTGACCCCTAAAACATAAGTCCTAAACTTCTCAAGTGCATACACCACAACATATAGCTCTTTTTCAGTGGTGGTGTAATTGCACTGAGCAGAATCTAAGGTGCTACTAGCATAAGATATCACAATGGATTCCTGTCCTTTTTTCTGTCCTAACACAGCTCCTATGGCCCTATCACTGGCATCACACATTATTTCAAAGGGTAAAGTCCAATCAGGGCTTTGGACAATAGGGGCAGTGGTGAGCTTAAGTTTAAAGAAGTCAAAATCTTTTTTACAATTCTCATCAAAGTGAAAAGGCACATCTTTACCCAACAAGGCAGTTAGAGGTAAAGCTATTTTTGAAAAGTCCTTTATGAATCTTCTGTAAAATCCCACATGTCCCAAAAAAGCTCTGACATCTTTTAAGTTGGTAGGGTAAGGTAAGGCTGAAATGACCTCTACCTTAGCCTTATCAACTTCCAAACCCCTTTTAGAAACAACATGTCCCAAAACAACACCTTTATCTACCATAAAATGACACTTTTCAAAATTCAG
>OOIL02002584.1:276757-310557 GCA_900332095.2 Cuscuta campestris
ATATTCAATTTTCAACATTCATTATTCAATCATTCAACATGTATATTCATCATTCATATTCAACATTTTTATTCAACATACATCATACAATATTCATCATTTGTCATTCAACAATATCCTTAAACTATTCTTAGTCTAAGGCCAATCTATTTGATGTTTACCAACTCTTAAACGAATTCTAGTCTAACATAGTTAAACTATATTCAAGTTTAAGGTACTCTTATCTAACCCTTAAGCTAGGCCTAGTTTAAGATATAAATTTTCAAAAGAGGTTTTCAAAATCTTAAACTTACCTTCGATTAAGGTCATCCAAAAACCGAACAGCGGATCCGAAATGCTCACTGTCGGGTTGGGTGGTATCCCAAAACGAGTGCCTCAAGTTTGGTTTGTAGATCTCGCACGTACGTTTTAACCCAGGCCACCGAATACTCATGATTATACCCGCAAGGCCTACTTCTAAGCTATCTTAGAGGTCTTCTAGATAGTCTTAGAAACCAAAGTCAACCTAGGTATATCTTAGAGTTCTTCTAGATATCCTTACAATCCAAATCATTTCATAATCATCAACATATTCATTTAAATATATAATTTAATCCTTGATAATCATTTTAATCAGTGGTTTCATCAAGCCATAATCATCATAATAATCATTCATCATACTCATCAATCAACATAACATTCGATAACAAATAGCGGCCTAGCTTCGAGTGTTAACACCCGAACTTACCATCATGCATCACATAACATTTTATTTGTCAAAAACATCATTTTTATTGTGGTAAATCATTTTTATAATGATCATAATCAATTAGTATCAAGAATAGGATTTTAGAGCTCAAAAATAACATTTTAGACAAATTTTCGGGTCAGAGCTTCGGGGGATCGATCCAGCCCTCTGGATCGATCAAACTAGAAGAAAAACTCCCAGATGATCGATCCAATGAAGAGGATCGATCCACTCTGTGGATTTTCAGCCACTGTTCATTCGTCTTCAACCTCAGTCCATTTTTCGGAAAAACCATTTTTAATCACCGAACTTCAATTAAACTATATAGAGATGTTCTCCAAGGTTCATAGATCATTTTGGAATTATTAATTCATAGTTTTAACATCAATTTCATGGTTTATGATTCTTGGTTCTTCAAGCATGTCAAATACAAAACTCAACCAAACGACCGTTTATGAACGTAGAAACGATCTATACGAACATTCTAGTCACTAGATATATCAACGGGCTTACCTCGAAACTTCCGGCGACGACAACTTCCAACTCCGGCGACCTTTCACCAAATTGACAACACCAATGCACTCCTCTCACTCTCAAGAACAGAATGGTAATAATTTATTGATTTTTGGTGAAGAATGAAGAGAGTGAGGGTGGTTTATATAGGAGAGAAATGGAGAAGAAGCCAAACCTGTGATGTATTCATCCCTGTTTTGGCGTCTCAGTGGGAAGGGCTGCGATCTTCACGATTCCTAACGCAAGTCACTGATTGGGACCAATTTCGGTTCGAGTCGGGGAACATTTTTTTGTCCAACTTTATCCGAATTGAATTCCATTTGCACCGTTGCGATCAGACAGTCAAGTTCTATTCAACGATATAGTTTTTATATTCATTTGAAATACTTTTTCTGACAGCATCTTTTTGGGTGGTTGATTTTGACAGAGTCAAAATTGGTTTAATTGACTTTTATTCAAAAAGGTTCTCACATTTAATTCATATTATTTATTTCCATGATTTATTTCAATAAATCATTTCAAAGTTTACATTACAAACAATTTCTTCATTTATTCTTAATTTGGGTCTGTGCTCAGGTTCTCAATCAAGATCACACAATAAGTTAACAGGTTGGATTTATCTCTATGAGATTTAACCCAATTATGTTTATTGGACATCAATATATATTTTATTTCGGCCCAAAGCCCAACAATAATTTATTTTAATCAAAACAAATTTTGTTTAATTGAATATTTAATTCAATAAATTTTAGGGTATATATCTTGGGGCGTTACATTTCTCTCCCCCTTAAAGGAATTTCGTCCTCGAAATTCTTCTAAGGCTCAACGTTCAACATTCTGTAGTGATTTTACTTAATCCTAATCGCGTCATGTTCATTAAGTTAATCACGTCATTATCCACATGGATAGTTATTCTCAAACTGTCGATATTACGAAACTCGTTCTTTCTTCAAGAGATTAACAATCTTTGATTAAGCAAGACATTCAGTGATCCTTCAGTGTCAACAACTAAGGTTTCTTTGCAATGTATACGGTTGTATATTTGACATACTCGCACATAACTTCGTTTATTCACAATTCCCAATTGTACAACGTTGATTAACGATATTTCTTCTTTTGATTGAAAGTCCTTCAGTAGCCTTTGCAGTTTCAAATTATCAAGTTCGTGATAGATGTAGTGGGAGATTTTTTTGGAGTTGTCTTCAATTCACACATCATAACGTAAATTTCACTTTGATATATCTTTGTATCGTTCACATAGTTCAACAATGATTCACAATTACGTCAAAGGTCTTTTAGTGGTCCAAGATTTTCAGGATATAGGGTTTGTCATCATTTAGGAGGAAATATTGTCGATCGGTTGTACAGTAGTTCGTCATTCATCGACCTTATGTCGAAACATTTCTTCATTTATCTTCATGGTAGCTCTCATTTATCGTTTTTAATGAGTCTTCGTACTCATAAGTGATGACGTTCGAGTAGCGTTTCATGTACGATTTATCGTATTCAAACTTCTTCTATTAATTTGAAAACATATCTAGATATGATAGCGACAGATTTGATTGTAGCACTATGGCTGATCTCTTTTCGAGGAAAAAGATAATATCTTTAGTACGTGATTCAATTCATGAGTTCATAGAGTGAGGAATCTTTACTAGTTTTTAAACCAACATCGCATATATGTTCGGGATCTTCACTTGAATGATTCAGCCTGTTCTTGCGACGTCATTTCTTCTCTGGTTGTCGCACATACATTTTCTTGCTAGGACTCTATCGATAATCATCTTCAGAGATAGCGTAATCGTATTGATCGTTTTGTAGTCCACAAAGAGAGGTTTAACATAATGTTTAAGTCAGGGTAGTTTTACTATTGTGATCGAGTCACGTATTCCACAGGGTATAGTTTTCAAAGATCAATATCATGGTATCACAAAGTATTGTTTTGGTTTCAATGAAGAATCATGGTTTAAGTATTTTGATACAAAGAATGGAATTCAATCTTTTCAAGATTGATCAAGCGAGATATTTTCAAGGGTGTAGTTAACACAACAAGTTTGAGTATTTCAAGAATATGAGTCACAAGATATCAAGACAGCGTTTGCGGATTACCGTTACTAATCGTAGGTTTTCTTCCTTCAATGTTTAACTCTTTAAAAGTTACTCAAGAGGTCGTTGTCTTAGGAAATAGCCATTTTGACTTTTCGTCTCGGATTTGAAAGTGTTTTAGGATAGCGAATCTAATTGTTCAAGAGTCTCAATACGTCATATCGTTAGCAGACTATAGTATTAGCGAGTACGTTCTCGTCTGTAGGTAATTTGAATCCATTTTACTGTATGTATTTTGGCTGGTGATAATAACCTTTCCATCAATGGTCAGGTTTCAAAGGCTATATATATCACGATTATGGAAAGAGTATCTCAAATTCTCGTATTATGGAAGGAACTTCTCGAACACTTCCTTACACCATAAGATTCGTTGGTCTACTTGGCAGTTATTTTCTTGGTAGAAATCCAAAGTTTATGGCTACTGCGGTAATTTTAGGAAGAGAATTGATAAGGCAAAGGATTAAACTTGCCTATGGAGGAGGTAATGTTGGCCTACAAGGAGCTGTTGCTTCAACAGTATTTACCAATGGTGGTCTCATTAGAGGTTTCATTCCTGGGTACATAGCAACACGACGGGTCTACGGACCTACATATGGCGTAGAGCACACAGTTTCCAGCAATTACTACAAATATTTTGAGATGAATCATGCTGTGGAAGCTTTCATCATTCTTCCTGGAGGAGTTGACACTATGGAAGGTTTGTTCAGCTTAATTTCGTGGGCTTCTGAAGGGTTACACAATAGACCCATTGGTCTTTTAAACATTGACGGTTATTTCAATAACCTAATCAAGTTTCTAGATGATGCGGTGAGGCAGAACTTCATGGCTTTGAATCAAAGGAAACTATTCATCTCTTCTTTCTTTGTTGATGAGCTTTTAGACAAACTAGAGTTTGCTAAAGCTTTCCCGGGTCCAGGGGTTAGTTACGATGAGTTTGTGAATCCTGGAAGACTAGACTTAGAATTGGATCTGTAACTTTCCTCTTGCAATCCAAGTTGTATGTTGTGTTGCAATGATATTTTCCATAAATATTCTCCTAGGCTGTATGGCTAGTGCGAGCTACATTTTCTTCATTCTTCAGTCTTTCACTGTTGGTGTGACTGTTTCACATTTTTGTATTGTCACCACGTTGCAATCTTTCACATCAATAGGGTATACGAACAAGTCAACTATCTTAATGATTTGTTTTGTCCGCATCACTTCATTTATTTGATCATACTACATCGACGTTTTCGATGATAGGTAATTAGGTCATTAATCGCTTCATAACAAGGCACCAGTTCATTCAACAAGGTTGAGCGGTCTATAGCTTCTAACAAGCAGGTTATTTGAATTTGATAGAATAAGTCGTCAGTTCATAGTAAAGGATAGCAATTCTCGATCGTTAGTTTGTTCAAGTTTCTTAACAGAGATTTGTTACTATCCTGACCGTAAGTCAATCTTAGAGAATACAATGGATTCTCTAAGCTGATCAAATAAGTCATGATACGAGGTAAATGATAACGAATTGTTCAACTGACAGTAGTTGATATAGAGTCTCATTGATTCGTGTATGAACAAAACAGGTATTCTCCCAAGGAGGAAACACTTGGTCAGATGATTCTTTGTCAGGAAGTCATTGATGGAAACACGTTCATTACAGAGTTACGAATATTGGTCCTTCAGTTCCGATCTTTCTTTCGCGTATCACATGAAAGGACTTTACGCCCTTATGGTTGAGAGGTTTGCGCACATAAATTCGAGATGAACTCGGTTGGTTTAGAAATCAGCTTTGCTTTCACCTATATAAGGTTTCCATCATCGATCTTCAGTTGAAGAATTCTTCGTCAAGAGTTGTCAATACCAACCTCGTTCGATCAGCCAATGTATACTAATGATAATTGTCAAATTCCTTGTATGGTATTTCAACGAGGTTTTGCAAGGAGTTGTCGCTTAACGAACGATTTGGATTCCTAAGATATAATCGCATATTTGCATCTTAATGAGTTAGACATCAGAATGGGATGCTTTAGATAACAGAGTTTATTGATTCTAAACGTTCCTGTTTGAATCAGCGATTAGATCATCTTGAGTCCACATGAGTGTCTTTGACATCGGCTTCACAGATGCTTCCCAACAATTATCGTTTCTTCATAGTCGTCTCACTTTCGTACAATTTTGCGATGCAGATCAGTTTCGTCCGTCGCGATGCGAAGTGTACGTTGATAACATATTAGGAGGTTATACATATTTCGTTTATTCTTTCGTCTCTTCACCGGGTACGAAAGTTCTACTAGAGTCTATGATCGATACGATTTCAGTACTATACAATTTTATTCAATGAGAATTCTAACAGAGTAAATATTTACCAAGTAATTTCTCATACCTTTCCTGGAGCAGAGGGATGCGAGAGTCGTGGATGTGATTGACACAATTTTTTTTATTCAAATTTTGATCCGAAGATCGGTTTTAAAACCATTTGCTCTGATACCAAATTGAAACACCCTAATCCGTCCAGGTCTGCAGCCCTTTTCGGACTAAAGTATTAACTTGGTAATCGTAAAATTTAAAACTTTTCAAACACTTTTATTTATCATAATAATATTTTTCATATCATAAACAGTACAGAGTTTTCAATATTGCGGAAGCTTAACAAATTATAACCACAAACATAATTTATTTATATTCTTTAATTCAAAACCATCACATCGATTCCGACTATCTCGCCTCCGTCTGCCTCCAGGATCACGTCACATCATTCTATTGACCTGCGTGTAGCAAATAAAACACACTACACGCTCAGCGGTAAAGCTGAGTAAGCATATCTAATGCGTCGAACATTCACATAAATTGAATCTCAATTCATAATCAACCATTTGATATCATGCACATAATGTTCAGTTCAGATATTCAATAATCAATATACAATTTTCAACATTCATTATTCAATCATTCAACATGTATATTCATCATTCATATTCAACATTTTTATTCAACATACATCATACAATATTCATCATTTGTCATTCAACAATATCCTTAAACTATTCTTAGTCTAAGGCCAATCTAAAACTACAAATGGTTGAGAATTTGCTTAAGATCACTAACATAGTTAAACTATATTCAAGTTTAAGGTACTCTTATCTAACCCTTAAGCTAGGCCTAGTTTAAGATATAAATTTTCAAAAGAGGTTTTCAAAATCTTAAACTTACCTTCGATTAAGGTCATCCAAAAACCGAACAGCGGATCCGAAATGCTCACTGTCGGATTGGGTGGTATCCCCAAACGAGTGCCTCAAGTTTGGTTTGTAGATCTCGTACATACGTTTTAACCCAGGCCACCGAATACTCATGATTATACCCGCAAGGCCTATTTCTAAGCTATCTTAGAGGTCTTCTAGATAGTCTTAGAAACCAAAGTCAACCTAGGTATATCTTAGAGTTCTTCTAGATATCCTTACAATCCAAATCATTTCATAATCATCAACATATTCATTTCAATATATAATTTAATCCTTGATAATCATTTTAATCAGTGGTTTCATCAAGCCATAATCATCATAATAATCATTCATCATACTCATCAATCAACATAACATTCGATAACAAATAGCGGCCTAGCTTCGAGTGTTAACACCCGAACTTACCGTCATGCATCACATAACATTTTATTTGTCAAAAAAATCATTTTTATTGTGGTAAATCATTTTTATAATGATCATAATCAATTAGTGTCAAAAATAGGATTTTAGAGCTCAAAAATAACATTTTAGACAAATTTTCGGGTCAGAGCTTCGGGGGATCGATCCAGCCCTCTGGATCGATCAAACTAGAAGAAAAACTCCCAGATGATCGATCCAATGAAGAGGATCGATCCACTCTGTGGATTTTCAGCCACTGTTCATTCGTCTTCAACCTCGGTCCATTTTTCGGAAAAACCATTTTTAATCACCGAACTTCAATTAAACTATATAGAGATGTTCTCCAAGGTTCATAGATCATTTTGGAATTATTAATTCATAGTTTTAACATCAATTTCATGGTTTATGATTCTTGGTTCTTCAAGCATGTCAAATACAAAACTCAACCAAACGACCGTTTATGAACGTAGAAACGATCTATACGAACATTCTAGTCACTAGATATATCAACGGGCTTACCTCGAAGCGTAAGGGAGGTTTTGAAGATTTTCCGGCGAAACTTCCGGTGACGACAACTTCCAACTCCAGCGACCTTTCACCAAATTGACAACACCAATCCACTCCTCTCACTCTCAAGAATAGAATGGTAATAATTTATTGATTTTTGGTGAAGAATGAAGAGAGTGAGGGTTGTTTATATAGGATAGAAATGGAGAAGAAGCCAAACCTGTGATGTATTCATCCCTGTTTTGGCGTCTCAGTGGGAAGGGCTGCGATCTTCACGATTCCTAACGCAAGTCACTGATTGGGACCAATTTCGGTCCGAGTCGGGGAACATTTTTTTGTCCAACTTTATCCGAATTGAATTCCGTTTGCACCGTTGCGATCAGACAGTCAAGTTCTACTCAACGATATAGTTTTTATATTCATTTGAAATACTTTTTCTGACAGCATCTTTTTGGGTGGTTGATTTTGACAGAGTCAAAATTGGTTTAATTGACTTTTATTCAAAAAGGTTCTCACATTTAATTCATATTATTTATTTCCATTATTTATTTCAATAAATCATTTCAAAGTTTACATTACAAACAATTTCTTCATTTATTCTTAATTTGGGTCTGTGCTCAGGTTCCCAATCAAGATCACACAATAAGTTAACAGGTTGGATTTATCTCTATGAGATTTAACCCAATTATGTTTATTGGACATCAATATATATTTTATTTTGGCCCAAAGCCCAACAATAATTTATTTTAATCAAAACAAATTTTGTTTAATTGAATATTTAATTCAATAAATTTTAGGGTATATTTTGGGGCGTTACATTCTCTGTCCTTGATTGTTAAAAGCAGCTTTGACCTCACAATTTTGAAAATTTTCAGAGTGAAAACCAGGAGCTGAAAACATTTTATTTTGAAAACTGGGAAATACTTCTGAAGTATGCCCTTCTAGAATACACATAGAGAAAAGTGAGTTCTTGATTCCCCCCACAGTAACCATTTGACCCATAATTTTGGTAAGATTGGCAATCTGATCAGTGAGGGTTGCAAGAGATTCAATTTCCTTTTCTGGTTCATTCATCCTTAGTCCAAATTGCTGTGTGTTCTGAGATATAAGATTGAACAAATTCCTAGCTTCCTCTGGGGTCTTAGTAACTAAAGCACCACCACTAGCAGCATCTACCATACTTCTATCCATTAGGGATAACCCTTCATAGAAGTAGTGGATGAGCAGTTGTTCAGAGATTTGATGCTGAGGACAACTAGCACAGAGTTTATTGAATCTCTTCGAATATTCAGAAAATGATTCATTCCCCAGTTGTTTTATCCCACAGATGTCCTTCCTAATAGATCCTATTCTAGAGGTAGGAAAGAACTCCTCTAAGAATGCCCTATGCAGTGATGGCCAGGTTGTAAAAGATCCAGGAGGCATATAGTACAACAAATCTTTTGCTCTGTCCATCACTGAAAAGGGAAAGGCCCTAAGTCTGATTTGCTCTTGAGGAACTCCTTTAGGCTCCATGGCTGCACATGTTATGAGGAACTCATTTACATGTCTATAAGGGTCTTCACCAGGCAGGCCATGAAACTTGGGAAGCATATTCAAAAATCCAGAGTTTAATTTCAATGGTTTTTCCAAAACAGCATATGTAATGGACATGGGCTGGGTCTGAAGGTCAGGTGCAGCTAGTTCCCTTAAAGTTGCCATGTTATTATGTGATTGGAAAGGAGAAACAATTACCTCAGTTTCAGATTCTAATTCAGAATCAAAAGAAGTAGCAACCTCAGATATACTGACCTGATTCTCCAAATTTAATTCAACACTTACCCTTGTGGTCTCCAAACCACTTCTTAACTGCATCAAAAGGCAGATACTGACACAACACTTAAAACAAGGGTTAGTGCCAACTCAACATTGAGTCACAACAGAAAAGAAGAGTTTGCACTTTGGTGAATTTTTATCAGTGTATAAAAGACACAGATGTTCACAAAAACAACTTATAAAGACCTAGTATGATAGTTAGAAAAGATAGAAGAGATTAAATCTCCCCGGCAACGGTGCCAAAATTTGTTAGCCACTTGTCAGGTGACAACAAATTAACCTATTCCCCAATTACTACACACTTATAAAAATGGTAGCAAAGTGGTAAGTAGGGTCATTCTTCCACAGGGAGATTTGTCTTCTATTATTTCTTCTCTTGATTTATTGCTCAGTTTCCACAACAACACACACGCAGGGGGGGTTATTCATAAGATTCTAATGCTACGTATTGAAAACAGATTCTAACAGAAAACAATGAGAACAAATCAAGGAAGGAGAGAGAAGATCGGGTAAAGATTTGTGGTTATCAAGTAGAGTGAACAAGCTTGTCTGGTGGAATTGGGAACAGTTGTTCAGGTCAAAGTAAAAAGATCAGATTCTCAGTTAGACAAGTTGTTGAACAAAAGTGAGATTTAGCTCTCTCTCAGCAAGAAACTAAATCTCCACCTCAAAAATCAGCCCTTAAGAGAGATGAGCACTACCTAAGGACCTGTACCTACATTAATGACCTCAGAATGAGCCTGATGCAAATTAACATAAGCATGAATTCAATTATAACAACCTTTTGAACATACAATGTACTTGGACAGCCAACTACACTTTATGCCAGTTGTTTGACCCCAAATAAGAATGTCATACTGAATAATTGAGGTATGAGACCTACAATCAACAGATTTGAAAAGCTAAGCACAAAACAGGATTAAACAACCTTCAACAATTGTCTAAACCTCGAATCATTGCAATGATCACAAATGCCTGAGAACTGATCCTAAATTTCCACCAGACAAGAGAGGAATTACTCTCGGGACATGCTCGTGGTAATCGATTCACAATTTAAACACATGACCACATTAGAATATTATCCAAATAAGATATTAAGACTCAGATTTGAATAACACGAAATCACACATTCAGTTTTGAATCAACACTTCAAATAATCCTCAAACATTAAGGATGTATCTCAAATTTGGAAACAAAAGCAACGGATTACCTCTGGACAGCGTTCGAGGATCAAATCCTGCGAACGTGATGACTCCTCTGTTCGGCTACAGTGCCTGATCAAGAGGAGCGCTTGGTGATTGTGTGACAGACGATGATGATCGCGAGGTCTAACTCCAGATTATGCCTAGTCGCCGGAATTTTTCTCCGGTGAACCTTCGATCTCCTCTTCTCTCTCTCTCTCGTTCCTTTTTCCTCTCTAGCGTAAAAACTGCCCTCCTAGGCCAACGCCCTACGTCTTGTACTAAACTAATGGGCCGGGTTGGTTATTTTCACTTTGGGTCATCTAGCCCGATTCTAACATTTAACCCAATGGACCTAAAATAACACAAGAATTGCACTCTAACCTCTAGGATGGTCAACGTTCTTTCTTGATCTTAAATTAAACCAAATTCTCACTAATGGTGACCCAAAGATTAGTAAATGTAAGGGAATTTAAAGACTATAAAAGAGCCTAACAACATTCACATAAATTGAATCTCAATTCATAAACAACCATTTGATATCATGCATATAATATATGATTCATTCATGTTATGCTCAATATTTTTATTTCAATATCTCAACATTCATATTCGACATTCAATATTCAACAATATCCTTAAACTATACTTAGTCTAAGGTCAAACTTTTTTATATTTACCAACTCTTAAACTAATTGTAGTTCAAGGTACTTCTATCCAACTCTTAAGCTAGGTCATTAGTTTAAGGTACATATATTCCGATTGATTTTCCAACTCTTATACTAGCCTTCGCTTAAGGTACAAATCCAGAAAACCGAACAGTAGAATACTAACTATCGGGTTGGGTGGTATCCCCCAAACGAGTTCCTCTAGTTTGGTTTATGGATCCTGTACGTACGTTTTTACCCAAGGCCACCGAATATACATATTTATACCCGCAAGGCCCATTCTAATTGGAGGTCTGTCTTAGAGGTCTTTTAGATATCCTTTATAATACAACTCATTTTTCAACAATCCATTTATTTTGATTCTAGTTCAATACTTCATAATCCTCATTTTATTCAGAATAATCATTATCATTAATCCATAATAATCATACATCATAATGATCAATTAACATAACATTCAAAGTAATAACAATTAGCGGTCTAACTTTGGGTGTTAACACCCTTAAATAACATATTAGGATTAATCAAAATATTATATTTACTTTAAAAATGGTTTCATTTCTGACTTGGAGTGGAAAATATCATGGTAGCATTTTTTTGGAGTTAACTTCCGAACATAAAGATTTTGGACACGCTAAAATGGCCTGTGGTGGTACCACCCTACTGTCTCACGGTAGTGCATTACCGTCGCACGGTAGTGCATTACCGCTATTGCGGGCTGCATTCGAAGCAGGAACAATACTTCGTCTTCAACCTCGGTTCAAGCAGTGTAAATATCATTTTGAGCTAACTTCAATTAAACTATATAGAAATGTTCTCCAAGGTTCATAGATCATTTTGGCATCATTAATTCATAGTTTTAACATCAAAATCAAGGTTTATGATTCTTTGTTCTTCAAGCATTTCAAACACAAAACTCAACCTAATGACGATTTATGAACGTAGAAACGACCTATATGAACATTCTAGTCATTAGATATATCTACGGGCTTACCTTAATGCTAAACGATGATTCCGGCTAAAAGATGGCAAAACTTTCGGTGACAAAAGTTCTCAAATCCGGTGACCTCTCTCTGAAATGGAAGCACCGGCAAACTCTCCTCACTCAGGGCAGCAGAATAGAAAGAAATTTGGGATGATTTGGTGGAGAATTGAGGGAGTTAGGATTCCTTAAATAGAGGAATGAAGGAGAAGAAGCCAAGTGAAGAAATTTTCTGAATATTTGGTGTGGCTAGTGTGCCGTTCGAATCAGCAGTGCCGTTTGGAGTGTAGTCACTGATTGGGACTAATTTATGGTCCTAGTTGGGGTACACTTTTTGGTCCAACTTTCTCCAAATTGAAATCCGATTGAACCGGTGGTGTCAGATAGTCAAACTCTACACACTGATATAATTTTCATTAATTATTGACAACTTATTGTTAACTTATTTTTGGGTCTTTCTCAGTAATTAATTAATTATCAATTAATTATTTCTGATAGGCCTATTTTTGGGGCGTTACATTTCTCTCCCCCTTAAAATAATTTCGTCCTCGAAATTACCTGAGTCATTGATTGAAGAGATTCAGATATTGCGTTCTCATTGACTCTTCGGTTTCCCATGTTGCCTCTTCAGTCGAGTGATTCCTCCATAGTACTTTGACTAGAGGTACGGATTTGTTTTTCAATTGTTTGACCTCTCGTGCCAGAATTTGTACAGGTTCCTCTTCATAAGTCAATTGCTTATCAAGAGTTACGATTCGCTCAGTCAAAATATGCGATGGATCGGAACGGTATCTTTTCAACATCGATACATAGAATACGTCATGGATTTTATTCAGTTCAGGTGGAAGTTCATACTGGTAAGCTACCGGACCCACACGTTCAGTGATGCGGTATGGTCCAATATACCTTGGACTCAGTTTTCCTTTCTTACCAAACTGTAACACTTTCTTCTAAGGTGATACTTTCAGAAACACCTTGTCATCCACGTTGTATTCTATCTCACGACGTTTCAAGTCGGCATAAGATTTCTCTCAGTCAGAAGCCACTGTAGCCTTTCTCTGATCAGACGAACCTTTTCTTCCATTTCTCGAACAAGATCAGGTCCTTCTAGCTTTTGCTCGCTTAACTTTGTCCAACATACTGGGGTTCTACAACGTCTCCCATACAGAGCCTTGTACGGGGCCATTTGAGTATCGCTTGATAACTATTGTTATAAGCAAATTCCATTAATGGTAAGTATTGTTCCCAGTTGCTTCCAAAATCGATCACACATATATGCTCTCATCATGTCTTCTAGGATTTGGATTGTTCTTTCCGGTTGTCTATCCGTTTGAGGATGAAATGTCGTACTAAAGTTGAGTTTAGTACGTAGGGCCTTCTGCGAACTCTTCCAGAATTGCGATGTGAATCAGGGGTCACGATCAGAAATGATAGACAAAGGTACACCATGTAATCTTACGATCTCATAGATGTACAACTCTGCCAATTTCTTCAAGGACATATCACGTCGAATTGGAATAAAATGAGATGACTTAGTTAATCGGTCAACGACTACCCAGACAGCGTCATTCTTTTTGGCTGACAATGGAAGTCCAATCACGAAGTCCATCGTATTTTGTTCCCACTTCCATTCTGGGATGGTAGGTGGATGTAATAATCCACTGGGTACTTGGTGCTCAGCCTTGACTTCTTGACACGTTAGACATTGAGCTGTAAATTTAGAAATTTCCCGTTTCATTATGGGCCACCAATATGCCTTCTTTAGATCCTGGAACATTTTATTACTACCAAGATGCATGGTATATGTGGTTTCGTGAGATTCACGCATTAAACATTCCCTCACTTCGCCACTAGGAACTACCAAACGATTCCTATAGAATAAAATTCCATCATTCACATTGAAATCTTGTCTCTCCCCCTTAGAGACAAGTTCACAAGTCTTCAAACAGTAGTCATCACGTTTATGTGCAGCGTGAATTTCATTCTCAAGAGTAGGTTGGATTCGGAGTTTGGCTATCATCTTTCGACTCAATGCGTCAGCAACTACGTTAGTCTTACCAGGGTGATAGTCAATGTAGCAGTCGTAGTCTTTGATCAATTCCAACCATCTTCTTTGTCTCAGGTTCAACTCTTTTTGAGTTAATAGGTATTTCAAACGTTTGTGGGTTGTGCGAATATATGTCGTCTCTCCAAAAAGATAATGACGCCATATCTTCAGAGCAAATACGACTGTTGCTAATTCAAGATCGTGAGTTGGATAGTTACATTCGTGAGGCTTCAACTGCCTTGATGCGTATGCCACGACTTTTCCGTCTTGCATGCGTATGCCACGACTTTTTCGTGTAGTCTACACCTGGTACTGGTTGTGTCAGTATAGGTGCTTTTGTCAGACATTTCTTTAGTTTCTCAAAGCTTTGCTGACATGCATCGGTCCATACGAATTTCACATCTTTTCTTAGAAGTTTGTTAAGTGGAGTTGCGGTCGAGGAAAAGCCTTCAACGAATCGTCGATAGTATCCAGCTAATCCTAGAAAACTTTTCACTTCACGAACTTTCCTCGGAACCTTCCACTCGATGATGGCAGATATTTTGTTAGAGTCCACTTTAACACCTTCTTTCGATATCACATGACCAAGGAATGCGACTTCATCAAGCCAAAATTCACACTTGGATAACTTTGCATAAAGTTTGTTGATAAGTCCGTTTTGTACGCACTTATATTCTCTATATTTAATGTGTTATTGTCCAATTTTAGATCAAACAAATCAATTTCTCAATAGTTTTTATAATTTTTTATTCATAATTGTAAAAGTGCACAAAAGTTATGTCTAGTTTTGAAAATATTAAAAATTGAGTCAAAAGTAGTACAAAATTGTAAAAGATTGTGCAAATAGAATACAGCGGAGCAAAGGAGAAAAAGATGGTGAAAATACTTGAAGTGAAAATTATATATTTAATTGTGGAGATGCATCCCGGCAAGAGATTTGAGGTCAAACGGATTGAAAAAGTACCAAAAAGAAATTGTTTGAAAAAAAAAGTTAAAAAAAGTTATTTTGATTCAAATTAATTCATTTGACCCAAATTGGTTCGGAATTTGAAGTCGGTGCATCAGAAAAAGTTGTTCAGAATAAAATTTTGAGCAAGATAATATTTTTAGAAAAAATTTTCGAAAGGGATCAAAATCCCGCCAACCAGGCGCTGCTACGTGGCGTGACCTGGCTGGCCGGCCAACTATAGCAGCCAGCAAGTGGGGGGCGTCCTGTATCAGTTGTCAGCCACCATCATCATCATACGAAAAAAAAGAAAAAGAAAGAAGAGATAAAGGATGACGCAAGAGATAAGAAAAAATGGCAGCCACTTCCATTATCTCAAGCTAAGCCACTAGCCACCTCCTCCAATTTCTCCTTTTCCTTTGCCTCCATTCAAATAATAAGCTCCAATTCTGGGTCTTTTAAGGCCCGGACCCAATTTATAGCTCCCGTTCTTAGTTATATTTTAATATTTTATTTTAGTTTTGTTCTGGTTGTCCCAAAGTGGCTCCAACTCTACTCTCGGTTGTTAGTTTAATTTTACAACCTAACTTTTAATAAAATGTTCTTTATTTTATGTACGGTTAATATTTAGTATGGGTTAGGACCTGGATTAGGGTCTTGACTAAATTTGGGCATATACTATGTATGTTTATTTAATTGTTGGAATAATTATTCTAATATTATTTTTATTGTTAAATTAATTAATTATGTCGATAGAAAAATTAATTAATAATTGGAAATTAGTTTTTTCCTTGTCTATGAGGATATAAAATTAATTAAGCCAAACATTTTAGAACACATTAATGTTGCCTTAAGAGAGGATAAGTTAATGAAATATTTGTAATAGAAATATTATTTTTCCAATTATTGATTAAATATGTGACAATAGTAGTTAACTCAAATGATACCTTGGCCTGAAGTCTAGTCCTATACCCGTACTATTTATTTTCTTTCTGTCAAAAGCACCGAGTAGTTAGTTTATTATTATTTTTAAATCAAATCGAGAAGACTTTCAGACTCGTCCTAACATTCGTCTAGTTAGAAAAATTAGCTAATTCCCTTCGTCCACTCCTCGAGAGACACGACACTCGGAGAAAACTAATCCTTCATTCGGAAGGTTGACTTACCGAAAAACTAAACCGTCAAATGGAGCCGTTGCCGGGGAGTGGCACGGTTTTAGTTTAATTTTTTTTAATTAGCTTGGGTGAAGACCGGTTAGGTCGATTTTCTCACCTCTTTTTCACAAGCCACGTGTAGTAATCATTAAAAATGAATTTTCGAGATGATTACTACGATCCGCCTCCTTTCTACCAATCACCCAACAACCCACCACCATATCCTCAATAGTCCAATTACTACCCACAACAGTCCAACTATTATCCACATCAGGACTCCTATTATGATGACTTCTGAGTCAATAATGGACCTGATTATTTTCCATACCATGAGGAACCACCATACAATACCTTGTCTCAGAGTTTTGGATATTCTCCATACCAAGACAACTGTGGGGATTATTATGAACCTCATGGTGATCAAGATGATTATGACCAGCAAGGGCCAATGTACGATGACCAGTGTTGGGGACTTGTCGTGAGGTCCAAAACAAATTAAAAATTTATAAATAACCTTAACTAACCCCCAAGATATAATCAAATAAAACTATAGCAAGGGCAAGTAAGGGTCGATCCCACGGAGAAAGTTTGTACTTTTTAAAATCAAATTAGCATGCAAACACGTTGTCACTAAATAAAAATAAAACTAACTACTACACGTATGATAAAACTTATAAAACCTATAATAAAACTTATAACTAAATAAAAAAACTTATAAATATAACTTATATAAACAAAAAAACTTATAGATAAGCTTAGTAAAAAACTTATATAATAACTTAAAACACAAGGGGGGGGGGGGTTGGATGAAAAGTAAGTATTTTTGTTTTTTTATATTTTTCTTATTTTTTGGTTTTTTTGATTAAAATGGGGGAAAACAAGCTCAAAAGATAATCAACTTCGCCAACTAAGGTAACCCAAGAAACACCGCCAAAACTCGAAACAAAATTAAAAAGAGAACAAACACAAGTCGAACATTACACGTATAATAGGCACGTAGACAATATATTACATAACTTACGCACTTAAAAATAGAATAGAATTCAAAGGCTCGAGTTGATTCATATCTTTGACCACATATAGAGGATCGTCAACTCTCTATAAGGCCCGGAGTCAAAGATTCAAAGGCCTTTTGGTTACTTTGAACCCCCACTCACCTCAAGCGCTCAAACAATGATTCCAAAAGATGAAAAAGTTTATAAAAGAGCGAATCTTTCTTTCATTCTAACTCCCATGCACAAAGTATTCACGAAGAACATTTGATACACTTTAATAAACTTTAACGTCTAATGATGAAAATATTTTGCAGGTCTCCTTGAACTACTCAAGTATAAGAATTGTAATCTATTCACATAAAGAACAACATTACATATTATCATTAAATCAAGAGTTGTTTATTGTGCTTAAACAATCCCAATTTTTATGAAAATAACAAACAAGAACACCAAGACATAAACAATCACTCTATAACGAATCTTAAGGAAAACGTTCGACTTATGTGGCTAAGAAGATCATTTACCTTAAAATTTTACAAAACACAAGTCACAAAAAAGATTCATGTATGAATTCGAAAATCACTTAACTAAAATATGTATCTAAATTAGCTTCAATGATAACCGAATTCGACACACCAACCTACTTATGAATTCAAATTTATAATTCAACCAATTTAACATCAATTTGGGCAAAAATTTGAAGAAACTAGTAAGAATCAATTTTCATTCATAAGGGATTTAATATAATATAAAAAACCCATAAAAGAACACCAACCATTATGGAATTTTTGAAATTCACACAACAAGCAAAACAAATGTAAATTTGAATTGAAACAACACTTTTACAAAGAAATTGGAGAAGAAATAACATATAGGGTTACCAATTATTGAAGAAGAAGAAGTAATTGAAGAATTGGAGCTTGAAGGAACCGATAAACCTCTGGCCGGAGCTTTTGCCGCCGGACGCCGGACTAACTCGCCGGTCATCACCACCGCCGCGGCTCTCGATCGTTGCTGTTCCTCGTGTTTTCCCCCCTTTCCTTGTTGCAATTCGTCTTCAATTTATAGGCACAGCTTTTCTTCCCGTTGAGAATTGATTGTCGCGCAATTGATGGAGCCGAACGTTGGAGCGTTGAATGTTTCTCCGGTTTTACTCGTTGAAGGAGAAACGGAGACTTCCTTTTCCGTTTGCGTGAAAGTAAAGTGGAGGGAGGAAAGGTTTTCGGCTGATTCTTTGATGTTGGGTTTGGGCTCTGGCCCAAAATCTTTCTCTTCTTCCCAAATTTGATCTGCTGGCGTTTTGCTATATTTTTCTCTAAAAAATAAGATATCTGATAACTTAGATTAGGGAAAAATAAAATAAAAACAATAAGATGTAAAAAAAATGACTAAAAATCTACTATTTATGAGAAAAAGAATAAAAGATTATAAAAATGAGAATTAAAATAAAACTAAGCTAAACTACTAAAAATTAAACTCCAAAAATATTAAAAAATGCCCAAAATTGGATAAAAAGTACTAACCCAAACCCGAGTTATCAACCAGCCACATCCATGAATTGAAGAAATTCTATAGACCGAGGAGAGAATACGTAATCTAGACCTAGCATTAGCGGTGGAGTGTTCATCATTTAAACCGCCCTATTGTTGTGATTACTCTCTGACTTGTGAAGAGCAAATTGAAGCAAACAGAGATGCAATCCAGGCAAGAGAAAGATTTCTTAAAACAGTCCAAGAAGAAAAGAAACTGCTCCAAATTTAGAAAGGTTGTGTTGGAACATGGGTTTACACCTATGTTGTAATAAACCGTGTTCGTTTTATGACAGGTTTTGATAATGCCAAACCGCCATGATAACAAGGTTAAACTGAGCAAAACCAAGGCAAAGGAACATGACATGATGAACTGAGAATCTAGAACCAAGAACCAAGAACGAAGACTTAGAATTTATTGAGTCGGTCTTAATGTGATCGTACATGCTACGTTACCTAAACTTGGGAGAAGAAGACACATTTCTAAGCGTATAGGCTGTATGGCACGTGTTGCGTTTCGCATCCTTGGTCATGATGGTTACCTTCTCAGCATATTCGAAGAACAGCACAATTATCCTCTCACTTCTCTCCCTTACAGGCCATTTTTGAAGATCAACAGGAACATTGATCTAGGCCATAAGAAGTTCATACTCAACTGTGCTAAAGCGAATATTGGCACCATGAAATCATACCGACTTTTCAAGGAGTCCGTTGGTGGGTATTCAAGTGTTGGTGCTACTGCTGTGGACTTCAAAAACTTCAAACGCGATTTGAAGGCCTATATTGCTAGTGGAGATGCTCAAATGGTTATTGAAAAATTATTCTGGAAATCAGAAGTATGCCCTGGATTTAGGTTTGATTATGAAGTTGACGAGTATGACCAGGTGTCAAGGCTATTTTGGTGTGACGCTGCTTCTAGGAAAAGCTACTCCCTTTTTGGTGATGTTGTTTCCTTTGATGCCACATATAAAACCAACAGGTCACACATCTATTAATTTCCATTTATCACATCTCAACTCATACGAATATAGCATGCAACTCTTTGTTGATTCATAGCACTATCCATGTCCTTGTCACTTTTTGTAGGTACATGATGATATTCGCTCCGTTCACTAGTGTCGACAACCATAAAAAGTGTGTGACATTCGGCTTTGGCTTACTGTCAAGCGAGGACGCTGAGTCATATTCATGGTTGTTGAGATCATTCATGAACGCGATGGGAATGCTCCAAACTGCATCATAACTGATAAAGATCCTTCAATGCGAATTGCAATTGAAGAAGTCTTACCACAAACCAAGCATCGCTATTGCTTGTGGCATATTATGAACAAACTATCAGGGAAAGTTGGTCCGGTGTTAAGCAAGGATACGGAATTCATGAATCGCATTAATCAGGTGGTCTGGACTCATTACTTGGACAAAAAAGAATGGAAAGCACAATGGCGCAGTGTTATGGCAGACTATAGCCTCACGGAGCATTCGTGGTTTAAGTCACTATACACATTACGTAAGTTTTGGATTCCAGCTTATTTCAGGGATTTATTTATGGCCGGGCGTTTGCGCACTACGTCTAGATCAGAGAGTGAAAATAGTTTCTTTGACGATTTCACCAAACGCAACTTTAGCCTAGTTGAATTATTAATGCAATTCGAGAGTGCAATGAAGGACCAACGGTTCAAATTTACTCGTTTGAACTCAGAGTCCGAGTCGGGAATTCTAGTGTTCAAAACCCCATTAAAGATTGAGAAACACGCTGCATCGTTATTCACTCTCTCTGTCTTTTATGATGTGCAAAAAGAGATTTGTGCATCCTGCTTTTCATGCGCTATTGTATGTATCCAAAACAGTGAGGATGCTTCCGAGTATCAGATCAGCGATGTAAGTGGGATGATATCAACTGTCTGCTACTGTTAACGCGATGGGACCACGCATTGCAGTTGCAAATACTACAAACGCATTGGCTTGCTATGCAGGCACATCTTTGTTGTTTTCAAAAACCCTGAAAATAGAAAAGATCCCCGACTTGTATGTTACCAACCGCTGGTGCAAAATCCATTTGCTCAAGCCAATGTTCGATGTCGGTGGCTCAGAAATGGACAAGGTATCATTTACTGATCAAAATAAGACTCTTGTTTCTCGATTGATGTCAGACATCAACTTTTGTATTGCCTTGGGGGAAGACAACCCTGATCTGCTGCTTGCCTTTTCCAACACTATAAATCAGCACAAGGAGGCGCTAATCGACAAACTTCAAGATGGCAAACTATCATCTGACACATCCTCGGTGTTTGAAAACTTTTGTGGCACTTCTGCACCTTCAGAAGCTCGTGTATTACCCCCTACGCAAGTCTGTACGAAGGGCAGCGGTAAGCGTATTAAAGGAGGAAAGGAAGTTAGCATTGAAGAATCAAAGAAAACTAAATGCTTGTGTCGGTCATGCAAAGAATATGGCTTCCAAGACAGCAGGAACTATCCTATGAACCATGAGAAGTGATAAGTCTGTTTTCTGGTTCCAATTTTATTGTTTATTAATGTTTCAGTCATTTTTATTCCATTTATATGTCTCTGATTTTTTCCCATCTTTTGTATTCCTGAATAGTTATAATCAATTCCAATGGTTGAATGACTCATTTTCAACACCAACTCCCAACCCCCCTCCCCCGTACCCACCTTGACAGGCAAAACTACTCACCTCCCTTTATAACATGCTCATTTACTGAAGCTACCACCTACTTCTACCCCTGTAGCATTTCATTTTTTTTATACTGCATATATCATTTGGCACAGAACAGACCACTCTTTAACTGGATTTTCATATAAGAGTTGTGCATTCCACCTTTATAATAGATTTCATACGAATATATGCATATATTGAAGTGGATATGAAGCATATTTTAACATGACTTCATGTATGGGTTTGTTTTTTACTGAGGTTTTAAAACCATATAGAGTGGGGTTTTGTTTATTGAAACGTGTTCACCCTGTTCACAGAACGTATATAAATGTTAACGCATATAATGTACATCATGGCATGTCATTATAAAAGATGCGGCTCAGACACCCAGAAATGCACAAGCAAATCACTTGAATGCATCATTTAATATTTTTTTTTGGTTTAAGGATTTTTTATGGAAAAGAAAAAAATGGTTTTATCCACTTTTCCTCTGCAAAATGGGATGAGTTTGATTTCTTTTCCATAAATATATTTTGCCTTGTCACATTCTTTTCTTTCAACTTTTACTCTGTAACCGAACAAGACACAATCATTTTTCCTATTATTTCCTTTTCCTTTCAAAATCCTTGAGCCAAATATGGTGTTAATAAACTACTAGTGTCCTTCACTATACAAATGATTTATTATAATAGTATTAAAGTCATTTAGTGATGCATACATTGGTTCTTATGTTCTCTACGTTCATATCACAATGCGGCAACCTCTTTTCGAACAACTACAATTTTCATCACTTCATCAATCGTTATGTTCACAAATCTCAAAACAGGAAACTTGTTTAATAATCACGCAATCCAACCACTTACAACACTCCTAATATACGTAATGACAAACACATTCTAAAAAAAAGAGGCAAGTCTTCATCACTCTACACACCACATAAATCAAGCCACAAACTCTCCAAATCTGGCAACACCACAACTTCATTCAAAAAACCATACCCATTCACACCATATACAAAAAAACCACTGCCTCAATCCACACAAAAAAACTTGTTCCCAAATAACAATTCCATCAATGAACTGTGTCACCAAATGTCACCAACAACAAATTAAAATAGTTCAACAAAAACACAAAAGTAAGGTGCAGCCATTCCAGGGGTGGGTTCACTTAGGATCCTTTTCCTTCCTCTCCCTTTCGAGTTTCTCCGGCTCTTCGTAAACCTTGTCCAACAGTGCATTAACTGGGCTTAGAAGTATACATGCACAGTACTTGCATTGCAGCAACATCAGAGGTTTCAGATTTAACCTTGACAAGCCACTGTTCCATCCTTTTCCACAATCCCCCATATACGTCTCCATATGACGCATGGTTGCCACACCATAGTCAAACGTAGCCTTCGGATCTCTCCAAGGGAACGTAATTCTCATAGCAACCATTTCTCTAACACATTTACCTTTGAAAACAAACCTCTGCTGCTCAAGAAAATCACCCAACAACCTCACCTGGTTGAAACAGTTCATGTTAATAATTCATCCACATTAATGTACCTTATATTAAAACCATGCACCCAATGTTCTTACAACTCGTTTTGGCATGTCACCATATCTGTCTTCGTTTTTTGCTTTCGCTGAAGAGCTATCCAGGATGTCACAGCGTCTGCTTTTTAGGTCAACACACAACACATATGCCCAGTTCTGTTGCATAATAGGAAAGAAAAACTGCACATAATCCAAAAAACGACACATTAAAATATTCTCTCAAACACAATGAACTACTGATAAACCACGCACAACGTTACAACCGATTCCAATCTTCACATTGCATCTACTATAAACATTCTTACCAGTTCAGCTTTCCCCCAGTTGAAATCATCTGCCATGTCATCCCACGCAGGAAGCAGCGCATTTGCAAACATGTTCTTCACGTTCGCCTCAGACACATCGACTATATCCCCATTTGCAACCTTTTGTTTTCAAAACACGTCAGCTCAAGCATCATGGGAAACCCCTTTCAAACATAAGTACGCACACAGAAAAAATAATAGCTTACACAATCCATGCTCCTAGCAAACACACGTAACGGGGATTCCTCACTTCTGAATTTCTCATTGTGGTTGAGTATTATTGACCACACATCTATCACCCTCTTTGAAATATGCTTCCATATATCCAACGACGCAATTTCACCTCTTGTTAACTCAAATCCATCCTTCACGAAAACAGCTTCATCCCTAAACATCATAATATGTGATTATTAAAGACCTAAAATTCAAATTTTAAACCATACATATTCAATAATGTTCTATCAAATTTGCAGACTTGAAAACAAAAACTTACTTTGGAGCATTTAGATTCTGCAACAACCAATTCGTCACCCTCTTCTCCAGGACAGATAACCCATCTGAAGGATCAATCGGTCGCGTAATGTAGGGTGATCTCAAAGGCCCGGAAGGTTTTATACTCCTATCCAACTTCCTTGCTGCATTGTATTGCTTCACCTCCTACATATCAAAAATATTTCTAATTAAGTCATCAAAAAATCTAACCCAAACACCAATTACCATGCACGAATTAACTTTTGGCATCTCCCAAAAAATCATTCCTACCACTGCTTTTGAACATACTGGATCAGTTCCTGGCACAGTTACATCACCCACTGCACTCACACCAGCAACCTACGCATATATCAACCATTGGTGTTTTCACCACGAAACATAACGCAACACACAAATCACCAATACCACTAAAAATAACGGTCTTACCGCTGTCATTCCAAGCCTGTCCGGCTGATTCCTACTTCCACCAGCCAAATCCCTATCAATTGCTTGCATCATCAAACAAAGAACAAAACAAAACCATTACGAATAGTTATGGAACACCAAAACAACATGCTATACAACACCAAGGATCACTCTACGGCAATAATAAAAATTACATCTCCCACACGATAATGCACTTCTTCAGGTGTTATGAAAACATTTTCAACCACAAGGTTACTCTCCGGCTCATTCACTACCCGAACTGCTGGACTGCTAGGAGTATTTCTGCAAGCACCGATATCACCACCATCAATATTCACATTCTCATTCTCTCCATCCAATTGCGAGAACCCCAGACTGAAAGATGGCATATCCTCCATGATCTTCTTGTACTTTGAACGTGCCAGCAATGCCTGTTCATTCGCCATCAACTATTCTATGTTTGCAGCGTCGCTCCAGAAACCTTCATCATAAGTCACTTCAGAAAAACCTCCATCAGGTGTTTCTAAGTTTCCACCGCCTCTACGTTGTGCCAGACCCAATAATCTACCCGCTGCAAGCTGTAGCTGCTTGAACACATCATTCTCCATGGTACCAGGTGGTGCACTCTCAATCAACGACACTAAGTCGATGATTGTGGTAGCCAGTACTTTCCCCTTTTATGCAAACTTTTGAACAAAAACCTGATGCATAAGGTGTCATAAAATAAAAAGAATTAAATTTCAACAACCCAAAAAAAATAAAATTCAGTTCTTTTTGCCAACTATTCCCCCCGCACTTACCTCGAACGGATCATCTCTCGGCTCTCCCATTGGTTCGGCCGCATCACCATTACCAGTTTTGACATTAACCTGTTCTAAACACACACCAACAACTGTGTCACCAGAGCTCACATCCATCACCTCACCAACAAATCTACCATCGTCATACCCCAACCCGAATCCACCTGCTCTAACCTCGTTGTTTTCCCTATCCCTTAGGATCTTAGATGTCCATCCCAGAAATGCAGGCGACATTCTCTCTACGTCTCTACTATAGAGCACCACTCGGTCAACGTAGAACACCTTAAAAAATAGATAACAAAGACTACATTAAAAAAACAACTACATTATAATGAAGTAAATTAGAGTTGTCAGGAAACAAAACTCTTACCATCAAGCACAATAGAGGTCTAGTATAGTATTTCTTATTCCCCTTCTCCCACTTCACTCAACTATCAATCAAAGATCGGTGCACATATTCACGCCAGTTTAACTGTGCAATCCCATCCACATCCTCCAAGCTTTTCAAAACCCAATTGTTTACATACCCATGGCTTGGGCTATCAACCAAAACTGACACGACTAACAACACGAAAAGACGACAAAACCATATACCACCATCAGTATACTGCAGTACCTTTTCACTAAGCTCTTAAGGGCTGATCCTGTTGTCCCTCATTCTAATCTCTACCCTCAACTGCTCTAGTATATCACACTTCTCACCTTTTTTTGCTTAATACCTTCACACGCCCACATGGCAAACCCAAAACATGTATAATATCATCAACTGTCACACGCACCTTTGTTCCGTCTGCAAGCTCAAGACTGCTACTCCTAGGATTGAATTTATCTACCACCCAAAATCCTAGTTTTGCAGGAAGTTCAGTTAACTTGATCCTTAACATAGACCCAAACCCAATCCTAACAACCTCCCGCCTCTGAACTTCGTTCAAAGCTTCAACCACTTTTTGCAAAACGGTGGGAGAAGCTCTCGACTGAATTCGCGGGTACTTTTCCTTCAATTTTGTAATCCCCTGCCTCTTTCGTTTCTTTTCTATTCTAGCATTTTTCCTCGAAGCCCTTGGTGATGGGTCAGTTGACGTCTTCCGTGGTGGGTCTTCAAATGCATCATCACTGTCAGCCTCCTCATCTCCACTCCCACCATCTTCTCCCCCACTCTCTACATCATCTCTAGACACATCTGAACCAGCATTCTCATTCCCATTTGCACCACCATCTTCCATAGAATCTTCGTCATCCTCACCCAAGTCGACATGCGCTGCGTGTACTTTTGGCCTTTTCTTAATCTCTGCAAGCTGCAATCTACCGCTTCTTCGTATTGGTGAAGCCATTACAACTGTTTTCTTGCTACGCTTGGAACTTTTTTTCAATGCAAGATCTAAAGACCCCACCAAAAAAACCAATAACAAATACTCGTAAGCAAGGATACAATGCCTAATCACATCATTAAACATAACAACGCCAACGTGGCTTTTGTGTGGACACCCAAACAACCAAACCACACCAAACAACACCAAACTCAAATGTCCAAACCATTTTACACTTTAAAGAATCAAACCCATATGTATTAGTATAAAATGCACAAAATTCAAATACACAACATTTCTATATGCTAAAAAATAATACCAAGCATAAAGCACATTAATAACCTACAGATTGATACATTACCACATTATTAACAAAGCTAGATTCACAGTAAGCCCTCCTCTGTGCTAATATTAAACCATGCATTGTACAAAGCTAAGCAAGCACCAACTACTACATTATATGCATCAGACCACAAACACAATTTCTGACTCCAGCTGAACACTATCGAACTCCACCGCACCAATGTCAAAATGATTAATTCTTACAATACCATATCCCTATACTCCCATCACTGTTTACCATGCACCAAAAAAATGTTAATCTGCAGCCACGTTAAAACATTTTCCACACTCACAGTATCAAATTGCTCAGACCAAAACATGCCTCTTATTCATCCCAACTGAATCACATAAATCTATAAAATGCAAACTAAGTATATAACTATTATGAATGCAATGCACAGTATTAGTAACAAAAGGATCACTAAGCAATCGCTCTTCACCAGGGGAAAACCCATGAATTAGCATAATGAACACTACAAAATAAGCTAAACCATGTCATACATTGGCATCTCCATACTGCTTTAACCAGTCAATGCAATATAACTTCACCAATACACACATACCAAAATGTAAGAAACACCATAACTTATACACAATCACCATAGGCATCCAATGCATATCTCATAAGCAGTATACTTTACAAAAACCTATATTCTTTCTATACTTCTAACAAATTAATTCAACACTACAATGCTCATATAAAAACTCAGCAGAATGTCTATTGCACCACAATAATATAATCTACTTAAAAAAGGCCAAACATGTTGCACAATTACAATAATTTAGTGCAGATATGATAAGGACACCTTAGGCAGACACAAACACTCAATCAGATCACAAAAATGCACTATAGCCTATTCAAAAGAAACAACTGAGGAACAGTTCGCACACAACTTATAACTGTAAAGTATAACATCACAGTACGCATAATTCATTCACCAATACATCATCACAACATCAAAAAACCAGATGACCACATGCAATACACGAAACGCAATCACACTATGCTAGTGAATCTTTTAACAAATAACAACACTATCTATTAACTACACCAAAAGGACAACAAAAACCAGAAAACCCCCATATCCATGTTTGCAACTGATTTAAGAATTTCACAAAACACAGAAAACACTAAATTCAAAATAACAATTCACATTGCTCAGTATCAGCACATCCTAATTTTTGAAACCAACCCAAACTGCACATCATCCTCAACATGATGCAAACACATGACACTGCACCACTTAAAATCATCAGAACATAAATAAACATCCATCATCCATATACTTATAATGAACAAAAAACCCACATACAGCTTTAAAAAACAATCATTTTGTCCCAGATTCAAAGAATAAAAAAAACACAAATCCTCGAAGTAAGACAAAACACATGCAAAAAAAACCCAATCAACAACCCAAAACCCAAAACCCCTACCAGTAGCCAAATTGTGCAGTAAGACACCATTTTTTTACTCAATCAACAACTATCATGTGTAAAGAATGCATCCTCAAACACATGAAAAAAAAACCCAAAACCCAAGTCGGCCAAAAAAACACCAAAAAAGTGGCACATACCAGATACTCCTTCAGCCTCCATCTCTGCAATCTTCTTTCGCCGGTACGAAACAGGCAGAGTCCGACCCAAATGCTCCAATAACACCTTGAGAATGAAAAATCTCTGCACCACTAACGCAAGAAAGGCAGCGCAACCAGCAAGGTTTATTGAGAAGCGAAGAGTTCTATTCTGAGCCTGCGGCTTATTAGGCGGGATTCTCCAACAACTACGCATTTCAATAAAATCAAATCTCCCAAATATGCCTCTCCACGATTCTACTGTCAAAAGGAGTGTAAAATAATAATTACACTACCTATTTTAAAGGTTGATTCTCAGCCACACGATTGGATTAATCCTAGGCTCCTAATCCATTCTTATTTCTTTCATTGAGACATATTCTTATTAGAACCCAACCATATATATATATATATATATATATATATATATATATATATATACATATATATATATATATATACATATATACATATATATATATACATATACATATACATATACATATATATACATATACATACATACATACATATATATATATATATATATATATATATATTTATATATATATATATATATATATTTATATTTATATATATATTATATTAAATAAATTTTATTAAAGAGGATAAAAGAAAAAGTTACAAAGGTGGGGTGGCCAAAAGAACCCCTACAATACGGCCAAAATAACAAAAGGAGAAAATGAGAAAGAAGCCAGCAACTACTGCCAAAGAAATACATTATATACTACTACGAAGCAACAAGAATAAAAGTCCAAAAGATGAGAAACAGTAGTAATCTGTTGGTTCTGCAAAGCTGCCAAAGCATTGATGTTGATACCACCGAAGTCCCCTTATCTTACACTGGGTGTGAAGACAACAGAGAGAATCAAAATTCCAGCTCATAGTATACTGCTGCAGGTCAATTCTGTAGAGGCATGTTCTTTGCACCCAAGAAGATGCATATCTATAGAAGATAAACAAAATTTCTGATCTCCAAGAGAACCAGAAATCGAATCTAATACACTACAAGAGGTTGGGATGGTAAAAATGGCTAAAATGAAAGATGAAAGTGAAGCCTGTTATGTGGTTGAAAGTAAGCTAAGCCAGTAGTTAGATTCAGGTCTAGCCTGTACTAGGGCACGTTGCATCTTTGACGGTTGAACCAATAAGAATACCATGATCTGATCAAGAGTCCTTCTGAATGAAGCATAATTCTGTTCGTTGCTACTTCTCTATTCTGCTACAACTATCAAAATGGCAAACCCCATATGGTACATACCTTCTCCACTTCATCCAAAAGTTTCCCAAACTCCAACCTCATTGCCTACGTATGTAGTTGCTAGTAGTTAACTTTTGATTTTATATATATATATATATATATATATATATATATATATATAGATATAGATATATATATATATATATATATATTCCATTTAATATTTGAAAAACCTAATTATCACATAATTAAAATGTTAATATATTTAATATGTACGTCACATGTCCCCTATTATTTTATATCATTCAATTTAATTTTCTACTCTGTTCAATTGTTCTATGTGTGTGACCTTTTCAGGTATTCATAATGATAATTCATATTATAATATAATCAATATTTTTTTATTTAATGATTATTTTTTAATAAAATAAAAATAGTTAATTCATATATTAGAATAATCATTCATATTATACTATAATAATATTTTTTATTTTATGATTATTTTTTTGTGAAATTAGAATTATATATTAGAATAAATATTTAATTTAGATAACATTAAAAAGTAATTAAATTTAGATAATCAATATATAGAAGAGATAGTATTTTTATTAAAATATCTCATCATTATAAAAGATCAAAAGTTTAGAAACTCAAATAACAAGTTGCAATAAAAATATATTTTAAAAGTAGAATTAGATTGACATTGTCAATGTATTTTAAAACTAATTTTTCCGATGTCTAATAATTAAGGATTACTTTCTCAGTTTTCTATTTAACCTATTTCTAAAGTTTATTCTTTTTCATTTTTAAGAACAATAATAATAATAATAATGATGATGATGATGATGATGATGATGATGATGATGATGATGATAATACTAATAATAATAATAATAATAATAATAATAATAATAATAATAATAATAATAATAATAATAATAATAATAATAATAATTCTTAATGGGATATGATTTTAATAAGTCCTGATCTGATCTGATTGGATCTGATCTGATCTGATTGGATCTGATCTGATCTGATTGGATCTGTTCTGATCTGATTGGATCTGATCTGATCTGATCTGATTCAATCTGATCTGATCTGATCTGAATCGATCTGATCTGATCTGGTCTGGTCTGGTCTGATCTGATCTGATTTTAATAAGAATAAGAAAATATAAGAAAAAATAAGTTGAACGGAACGGGGCCTAAGAGGTATCTAACAACACATTATTGCTACCCATTTATAAACATAAAGTTCATTGTAACAATACCTCCAACGACACATTACGTTTGTATAAATATTATCACTTTATCACTAATGTCTAGATTTAACACAAGGTATGGGAAATGTAACCTTGTTAGAGTTAAATTGGTTAAGTGATTCTCAGATTGACTTGTGGAGTTCAAATAACATATCATATCACATACATTAATTTACATGGATATGGCCATATCACTATTGAAGTGATAAATTCTGATCTTTCTACTTCATTCATGTCTTTACTTATGTTTAACTATATACTGAAAACATAACTGTACATCCACCAATATTTCAGATGGCATTTAATATGAATCAAAGCATATAAGTCAACATATTAAAGATCATAATGACCTCAAGTTTAAAGATAGTTAAACCAATGATCAAATGAGAGTACTACTAACACATTTAAAATAATACCTATGTAGTATTCTCATGGTGGGTCACTCCAGTACCATCCCCCCAGATATGTACCTACGTATAGATTGAGAAATCACAATATCCATTGCCTATGAGACGCGGTGATTTGCAGTATAGAACTAGCAAAAAAACAACTAAAAATAACCCTTGTAAGTAGGATGTCGAACCTCAGGGAGACGTGCGTTAATTTAATTTAAACAAAAGTTTATCAAAAGAAGTTGTAAAATATTTTTGGTCTTTTTTGTTTTAGACGTCCAAATTATCATAATATTTGACTAAGGACATTTTAGACATAGCCTCTATTAATGTAACAGTCTCATAATCAGAACATCGTAGTTCTAATATATGCCACCAGAGCGCTAAGTCTTTGAACTAAAGTCATGTTTAGCTAGATACACGAGATGTATTTAATAATCTTTAGGGCCTTTTATTCTTGCTAAATATTCAGATACTAATTCATACATTGGCCTTTAGGGCTCATATTACCAACAATCTCCCACTAGCACTAAGGCTAATTATGCGTTTCACAAATGCTCATGGACAAAGTGTGACATTTGTGTTTAGGACTTCCTAAAGCCTTGATCAGTGGAATTCTTAAATTATTATCCGTACCTATTATGCTATTTCTTAAATGCTCGTTTAACGTGTAAATGTTTTGATGAGAGGTTTGGTATTTCTGATAAAACATGATTCATTGGCTAGTGAAACGATCCCGTTAGGTCATTCTACAATGATTCGGGAATCAAAACTACTATGAATCGTTTCGAGTTTAGCGATGAAACTCTGGGTCCAACCACTATACTCAGCAGCTTCAAAAGCTGTCATGTAATCTACCTCTGTATCTTGACAATGTGACTGTGAACCGTAACTCTTCTAGCTTAAGGATTCATCATCCTAATAACTTATACAATCCTCTTAGTGGCTTAATTAACATCATTGATACCTTGGAAGCTAGCTTTAGTTTAATCTCGTATTTTAAACTCATCTTCCATACACAATATCTCAACGATATTCTTTGTTCTTCATAAGAACTCAATGATGCTCTTTAACTCCGTTCAGTGTGTGCAGTACATAAGATTGATCCAATAGCTATCCAATAACTTGTCTATATGGAACGATTTCAGTTGTCTTTTGAAGTCTTCGAAAGACTTTACGAGACTAAAATTATTTACAAATCATTATATATAAAAAATAGAATAGAATTAAAAAAAATTACATATTTAAAAATTAGATCAATATATATATAAATTTAGTGGTGACATAACTATATTATTTTATCAATGTGAATAATAAACAGACAAATCGGGACGGAGAGGGTAACATTCAATATATATATTCCTCTCCCTCTTCTTGTGCTTGGATTGCTTGGTATGCTTCCTTTAGTGTGAACTCGTTGAGATGAATAGGTCTCCATTGTATGTCCTCATCTTCAGCTGCAAAAAAGATATTAGTAGCAAAGTTTTATATAGAACAAATTCTTTTCCATATAATGGAATCTGTAATTTTGGGAATGAAGTTGTTACTTTTGGGGTATCTAGTTCTCATGAATTGACTCCATAGTGAATTATTTGCATGATAAGTCCACCACAACTTGAGGCTATAGGCTTCCTGTAGAGTGGCCAAGGACCTAACTTCCTGACCTCCCTTTTCTTCCGGCATATAAATCTTGTCCCATGAAGCCCAATGATACTTGTCTTTTCCTTTATTGTCTCCCCAAAGGAAAGAGCACATCTTTTTATTGAGGAGGGTAGTGACAGATTTAGGGATTTTGTTCCCAGTGAGGGTTTGGAGGGGTATAGAGTTGAGGACATGTTTGATAAGAATAAGTCTACCACTAGGAGTGAGGTGTTTTCTATACCAACCTTTAAGCTTCTTATCCAACTGATCAATGAGATCTTTACAGTAAGGTGCTCTGTTGATATCTTTGATGATTGGACCCCAAGGTATTTAAAATGCAGGTCACCTTTTTTCATTCCCATGATTTTGGACATGGTTTCAATTCGCTGAGGAGGGGTTTTGTGAGGGGGAGGGGGTAGAAGCTGTTTTTGTCCAGGTTGATCTTACGACCAGAGCAGTGTTCATAAGTTTTTAAAAATTTGTGAAATTTGGTGAGGTTGGTGGAGGTACCATTAAGGAAGATGATGAGGTCATCTGCAAAAGCCAGGTGTGTTATGGGTAGGTAGTTTCTCCCCATACTATAACCTTGAAGGAGTTTATTGCAAATAAGATTTTTAAGAGATCGACTAAAACCCTTTGAGGCAATGATGAAGAGTAAAGGTGAGATTGTGTCACCCTGTTTCAGCCCTCTAGAAGTGTGGAATGATTTTGTGTTTTTCCCATTGATATTCACGGCAAGAGAGGTGGAGGTGAGAATATTCTGGATGAGGAGCATGTACTTGGCACCGAACCCAAGTCTTTTGAACACTTCCATCAAGTATATCCAAGAAACTCTATCAAAAGCCTTAGACATGTCTAGTTTGATAGCTAGGTTTCCTCCCCGACAGTCATTAGAGAGACCATGGAACATTTCTTGGGTAATGAGGATCTGGTCATGAATGAGCCTTTCCTTTACAAAGCCCCCTTGTTCTGGACTGATGATTTTAGGAAGAATGGAGGACAATCGGGAAGCCATGATTTTGGAAATAGTTTGGGCCATGAAATTAGAAAGACAAATGGG